>OY757541.1:4613979-4741479 GCA_963584105.1 Alviniconcha strummeri
CAAGCGATTCATCGAGGTCTCCTACATCAGTACTTGTACAGTGTTTGTGGTTAATTTCTGCTTACATGTACAGTGTTTGTGGTTGATTTCCACTTACATGTGCAGTGTTTGTGGTTCATTTCTGCTTACATGTACAGTGTTTGTGGTTCATTTCCACTTACATCTACAGTGTTTGTGGTTCATTTCCACTGATGTGTACTGTGTTTGTGGTTCATTTCCACTGACGTGTACAGTGTTTGTGGTTCATTTTCACTTACATGTACAGTGTTTGTGGTTCATTTCCACGTTGGTGTACAGTGTTTGTGCTTCATTTCCAGTTACATGTACAGTGTTTGTAGTTCATTTTCACTCGATCAGATTGTCTGTAGAACTAGGTGTTTGTTTTCTAGAGTTGTCTGTCCCCTAGAGTCCTTTACTTTTCTGGATAACAATCATAATAATGAAAGTATGTATACAGCGCAACACCTTGTCCAGATAGACTATTCTAAGTGTATACATGCACACACATGCACACAGCCACCTGCACTTATGAGTATAATTATTGACTGTACCCAGCTTGATTTACACGCAACCTAAACGTAACAAACAAGATTTTGTTTCACTTGATTAAACCGCATGGAAGAGGTGTTTATTTTCTAGAGTTATTTCCTAGTGATGTCAGTAGCCTCAGATGAGGGCCAAGTCATTCAGTTTCTGTCTTTGTGCCAGTCAATTATAAGGTTGGCTGGGTGTTAAAAACCAAAAACTAACTGTGCATGCCAAACGACACACCTGACGATGACGCTTGACTGGGCATTATAAACCAATAATTAACTGACTGTACATGCTAAGCCCCACACCTGATGATGTCATTTGACAGGGTGTTATAAACCAATAATTAACTAACTGTGCATGCTAAACCCCACACCTGATGATGACACTTGACTGGGCATTATAAAACAATAATTAACTGTGTATGCTTAAACCCCACCCTGATGATGACACTTGACTGGGCATTATAAAACAATAATTAACTGTGTGTACTAAACCCCACCCTGATGATGACACTTGACTGGGCATTATAAAACAATAATTAACTGTGTACTAAACCCCACCCTGATGATGACACTTGACTGGGCATTATAAAACAATAATTAACTGTGTGTACTAACCCCACCCTGATGATGACACTTGACTGGGCATTAAAAATCAATAATTAACTAACTGTGCATGCTAAACCCCACACCTGATGATGACAGTAACTAACTGTACATGCTAAACCCCACACCTGATGATGACACTAACTAACTGTGCGTGCTAAACCCCACACCTGATGATGACACTAACTAACTGTGCGTGCTAAACCCCACACCTGATGATGACACTAACTGCATGCTAAACCCCACATTTTTTGATGACACTAACGAACTGTGCATGCTAAACGCCACACCTGATGATGACACTAACTGCATGCTAAACCCCACACCTGATGATGACACTACTAACTGTGCATGCTAAACCCCACACCTGATGATGACACTAACTAACTGTGCATGCTAAACCCCACACCTGATGATGACACTACTAACTGTGCATGCTAAACCCCACACCTGATGATGACACTAACTAACTGTGCATGCTAAACCCCACACCTGATGATGACACTACTAACTGTGCATGCTAAACCCCACACCTGATGATGACACTACTAACTGTGCATGCTAAACCCCACACCTGATGATGACACTAACTAACTGCATGCTAAACCCCACACCTGATGATGACACTAACTGCATGCTAAACCCCACACCTGATGATGACACTAACTAACTGCATGCTAAACCCCACACCTGATGATGACACTAACTAACTGCATGCTAAACCCCACACCTGATGATGACACTAACTGTACATGCTAAACCCCACACCTGATGATGACACTAACTAACTGCATGCTAAACCCCACACCTGATGATGACACTAATTAACTGCATGCTAAACCCCACACCTGATGATGACACTAACTAACTGTGCGTGCTAAACCCCACACCTGATGATGACACTAACAAACTGTGCATGCTAAACCCCACACCTGATGATGACACTAACTAACTGCATGCTAAACCCCACACCTGATGATGACACTAACTAACTGCATGCTAAACCCCACACCTGATGATGACACTAACTAACTGCATGCTAAACCCCACACCTGATGATGACACTACTAACTGTGCGTGCTAAACCCCACACCTGATGATGACACTAACTGCATGCTAAACCTCACACCTGATGATGACACTACTAACTGTGCGTGCTAAACCCCACACCTGATGATGACACTAACTGCATGCTAAACCCCACACCTGATGATGACACTACTAACTGTGCATGCTAAACCCCACACCTGATGATGACACTAACTAACTGCATGCTAAACCCCACACCTGATGATGACACTAACGAACTGTGCATGCTAAACCCCACACCTGATGATGACGCTTGGTGTTGGCAGACACGGGGCAGAGCTACAACTCCATCCTGGCCGTGCTGTCACTGATTCACAACTGTGGCCTGGACATCAAACTGGAGGCCAGCAGACAGGTACTTGGCACACACTTTGACGTGCTTGGGCTGTGTCACAACACATTGACACCAGCAAGAACACCCAGGTTTGGGCTGTGTCACAACACATTGACACCAGCAAGTACACCAAGGCTTGGGCTGTGTCACAACACATTGATGCCAGCAAGAACACCCAGGTTTGGGTTGTGTCACAACACATTGATGCCAGCAAGAACACCAAGGTTTGGGCTGTGTCACAACACATTGATGCCAGCAAGTACACCCAGGTTTGGGCTGTGTCACAACACGTTGACGCCAGCAAGTACACACAGGCTTGGGCTATTTCACAACACATTGACGCCAGCAAGTACACCAAGGCTTGGGTTGTGTCACAACACATTGATGCCAGCAAGAACACCCAGGTTTGGGCTGTGTCACAACACATTGACGCCAGCAAGTACACACAGGCTTGGGCTATTTCACAACACATTGACGCCAGCAAGTACACCAAGGCTTGGGCTGTGTCACAACACATTGACGCCAGCAAGAACACCAAGGTTTGGGCTGTGTCACAACACATTGACGCCAGCAAGTACGCACAGGCTTGAGCTGTGTCACAACACATTGATGCCAGCAAGTACACCCAGGCTTGGGCTGTGCCACAATGCATTGGCACCAGCAAGAACACAAAGGCTATATTAAAATGTTGCTTAGGCCTACGCAGTACTTCTGATGCAGACCCTGCGTGCACGGGAATTGTGTTCCTCATGCCATCTACCTTTTCAGAACTTCTTCACCTTTACACTCCTTCCCAGCAACTTTGCTTTTCTGCAGACACCCAAGTGTTTTGAACACCATCCTTCCAAACAAAGTCCAGTGGTCCAGTGGTCTTTCTCTTACCAGGCCCAAGCCGTCTTGCGCCAACTCCCTGTTTCTGTCTGTCATTCTGCCTTCTGTCAGTTCTTTTAAATCTTCCTTGAAACCTTTCTTGTTTCAAAAACATTTTCTTCCGTCTCATTGTCCTGATATGCAACTCTGCGTGTGTGTGTGTGTGTGTGTGTGTGTGTGTGTGTGTGTGTGTGTGTGTGTTGCATGTGTTGAATCTTGAAAATATGTACATTTAAAGAATGTGTAAGCTCTTAGTGCCTGTGTGGGTTAGGTGATCTAAGTACCCGTTATTATTATTAAAGGATGGGCAGTAGAAGGCATGCTGGTGTACTGAGTATGGTGTTTTTTAAAATGTGTTGTAAAAGCATAGGCAGCCAGCAATGGATTATAGATATAACAGTTGATGCTTGTACACCCTGCTGTGGCCCACACGGTTGACTGGGCGGTAAAAACACGTTACTTACACGTGACTTGTTTCAGCTGCTGACCATTCTGGCCTCCAAAGAGAAGGACACCGCCGCGAAGAACTTCGCCAAGCAGCTGTCCTGGCAGGACACCCTGGTGCGCCTCCTCATTTCTGATCACCTGGATGGTGACAACACCGCCCCCAACCAGCCCGCTCAGGGCAACTCTGTCGCCGTTCCGACCATTTCGGAGAGTCTGGCAGATGAGGAGCCCGTGGGCGGGGCCGCGGAGGGCGACCTTCCCCAGAACACATCCACCCCTAAGCGCCCGGGCCATCTGAGCATCACCACTTCCCAGGACAGTCTGTTGGATGCGCCAGCCGCCCACACGCCAACCACCCCCATGTTCGTCCAGGCTCAGGAGTTTGAGGACCTCAATGTCTCGGAGGAGGATCGCTCCCACTCCATGAGCCGCAGCTCCAGCACCAGCATGGAGGACCTGAGCGCCCTGAGCCAGCGGATGGCGTCCAATCGCCACAGCTCCTTGGCGCCGCTGCAGAGCCCCAACGACAGCCTGCTGTCCTCCAGCGAGAGTGCCAGCGACATCGCCGGGGTGACGGACCTTGATCGCCGGCGGTCGTCGACATCAATAACGAACAGTGAGAGTTTGCAGCGAGTGTGCGACGCTCTGGCGTACTCCAAAGATGGGCGGACCAAAGACGCAGTGAACCAGTCGGAGGAGCACTGCCAGAACATTCTCATCTGCCTCATCTCCATCATGTGGAA
Organism: Alviniconcha strummeri; assembly: GCA_963584105.1. Classification (NCBI taxonomy): domain Eukaryota; kingdom Metazoa; phylum Mollusca; class Gastropoda; family Provannidae; genus Alviniconcha; species Alviniconcha strummeri. The sequence goes on from OY757541.1 coordinate 4,618,602, forward strand.
AGGGCTGGACGGGTCAGACCAGGCAGTCTGGAGGGTGAGTGGGGGGGGGGGGGGGGGTTGGGGGGGGGCGTCGTTATGATGCCCATGCATTGAAGAGGGTTCTGTATTGCTTTGTATTGGTGTGTGTGTGTGGGCATGTAGTGTGTGTGTGTGTGCATGGTGTGTGTGTGTGCATGTAGTGTGTGTGTCCATGTAGTGTATATGTGTGTGTGCATGTAGTGTGTGTGTGTGTGCATGTAGTGTGTGTGTGGATGTATGTGCATTTGTGTGTGTGTGTGTGCGCATGCATGCATGTGTGTGTATTTGTGTGTGTGTGCGCGCACACATGCATGTGTGTGTGTGCAAGAGCGTGTTTGTGTCTGTGTGTGCATGTATGCGTGCATATTTATGTGTGTGTGTGTGTGTGTGTATCTGGACCTTCCTCCCTTACCACTTCCCCTTCAGACCAACCACCTCAGAGCACCTCCACCTTGAATAAACTCCAACACAAAAATAGACGCAGCCAGGTGAAATAACCTGGATTTCCTGTGAGTAATTTTTATGAAGTGCTCTTCTTTATTTGGTGTGTGGACAGGACCGTGGGCAGGTGTTTGTCTGCCTAGACAAGGTCAGTTTGACCTACAACCTGGTCCACCCGCGACTGGTCCTGAAGCGCCGCCTGCTGGAGATGCTGCTGCAGTCGTGTTCGGAGGATATCAGGGGTTCAGGTCAGTGTTGATCGGGTGTGGTTCTCTAATATTTCTCATAGGGCTTCACTTTTTCTGTTGTTTTCTGAGTAGTGTTGAGTGTCTTCAGCACTTACATTACCTTCATTGTTAAATTTGCCCTTTCATTCTTTTCTGTCTCTTTTTTTTTTTTTCTCTCTTTTTTTCTTTTCTTTGTCTTCTGCAGGGTTATGTGCTTGTAGTGGTATGGTGTTTGTGCTGTGTGAAATTTATGTTCTATGGGTTAGAAAGAAAAGGTGAAATTTGCTTACAGGTTTAAGCTTTTTTTAATTTGTGTGGAAAATTGTATTAATGACAATGGAAAAATGATACATACAGGGCTCTGATACACACACACACACACACACACACACACACACACACACACACACACACACACACACACACACACACACACACACACACACACACACAGACTTGCATGTATGCATGCATGAAGACACACACGCACCCCCCCACACACACACACACACACACACACACACACACATACACACACACACACACACACACACAGGCATTCATGCAGGCATACATGAATACACACACATACACACAACACACACATACACACACACATGAATGCACACATGCACATGCACGAATGCATGTACAGACAAACATACACACACACTCTCTCTCTCTCTCTCTCTCCTCTCTCATTTGAGTTCTCTCTCTCAAAATGTTAGAAACAGGGTATGGCGTGTTACTTGGAAAAGTATGGATTTTTGTTGTCAAAAAGGTGGATGAACTTGGGTGTTTGTTGCTTTGCATCTAAGGATGCTTTTTCAGTGTGGCATGCAGTTTTAACAAACTCATGAACGCAAGCTTATCTGCAGTAGAATCACTCATTAGCTTCAAAGAAAAATAATTGTGTGTTAAAACACAAAACTAAATGCTGTTCTTTGCAGATTCATTAGTTGTGGTGCGCCTTTTGATCCTTGGCTCTTTTGCAGCTGCTTTGCTACTTCTGCACATTATATCACTAGTTGATTTAATTTTCCAGACTTCAGACAAAGCTGTAGATGCAACTTTAACCAGTTGATTTAATTTTCCAGACTTCTGACTTAGTTGTAGATGCAATTTTAGCCTGTTGATTTAATTTTCCAGACTTCTGACTTAGCTGTAGATGCAACTTTAACCAGTTGATTTAATTTTCCAGACTTCTGACTTAGCTGTAGATGCAATTTTAGACTTTGATTCACTTTGCCAGTCCTCTGACTTCATTTGCGCTGCTTTGCTACTTCTGCACATTATATCACCAGTTGATTTAATTTTCCAGACTTTGGACTTAGCTGTAGATGCAATTTTAGACTTTGATTCACTTTGCCAGCCCTCTGACTTCATTTGTGCTGCTTTGCTACTTCTGCACATTATCACCAGTTGATTTAATTTTCCAGCCTTAGCTGTAGATGCAATTTTAGACTTCGATTCACTTTGCCGGCCCTCTGACTTCATTTGCACTGCTTTGCTACTTCTGCACATTATATCACCAGTTGATTTAATTTTCCAGACTTTGGACTTAGCTGTAGATGCAATTTTAGACTTTGATTCACTTTGCCAGTCCTCTGACTTCATTTGCACTGCTTTGCTACTTCTGCACATTATATCACTAGTTGATTTAATTTTCCAGACTTCAGACAAAGCTGTAGATGCAACTTTAATCAGTTGATTTAATTTTCCAGACTTCATTTACGCTAGTTTTGATTTTGATTCAATTTTCCTGCTTATCACTGGAATGCTCATTCTGTCTGGGTGTGTTGTCCTTGTAGATCACATCTCCTATTTCCCCTCTGCCTTTGGTAAGCACTGCAACCGTCGGCTGTGGAGGGGAAGCACCCGCTTCTTTCTTTGGTGTTTTTTTTTCTCCTCTTTTTTCTTTTTTGTTCTTTTTGGGGGTATTTCTCTTTTTTTCTTTTCTTTTTTTCGCTCTCTCCCTCGTGAGTTTGGGGCTGACATTGTATCCATGGTACTTGCTGCACTTTATTTTCAGGTTCTTTGGGCTGCCCATGTGGTTTGTGACATTTGTGTCAAGTATGGGGGTTCAGTTCATGACTGTTTACATTACTATTTTGTGATTATTATCATCATTATTTTGAAATATTTTTTTATCTACCAGTTATTGAAACTGGTATAAAAAAATTATAAAACAATAACGTGTGATGATAATATATTGATAGTATATTTTGTTTGAAGGAAAGGTGAAGCGAAGATAGAAGTTGGTCTGAAAACATAGCAAGTGTGTAAAGGTTTCCGTCTGTAGGCTTCATTTGGTTATCAATGTTAATACAAAAGAAGGATATTTTTGCTTAAATCTCAGCCATCTTTGTTCACTCTTTACCAAGGAAGAGCAGAAAAAGGTTTGCTTGTGCGATTTTTTTTTATGCTTTCGCCACATATTCCAGTCTTGTTCATGACATCACTGATACAGACTGATGGGCACAAAATGGCCGCTCTCACAGTCATGTCTTCATGATTTCAAGTGTCAGTTTTTAACAAACAGGATGATAAATTGAATGAAAAACTGCTGCGTATATATTTTTGATTTTGTCCCTGTTAATAGGGCTGTGATACTTTTTTTGCTTTCGTTCCCCTTTAAATAGAGAAAATACCATGTACTCTCATTGTGCTGCTGTGTGTATATATATATAGCCTGTTTGTCATTCACTGAGGTGCTTATCATTTTCATTCAGGTGAAGTGCTTATCTGTGTATGTTGAGCATTTGTGTGGTTTGGTTATTGCTTGTCTTTGTGGGTGGGTTTCTTATGGTCTTAATGTCTATTTATTGCAGTGTTGAACATGAGATTGGGTGATATTTGGACATGGATGTGATTGTTTGTGTATTGTGTTGGGGAAATTTTGCCCTGGACATGATTGTTTGTGTATTATATTGGGGAAAAATTTGCCTTGGACATGATTGTGTATTGTGTTGGGGAAGATTTTGCCTTGGACATGATTGTTTGTGTATTATGCACAGTTTGAACTAATATATGAAGCATGATTTTGTTTTGGCAGTGAATGTACAGGAAGAGTTGTTGTTTTTGTTGGTATGAATACTATGATCTTTTTTTCCCCTTTGAAATAGCTTCTGTGGAACTGTATATGTTTCAGTTTGTTCACCCTTTTTCAGAGACTTGCTTCTTGTTTAGACTAAACTGTAACATGAAATGAATGGATGAAGCTCTTTTTTTTGTAAATCGGTAAGTTGTGAAGTATATATATGTCATTTTATAGCTCTGAGTGCAAAAATCGGAAACAGAATAAGGCTCAGAGCGCTTGTGCAGAATCAACAAACATGGGAGTTAATTAGCGCTCAAAATACGTAACACCAGCACAACAACAAAGACCTGAGTTGCCTACGGTAACTCTCCACTGGCATGCTTTGTTGTTGTATATACTGGGTATACATTGCTGAGCCACATACCTTTAAACAACAGTAGAAGTCGGGCTGGACTCATCAATGTAGCATCATGACTTTTCTGATGTATTTGTCTCTCACCCATTTGTTCACGCAGTAGCTATGTGTTGGTTGCACAGCAGGAATTATTCAGCAGTGTCCGTGTTACAGCGACACTGATAGTTTGCTTTGCTGGGGCTGTTGACAGCTCAACCGCTGGCCAACCACACGGAAAATGCCATCGAGCTGGTGCGAATGGTCTGGGGCTTTATCACCAAGGAGGCTGACGAATGCGGATATGCCTTTTCGGAAACAGTCAGTGTTCTTTGTGATCTGTTTTCAAGTGATAATCTCTGTCCCTGTCTCTCTCTCCCTCTCTTTCTCTTCTCTAATTATCAGTACCAGTAATCAGAAGAAGATAAAGGAAAAGGTATCTTTCCCATTGAAGTCACTCTCTCTGTCTCTGTCTCTGTCTGTCTGTCTGTCTGTCTGTCTGTCTGTCTCTCCTCTCTCTCTCTCTCTCTCTCTCTCTCTCTCTCTCTCTCTCTCTCTCTCTCTCTCTCTCTCTCTCATGTATAATGTTTCACTCAGTCATTCATGCCTATAGGTATGTAAATGATGCCTGTAATTTTATATTTACTCATCAGTAGCTTAGCAAGGACTAGTTATTAGACAGGTTTTTGACGAAACCTAAACTACAATCCTTGTAAAATAAAGTTTTTGAGGTGTCTGTCTCTTTGTCTTTCCCTCCTCCCTCTTTCTCTCTCTTCCCTCTCTTCTCTCTCTCTGTGTCTCACTGTCTACTCCCCCCCCCCCCTCCATCTCTGCTTCTCTCTCTTCCTTTCTTCCAGTCACTGTCATATTCTCACTCTGTCTAGTTTCACCCTCTGAAGAGCACCATATGTTACTGTAACATAGGGTGTCATTGTGACCTAACGTGTCACTGTAACATAATGGGTCACGGTGACCTAATGTGTCGCTGTAACATAATGGGTCACTGTGACCTAATGTGCCACTGTAACATGTGTCACTGTGACCGAATGTGTCTGCAAACTGTGTGTTCCTGTGGTCAGTTGCTGGACGAGGTGATGGCCCTGCTGGACGTCCTGAGCGTGTGGGACACAGAGGCTGGTCATGGCTGGACGGAGATGGTTCACCTGGGCTTTCACATCCTCCTCACCTTCGCCAGTCGGACAGAACTGGAGGTGAGCATCAGTGTCTGTGGGATGAACGGATGCGCAAGCAACAGCTGTGTAAACTTTTTACTGGGATCTTTACCGCTCCACCTGGCGGTAGGTAGCACGGGCAGCCATTTCCACACACTTGCACATGGCGGTGTACGTACAAGTGCAGCGTTGCCTGCCACTCCAGCGGCTGCATTTTGGCTTCAGGGATTTCTGTAGAGGAGTTTGTCATGAAGATTACTGTGGTGGAAAGTAATCCTCACATAGGACATTTAACCTACAACAAATTCTTGCTTTAGTCCTAGCAATACATTCTGGCTTGAGGCAGTAAGATGCCAATAATGACAGCACTGATTGCCTCTGATCAGAAACAATTGATATGGTGATGCGTGATTGTGAGCCTGTATGCTATGCAAGGGGAAATGATATCAGTGACAGCATGGATAGCCTCTGATCGGAGCCAACTTGTGGAGTTGTATGTGTGTCCAGCTGTGCTCTGCCGCAACAGTCAAACTCACCACCCTGGTACAGACCAAGCTGATCAGCAGCTCAGCAGAGGCGTCCTTCATTCTGGGGTTCCTGCATGATCTCATCGTCAAGGCTGTTGAGGGTGAGTCTGGCAGTCACTTCTGTATCAGTAGCCATGAGAACGAATGGCAGTGGTCATTGTGATGTTCTTTTGTCATGAACAGATGTGAAGCCATACTGTCTGTATGTAACTGTGTAGCGGAAAATAACAACTCAGCTAGAAGGGAATTTTGACCAAGCAAGTGGATACTCCCTAGGTTTTGAAAGCATATATCCCTGTATATTTTCACTGAGAGGATTTGATTCAACTGGAATACCTGAGGAGTGTATATGTTGCTACTTTTGTATTTTTTTCTCTCTTTTTTTCCTTTTTTTCTTTTTTTTCTTTTTCTTTTTTTTCTTTTTTGAAAGTACAATGAACATGCTGTTTCAGCATGGGCATAAATTCACACTCTACAACCATCCTCCTCATCCTCATCCTCAGCTTTATCTGTGTTCTTAGAGGATTCAATCAACTGCATGTACCTGATAAATGGGCTGAAGGCTTTGATCAGCAAGATGCACACCTTGCTTTGTCTGTGTTCTTAGAGGACTCAGTCAACTATGCATACCTGATGAATGTGCTGAAGGCACACATGTTGCTTTATCTCTGTTCTTAGAGGATTCGGTCAGCTATGCATACCTGATGAATGTGCTGAAGGCAAACATCTTGCTTTATCTGTGTTCTTAGAGGACTCGGTCAACTATGCATACCTGATGAATGTGCTGAAGGCTTTGATCAGCATAGCTGGCTCATACCTTGCTTTATCTGTGTTCTTAGAGGACTCGGTCAACTACACATACCTGATGAACGTGCTGAAGGCACACATCTTGTTTTATCTCTGTTCTTAGAGGACTCAGTCAACTATGCATACTTGATGAATGTGCTGAAGGCACACATCTTGCTTTATCTGTGTTCTTAGAGGACTCAGTCAACTATGCATACCTGATGAACATGCTGAAGGCCTTGATCAGCATGGCACACAACACACACTTTGCTTTATCTGTGTTCTTAGAGGACTCGGTCAACTATGCATACCTGATGAATGTGCTGAAGGCTTTGATCAGCATAGCTGGCTCATACCTTGCTTTATCTGTGTTCTTAGAGGACTCGGTCAACTACACGTACCTGATGAACGTGCTGAAGGCACACATCTTGTTTTATCTCTGTTCTTAGAGGACTCAGTCAACTATGCATACTTGATGAATGTGCTGAAGGCAGACATCTTGCTTTATCTGTGTTCTTAGAGGACTCAGTCAACTATGCATACCTGATGAACATGCTGAAGGCCTTGATCAGCATGGCACACAACACACACTTTGCTTTATCTGTGTTCTTAGAGGATTCAATCAACTGCATGTACCTGATAAATGGGCTGAAGGCTTTGATCGGCAAGATGCACACCTTGCTTTGTCTGTGTTCTTAGAGGACTCAGTCAACTATGCATACCTGATGAATGTGCTGAAGGCACACATGTTGCTTTATCTCTGTTCTTAGAGGATTCGGTCAGCTATGCATACCTGATGAATGTGCTGAAGGCACACATCTTGCTTTATCTGTGTTCTTAGAGGACTCGGTCAACTATGCATACCTGATGAATGTGCTGAAGGCTTTGATCAGCATAGCTGGCTCATACCTTGCTTTATCTGTGTTCTTAGAGGACTCGGTCAACTACACGTACCTGATGAACGTGCTGAAGGCACACATCTTGTTTTATCTCTGTTCTTAGAGGACTCAGTCAACTATGCATACTTGATGAATGTGCTGAAGGCACACATCTTGCTTTATCTGTGTTCTTAGAGGACTCAGTCAACTATGCATACCTGATGAACATGCTGAAGGCCTTGATCAGCATGGCACACAACACACACTTTGCTTTATCTGTGTTCTTAGAGGACTCGGTCAACTATGCATACCTGATGAATGTGCTGAAGGCTTTGATCAGCATAGCTGGCTCATACCTTGCTTTATCTGTGTTCTTAGAGGACTCGGTCAACTACACGTACCTGATGAACGTGCTGAAGGCACACATCTTGTTTTATCTCTGTTCTTAGAGGACTCAGTCAACTATGCATACTTGATGAATGTGCTGAAGGCAGACATCTTGCTTTATCTGTGTTCTTAGAGGACTCAGTCAACTATGCATACCTGATGAACATGCTGAAGGCCTTGATCAGCATGGCACACAACACACACTTTGCTTTATCTGTGTTCTTAGAGGACTCAGTCAACTATGCATACCTCATGAATGTGCTGAAGGCTTTGATCAGCATAGCTAGTTCATACCTTGCTTTATCTGTGTTCTTAGAAGACTCAGTCAACTATGCATACCTGATGAACATGCTGAAGACCTTGATCAGCATGGCACACACTTTGCTTTATCTGTGTTCTTAGAGGACTCGGTCAACTACGCATACCTGATGAACGTACTGAAGGCCATGATCAGCAAGGCGCACACCTTGCTGACCATCGACCACCTGCTGCCTCACCTGCCGCAGACAGCCATGAGTCCAACCTTCTTTGATGACTTCCGCACTTACTGCAACACCGAGGAGTGGCTCAACTTCATGCAGAACTATGTGAGTGAGGGTGGGGGAAGGGGGTGGGCACGTGGGTGGGTGGGGTGAAGTTGATTTGAATACAGTTGAACTCCTAATAAAAGATGACCCTGATGAGAGACAATCTTGTTGAAAGACCACCCTGTTGAGAGACCACCCTGATGGGAGACCACCCTGCCGAGAGACCACCCTGCCGAGAGACCACCCTGATGAGAGACCACCCTGATGAAAGACTACCCTGACCAGCCTAGTAAAAGACCACCCTGAGAGAGACCACCCTAAGAGATACCACACTGATGAGAGACCACCTTGTTGAGAGCACCCTGATGAGAGAGCACCTTGTTGAGAGACCACCCTGATGAGAGACCACCCTGATGAGAGACCACCCTGATGAGAGACCACCATGATGAAAGACTACCCTGACCAGCCTAGTAAAAGACCACCCTGAGAGAGACCACCCTAAGAGATACCACACTGATGAGAGACCACCTTGTTGAGAGCACCCTGATGAGAGAGCACCTTGTTGAGAGACCACCCTGATGAGAGACCCCCTGATGAGAGACCACCCTGATGAGAGACCACCCTGATGAGAGAGCACCTTCTTGAGAGACCACCCTGATGAGAGAGCACCTTCTTGAGAGACCACCCTGATGAGAGACCACCTTGTTGAGAGACCACCCTGTTGAGAGAGCACCTTCTTGAGAGACCACCCTGATGAGAGACCACCCTGATGAGAGACCACCCTGATGAGAGAGCACCTTCTTGAGAGACCACTCTGATGAGAGACCACTCTGATGAGAGACCACTCTGATGAGAGGCCACCCCTCTCTTTCAGACTTTTTCTTTTCTTTTCCAGAAGCCTTTCTTTTCATGTGGTTACATAAATGAACCCTTGACCAAGAGGCCTTTCTCTTTGTGTTCTGTAAGTAAGCCATTGGCCAAGGAGCACACTGCTTTTAAGTCCACCTTTGGTGGATTTTTTTAGGGTGGGGTTTTAGGAGACTTTTCATTGTATTTTCCATTACAGTTTTTGTGAATGCCTGCAAATTCTATTGCATTGGTGGATTTCAGATTCTTTCATGCCATCACATAAGGTCCGAGTGAAGTAATAATAATGATGAGGAGGAGGCTTGTAACACACCGATTCCCCTCCAAAAAAAGACAGTTCAAAGCCCGAGGAATGAGTATAGGGAAGGGGAACAAAGGCAATCAAACAAATTGATTTACATACAACCGGAAGATTGAATTGGGGGGAGAAAGTATCGGCCACATTTTCGTGCAAAAACCCATGCAGGCACATGCAAGCACACACACACACACACACAAACACTCACACACACACACTCACACATACCATCACACACACATACACACACACACACACACACACACACACACACACACACACACACACAGGCATATGCAAGCACACACACACACACACACACTCTCTCTCTCTCTCTCTCACACACACACACACACACACACACACACACACACACACACACACACACACACACACACACACACACACACACACAGGCACATGTAAGCACCCACACATACACACACACTCACACACACACACAACCACTATCCCCCCACCCCACCCCCACACACAGTGCAGCAGTTTCAGTGAGATGTCCTTGTCTTGACACACCATTGCAGATCAAGCCCCAGCACAAGCACTTCATGGAGAACCACTTTGGGGAGACGAGCACCAACCTCAACACCTTCTGGATGGAGTGTCAGGAGGCTGTGGAAGTGACCTACCACAAGCACAACAGAGAAATCGGCGACAGCAAGCTCAAGCTGCAGGTGAGTGCCTGGTTCCCTGTGTCGGGGAGAGTGTCAGTGAAAATGATGTAGCTATTTCCCTGTGTGGGAGAGAGTGTCTGTAAAAATGATGCAGCTATTCTCCTGTGTGGGGGAGAGTGTCGGTGAAAATGATGTAGCTATTCCCCTGTGTGGGAGAGAGTGTCAGTGAAAATGATGTAGCTATTTCTCTGTGTGGGGGAGAGTGTCAGTGAAAATGATGTAGATATTTCCCTGTGTGGGGGAGAGTGTCGGTGAAAATGATGTAGCTATTTCCCTTGTAGGGGAGAGTGTCAGTGAAAATGATGTAGCTATTTCCCTTTGTGGGGGAGAGTGTGAGTGAAAATGATGTAGCTATTCCCCTTGTAGTGGAGAGTGTGAGTGAAAATTATGTAGCTATTCCCCTTGTAGGGGAGAGTGTGAGTGAAAATTATGTAGCTATTCCCCTTGTAGGGGAGAGTGTGAGTGAAAATGATGTAGCTATTCCCCTTGTAGGGGAGAGTGTCAGTGAAAATGATATAGCTGTTCCCCTTGTTGGGGAGACTGTGAGTGGAGAGTGCAAGTGCAAATGATGTAGCACATGGGTGTGTGTGAATGAAAATGATGTAGCCTGGGGAAGAGTGAGAGTGAAAATGATGTATTAGAAAGGGGAGAGTGTGAGTGAAAATGATGCAGCCTTGCGGAGAGTGAGAGTGAAATAATGTAGTAGAGGGGGGAGAGTGTGTTTTAAAGTGATGTAGCCTGGGGGAGAGTGAGAGTCAACATGATGTGGAGAAGGGGGAGAGTGTGAGTGAAAATGATGTAGCCTTGGGGAGAGTGAGAGCAAAAATGATGTAGCCTTGGGGAGAGTGTGAGTGAAAATGATGTAGCCTTGGGGAGAGTGTGAGTGAAAATGATGTAGCCTGTGGGAGAGGGAGAGTGAAAATGATGTAGCAAAAGGGGACAGTGTGAGTGACAAAATATTTTAGTCTGTTTGTTTTGTTTTACAGTCAGCAGTCTCTGTAACTTTCTGTTGATCCTAATGGTTTTCAGAGTCAAATCTTTGACGCCTGCGCTGGGCGAGTTTCAGTGGAGTCTCGTCGCTTCCAGAACTTGCTGACTCAGCAGAAGAACCAGCACCTGTCCACCCTGCGACAGTGGAGGGCCATGAAAAAGTTCTTCACCAGTGAGAGAGGGGCGTGGAGAGAGCAGTAAGTACTGCACACCAGATTGACGTATCAAATCTCCTCCATACCTCTCTGAGTTGCTTCATCTCTACTCTACTTCTTGCTCTGTTCACTCAGCCTCAGATACTCGAATATTCTGTGTTCCTAGGATGGGCAGTAGGACCCTGGGGGAGAGAGCCTTTCAATACATCGGACCTTTGATCTGGAACTCTCTTTCACTCTCTGTCAGGCATTCATCTTCACTCTTCTTTTAAGTCAAAACTGAAAGCCCACCTCTTCTCTTCTGCATCCTGAACTGTCATTTTCTTCTCATTCTGTCAACAAGTAATTTATACTGTGTGTGTGTGTGTGTGTGTGTGTGTGTGTGTGTGTGTGTGTGTGTGTGTGTGTGTGCACTTTGCAGACACTATGTTTAGGAGCACTTTTGGTACAACTGTTTTGGCAAAAGTAGTGATTTATTATTGTACACATATCTGTTGGGTGTATGTGTTACGGTTTGTGATTGACTGTTGGTTCTGTGCACATTTGTAGAATATCTGCCATGTTTACAAACATGTGTCTGAAGTCAGGGCTTTTTATTTATGGATAGGTGCACTAGGAATTGTCATGATAATTATGCTGTGGTTTGCAGCCACCGAGAGTTGCTGCACTGGAAGCTGTCCAACCAGGAGAACTTCTCCCGCATGAAGGTGAAGATGATTCCCAACTACACCTTTGATCCTCACCTGGATGCCAGCCAACAGAGAGATAACATGGGTATTGCGTGTGTGTGTGTTGGCTGTGTGTGTGTGTGTGTGTTGGTTGTGTGTTAGTGTGTGTGTGTGTGTGTGTGTGTGTGTGTGTGTGTGTGTGTGTGTGTGTGTGTGTGTGTGTGTGTGTGTGTGTGTGTGTACACATGTGTGTGCATGTACATGCATGCATGCACACATGTGTGTATTCATATCTCCCATAGAAATATTTGTAGCAGGGGTATACTCAAATCAGTGTCCATGTGTGGAGAGCTTTGTCCAGAAAATACCATCTGAAATGCTCAACCTTTTGTAACCAAACTTGGCATTGTCATGCATGATTATGAGCCAGTATGTTATGCAGGGAGGGAAATGGTTGCTAATCTTACAATGGGTCAAAACATAATTAGTTTTGTAAACTTGCATGACCTCGTCCTAGTTAAGCTAGTTTGTGTATTGTAACACTCCTAGTTAGGCTAGTTCTCATATTGTAACACAAACCAAAAGACCACTGTAGAGTTTCAACGCACCCCCTCAGTTGAATGTCTGTCACCAGGAGGCCCATCTGAGGAGGATGAGGTTGCGGCAGAAAAGATCCGTGTGTCGAAAGAGGCGCTGGTCTCCAAGGAAAACATTGCTGATGACACGCTTGGGGATGAGGAGTGGAGCGTCATCAGCGCCTCCAGGTAAGTGATCTGTGACAACACGCTTGGGGATGAGGAGTGGAGCGTCATCAGCGCCTCCAGGTAAGTGATCTGTGACGACACGCTTGGGGATGAGGAGTGGAGCGTCATCAGCGCCTCCAGGTAAGTGATCTGTGACGACACGCTTGGGGATGAGGAGTGGAGCGTCATCAGCGCCTCCAGGTAAGTGATCTGTGACGACACGCTTGGGGATGAGGAGTGGAGCGTCATCAGTGCCTCCAGGTAAGTGATCTCTGATGACTCACTTGGGGATGAGGAGTGGAGCGTCATCAGTGCCTCCAGGTGAGTGATCTGTTGCTGTGTTGGTAGGGTAAGTCAGCACCGTTCTGCCATGCTGTTCTTCAGGTCTAGTAAGTGAGCTGTGACAACATGCTGGCGGATAAAGAGTGGAGCATCATCAGTGCCTCCAGGTAAGTGATCTGTTGCTGTGTTGGTGAGGTGTGGCAGCACTGTGCAGTGGATCAGGTAAGTGATCTGTTGCTGCATTGGTGAGGTGTGGCAGCACTGTGCAGCGGATCAGGTAAGTGATCTGTTGCTGCATTGGTGAGGTGTGGCAGCACTGTGCAGCGGATCAGGTAAGTGATCTGTTGCTGCATTGGTGAGGTGTGGCAGCACTGTGCAATGGATCAGGTAAGTGATCTGTTGCTGCATTGGTGAGGTGTGGCAGCACTGTGCAGCGGATCAGGTAAGTGATGTGTTGGTGAGGTATGGTGAGGAAAATACTTGCTGGACCATAATAGAAATGGGTAAAAAATGTGTGGCCACAATGTGACCATTTGATTAAAGTGAAACAGTTCACTCAAAAAATATAGGATGAGAACAAAAGAAGAAGAAGAAAAGTACTGACAACCAAATCCAGTGAAAGAGAGGGGGGGAAAGAGTGAACACAACCAAATCCAGTGAAAGAGAGGGGGAAAAGAATGAACACAACAAAATCCAGTGAAAGAGAGGGGGAAAAGAATGAACACAACAAAATCCAGTGAAAGAGAGGGGGGAAAAGAATGAACACAACAAAATCCAGTGAAAGAGGGGGGGGGGGGAGAATGAACACAACAAAATCCAGTGAAAGAGAGGGGGGGGGGGGGAAGAATGAACACAACAAAATCCAGTGAAAGAGAGGGGGGGGGGGGGAAGAATGAACACAACAAAATCCAGTGAAAGAGAGGGGGGGGGGGAAGAATGAACACAACAAAATCCAGTGAAAGAGAGGGGGGGGGGGGAGAATGAACACAACAAAATCCAGTGAAAGAGAGGGGGGGGGGGGGGGGGGAAGAATGAACACAACAAAATCCAGTGAAAGAGAGGGGGGGGAAGAATTAACACAACAAAATCCAGTGAAAGAGAGGGGGGAAAAGAATTAACACAACAAAATCCAGTGAAAGAGAGGGGGGGGGGAAAGAATGAACACAACAAAATCCAGTGAAAGAGAGGGGGGAAAAGAATGAACACAACAAAATCCAGTGAAAGAGAGGGGGGAAAAGAATGAACACAACAAAATCCAGTGAAAGAGAGGGGGGAAAAGAATGAACACAACAAAATCCAGTGAAAGAGAGGGGGGGGGGGAAGAATGAACACAACAAAATCCAGTGAAAGAGAGGGGGGAAAAGAATGAACACAACAAAATCCAGTGAAAGAGAGGGGGGGGGGGGGGCGAAAGAATGAACACAACAAAATCCAGTGAAAGAGAGGGGGGGGGGGAAAGAATGAACACAACAAAATCCAGTGAAAGAGAGGGGGGGAAAGAATGAACACAACAAAATCCAGTGAAAGAGGGGGGGGGGGGGGGGGGGAAAGAATGAACACAACAAAATCCAGTGAAAGAGAGGGGGGAAAAGAATGAACACAACAAAATCCAGTGAAAGAGAGGGGGAAAAAAGAGTGAACACAACAAAATCCAGTGAAAGAGAGGGGGGAAAAGAGTGAACACAACAAAATCCAGTGAAAGAGAGGGGGGGGGGAAGAATGAACACAACAAAATCCAGTGAAAGAGAGGGGGGAAAAGAGTGAACACAACCAAATCCAGTGAAAGAGAGGGGGGAAAAGAATGAACACAACAAAATCCAGTGAAAGAGAGGGGGGAAAAGAGTGAACACAACCAAATCCAGTGAAAGAGAGGGGGGAAAAGAATGAACACAACAGTAATAACAAATCCTACCAAGCGGCAGTATGGTGACCCGTCAAAGATGGTAGACCTGCAGTGCTGAACTGTTCTCTTCTCCCATTTTACAAAAAGTAAGAAGAGGAAGAGGATTTTTGTTTTAAGTGACGTCGCTGCTCGTTGTTTTGCAGCGCCAACATTGAGGAATACACAGGAAAGGAGAAACTGGTCATCTCTGAAGATGTGGAACTGGTCACACTCGTGGATGTCATCAAAGGTCGTTTGGAGGTCACCACCACGCACGTCTATTTCTTTGACTGCAGCAGCAACAAAGAGGAAGGCAGGTTCTCCTTGTGACTGTGTGTTGTTAAAGGGGCTGGCCTTCTCTGACTGCGTTTGTTCAGCTGTTAAAGGAGATCAGAATAGATACTTGAAATTGGGGATTTTGTTTGAAAATTCCCTGTTTATTTTTTATTTTTTAGGATTTAGAAAATGTTTTAAACAACATGAAACTGCTGATCGATACAAAACTTGCAGTGAGGATTTCAAGTGGTCACTAACTATTGATCTGTGAGTGGTCACTGACTGTTGAGATCTGAAGGGTTAAAATGCACACCAACAAACACATGCATGCACAAACACACACTCATGAATGCACGCACAAAAACACACTCATGAACATGCACACACACACATGCACGCATGCACGCACGCACGCACGCACGCACGCACGCACGCACGCACGCACGCACGCACGCACGCACGCACACACACACGCACAGAGGCGTCTCTCATGGCAGTGGGATGGAAGAAAAAGTTTGTGAAACCAGAAACGTTTTGTAGGAAACTTTAACAGAATTGACAGAGGTAGCACAGCAGACAGAATCAGAGAGTTGTTTCCAAGTAGTTGAAGCCTGGTAAGGGAAAGTACGAAAGAAACAACAGGAAGTGCTGTTTATTCTATCTAGGTGGTGAGGATTTCAAGTGGTCACTGACACAACTGCGTGAGATCCACTTCCGTCGCTACAACCTGAGACGAAGTGCGCTGGAGATCTTCTTGGTTGATCAGACCAACTACTTCATCAATTTTCCCAGAAAGGTAACTTTTCACTGTTTCGTACCAAAACTGTTGGGAACGTCTGCAGTTACAGTAACCCCCAGTTAAATGAGCGAGCTCTGGGTTGCAGTATACATGTCTTAGAGAATGGATGTTTTTCTCTGTAAGAGCACCTGATAACAGCATCTGTTAAAATCGTCTTTATATCTCAGGTTATGTTGGTTGTGAATGAATCAGTACCATTCACAATACGATTTTATGTAGGAGGTTTTGTGCTGTGTGAATATTTCGTTATTATTATTAAGTTTTGACCTGATGCTGCTGCTTTCAGCGTATGCGGAACAAAGTGTACAGTCGCATCCTGAGCCTGAGGCCTCCCAACCTGAGCTATTACGGCACACGCTCCCCGGCTGAGCTGCTCAAGGCTTCCAATCTCACTCAGGTAACTTAGGCTTGGAGGCTAATAGTCCTGTATGCTATGTATGCTGACTGCAAAGAGTAGTTTATGCTCACCAATCGCTAGTCGTATCCTGAACAATTTATGCTTACCCATCACTGTTGTTGTCCTGAACAGTCTGTGCTTACCAGTCACTAGTCAGATCCTCAGAAGTCTATGCTTACCAGTCACTATTCATGTCCTGAAAAGTCTGTTTCCCAATTGCTAGTCATGTCCTGAGCGATTTGTGCTTACCAGTCACTAGTCATGTCCTGAACAGTTCATGCTTACCAATCACTAGACATGTCCTGAACAGTTTATGCTTACCAATCACTAGTCATGTCCTGAACAGTCTATGCTTACCAATCACTAGTCATGTCCTGAACAGTCTATGCTTACCAATCACTAGTCATGTCCTGAACAGTTTATGCTTACCAATCACTAGTCATGTCCTGAACAGTCTATGCTTACCAATCACTAGTCATGTTCTGAAAAGTCTATGCTTTCTGTAATGTCTGTGTGATCCGGTGAAGGTTGTGAGCAAGCGCTGATGCGCCAAAAATTGGCACGTTGTTGTGTCTTGTTTTATAAAGAATTACTTTTTGGGGGCCTTTTGTGTATTTTGATAGTGTTTAAAAAAAAAAAAAAAATTTACGCAGACAGTCAACCGTTTTTCAATTTGTTGGTTTTGGTGCTGATGATTTTCTGCATAGAGCAGTACATTTAACATGGATGAGTTTTTGCAGAAATGGGTGCAGCGAGAGATCAGCAATTTTGACTACCTCATGCAGCTCAATACCATCGCTGGTCGTACCTACAATGATCTGAGTCAGTACCCTGTGGTAAGTTACTTGTGGTGTGTTCTAACTGCTGGTCATACCTACAATGATCTGAGTCAGTACCTTGTGGTAAGTTACTTGTGGTGTGTTCTAACTGTGGTAAGTTACTTGTGGTGTGTTCTAACTGTGGTAAGTTACTTGTGGTGTGTTCTAACTGCTGGTCATACCTACAATGATCTGAGTCAGTACCCTGTGGTAAGTTACTTGTGGTGTGTTCTAACTGTGGTAAGTTACTTGTGGTGTGTTCTAACTGCTGGTCATACCTACAATGATCTGAGTCAGTACCTTGTGGTAAGTTACTTGTGGTGTGTTCTAACTGTGGTAATTTACATGTGGTGTGTTCTAACTGCTGGTCATACCTACAATGACCTGAGTCAGTACCTTGTGGTAAGTTACTTGTGGTGTGTTCTAACTGCTGGTCGTACCTACAATGATCTGAGTCAGTACCTTGTGGTAAGTGACTTGTGGTGTGTTCTAACTGTGGTAATTTACTTGTGGTGTGTTCTAACTGCTGGACATACCTACAATGATCTGAGTCAGTACCTTGTGGTAAGTTACTTGTGGTGTGTTCTAACTTTGGTAAGTTACTTGTGGTGTGTTCTAACTGTGGTAAGTTACTTGTGGTGTGTTCTAACTGTGGTAAATTACTTGTGTGTTCTAATTGTTGTAGGGTATCCTTGAGATGACAGCGTTTTTCAAGGTGAAAGTGGACGTAGATGAAATCACTCGAATATTTTTCAACAGAATATATGCCTTGTGGGTCATATCTCTCAACCAGATTTGTATATTAAATCATAGCTGATTTGACTTTTGTTTTGTTTGTTTGTTTGTTTGCATTCTTCAGCTCAAACTCCAAGGTTCACCCAGTGTTGGGTTAGAAGTTAGTGTATGCAGCCATTTCCCCACCACACCAGTACATACTGTCCTACATGTATACAAGTGGGGGGGGGGGGGGGGGGATATCCTGTATGACACACACAAAATTGGTATATAGGAATACAATCTTTTTTTCTGGCTCTGACCTTGCTGCAGTTCCCTCAGATCCTGTCTGACTGTGTATGTGGGGAGGAGTGAGTGTGATCCTGTGCGAGACCTTTATTCCCGCTCTGCCTTTGTTACAGTTCCCCAGGATCCTGTCTGACTGTGTATGTGGGGAGGAGTGAGTGTGATCCTGTGTGAGACCTTTATTCCCACTCTGCCTTTGTTACAGTTCTCCAGGATCCTGTCTGACTGTGTATGTGGGGAGGAGTGAGTGTGATCCTGTGTGAGACCTTTATTCCCACTCTGCCTTTGTTACAGTTCTCCAGGATCCTGTCTGACTGTGTACGTGGGGAGGAGTGAGTGTGATCCTGTGTGAGACCTTTATTCCCACTCTGCCTTTGTTACAGTTCTCCAGGATCCTGTCTGTGTATGTGGGGAGGAGTGAGTGTGATCCTGTGTGAGACCTTTATTCCCGCTCTGCCTTTGTTACAGTTCCCCAGGATCCTGTCTGACTGTGTATGTGGGGAGGAGTGAGTGTGATCCTGTGTGAGACCTTTATTCCCGCTCTGCCCTTGTTACAGTTCCCCAGGATCCTGTAAGTCTGTGGAGAGGGTGGATGTTATCCTGTGTGAGACCATCTTTATTCCAGTTCTGCTCTCTCTGCAGTTTCCCAGGATCCTGCCAGACTGTGTATGTGGGGAGAATGGGTGTTATCCTGTGTGAGACCATATTTATTCCGACTCTGCTGTTGATACAGTTCCCCTGGATCCTGTCAGACTATGTGTCTGAGGAGCTGGACCTGGACAACCCCGGGGTGTTCCGCGATCTCTCCAAGCCTGTGGGCATTGTCAACCCCAAGAACGAGGCCGAAGTCCGGGACAAGTAAGTGCCACCTCGCTGCCTGAATGTCTCTGTGGAGTGTTTACTCAGTTTGTCTGCACAGTAAGCTGGGGTGTGTGGTGGGGGGGGGGGGTGGGGGGCATATTTTCTTCTTTTTCTTTTATACACTGAGGTGGTCCCAAGTATGGGCAGTTATCATCAGATCTGTGTGTCCATCTGCATGTGTATTGTGTATTTATGGTTGACGGGGCATTAAAAATTGATTATTTATCTAGCTGCCCTTTGCAGTGCATATTTTTCATGTGATGCAGTTCGGGTTCAAACAGGTTCTCTTTAATGAGGTGGGTTTTGGTTTGTTTTGTTTTGTTTTGAAAGCACTATTGTTTTCCTTTTTTGTGATTTTGAGACTTTCGTGTCAAAATCCTCCAACAGCAAACCACTTGTCTTTTAAGACTTTGTGTGTGGGGGCTGGGGGGTAATGCTCAGTAGTGTGTTGATGCTGCTTATAAAATGTTCAACATCATGTTTAGAAACACATATAATTGTACAAACTGCTGTGACAAAGTGAGGCCTTTTCCTATGCAGGTATGACACATTTGAAGACCCGTCAGGGACGATAGAGAAGTTTCACTACGGCACCCACTACAGCAATGCGGCAGGTGTGATGCACTACATGGTGCGGCTGGAGCCCTTCACCACACTGCACATACAGCTGCAGAGTGGAAAGTAAGCCTTTCTGCTCCTTCTCTTCTCCAACTCTTCCTCTTCTTTCTCCTTCTCTTCTTCCTCCTTCTCTTCCTCTTTCTTTTCCTCTTCCTTCTCCTGTTTTCCTTCTTTCTCTTTCTCTTCCTCTTTCTTCTCCTCTTCCTCTTCCTCCTCCTACCCTTCCTTGTCCTCTTCTTCCTTCTCCTTCCCTTTTCCTTCTCTTCACATTTCTCTTGCTCCTCTTCCTCTTCCTTTTTTCCCTTCCTTCTCCTCTTCTTCCTTCTCCTTCCCTTCCTTCTTCCTTCCTTCTCCCTTCCTTCTCCTTCCTTCTGCTCTTCCTTCTCTTCCTCTTTCTTCTCCTTTTCCTTCTCCTTCTCTTTTTCTCTTCCTTTCCTCTTCCTTCTCCTCCTCATCCTTCTCCTTCCCATCCTTCTCTTTTGTTGTCTGCCGTCTCTTCCTATTCCTTCTCTTTCTCTTCCTCTCTGCCTCTTCTCCTTCACTTTTCTTCCTGCTCCTCCTCTTCCTGCTCCTTCATTTCTTTCTTCCTTTTCATGCTCTTTCTACTCCTCTTCCTCCTTCTCTGCCAGCTCCTCTTCTTTCTCTTCCTCTTCCTTCTCTTCTTCCTCCTTCTCTTCCTTCTTTTCTCTTCCTCCTTCTCTTCTCCTCTTCCTTCTCTTCATCTTCCTTTTCTTCTGCTCTTCCTTCTCTTCCTCTTCCTTTTCTCTTTTTCCTTCTCTTCCTCTTCTTTCTTTTCTCCTCTTCCTTCTCTTCCTCTTCTCTTCTCTTTCTTCTCTTCCTTTTCTCTTCCTTCTCTTCTCCTCTTTTCTCCTCTTCCTTCTCTCCCTCTTCCTTCTTTTCTCCTCTTCCTTCTCTTCCTCTTCTCCTCTTTCTTCTTGTCCTCTTCCTTTTCTTCTCCATTTCCTTCTCCATTTCTTCATTCTCTTCCTTCTCCTCCTCTTCTCCTCTTCCTTTGTCTTCCTCTTCTCTTCTCCTACCCTTCCTACTCCTCATCCTGGTTATCTTCCGTGTCCTCCTCTTCCTTCTTCTCAGGTACCTGCTCCCACTCTTCCTTCTCCTCTCACTTCTCGTCCTCTCCACAAGTCTGACGCAGCAGTTTCTGCATGTGCAGGTTTGATGTCGCAGACCGTCAGTTCCACTCTGTGCCAGGCAGCTGGCATTCACTGATGGACAACCCCAACGATGTGAAGGAACTCATTCCAGAGTTCTTCTACCTGCCAGAGTTCCTCATCAATCAAGATGGTCAGTCAGATAGTTCATGGTTGTTATCCAGTTATGTTAATGTCCGGAAGAAGAAGAAAATGAGGACTGCTGCTTCTTCCTTTTTTCCATGTGGTTTTTGAATGATATTGTCCGCAGCACATTTGAAAGATGGAAAAATAGGGACATGTATGCATGTACATGCTCTCTCTGTGTCTCTGTCTCTGTCTCTCTTTGCCTCTCTGTCTCTTTCTCGCCATCTCCCTCTCTTTCATTCTGTCTCTTTCTCTCACTTGTAAGCCTTGTCATTTTGTACTCATCAGTAGCTTCTTAGCAAGGACTATTGTTAGACAGATGTTACTGAACCTAAACCACTATACTTGTAAAATAAAGTTTTCGAGTCAATTCATTCTCTCTTGCTACTTTTCTCTCTCCCCCTCCATTTCTGTTGCTTCCCACCCCCCCACCCCCACTCTCTGTCCCCTTTCTTTCTCTCTCTCTCCCCACTTTCTCTTTCCCTCCTTCCTCTCTCGTACAAGTAAAGCAATTACAATAGTGAAGCCAAACAATTTAAGCAGACTGTATGTACCACAAATCATTTTATAGAAGAAGCTTTTGTGAGACCTAAATATTGTTTGAGAGCTGTCATGTTCGTCTCCAAAAGAATCACAGTCTTGACATTTGAGTATGTGCTCTGTGTGGTTTATTTCAGGATTCAACCTCGGGCGACTGCAGATCACCCAGGATCCTGTGAACGATGTGATTCTGCCGCCCTGGGCCAAAACCCCTGAGGAGTTCATTCAGAGGCACAGGGAGGCCCTGGTCAGTCTTGTCTGGTCTTGTCTGAGTTTGCCTTTTCCTGCTTGGACCTGCCTTGTCCTGTCTTATCTTTTCTTGTATTGTCTTGCTTTGCTCTGTCATTGTTCTGTCTTGTCCTTCTTTGTTTTGTCTGGTCATGCCTTGTCCTGTCTTGATCTGCCTTGTCCTGTCTTATGTCTTGTCTTGTCCTACTTTGCTCTGTCATTGTTCTGTCTTGACCTTCTTTGTTCTGTCTTGATCTGCCTTGTCCTGTTTTGTTCACTCTTGCCTTGTCTGTTTATGCCTTGTCTGTCTGTTTCAGTATGTGCTCTGTGTGGCTTATTTCAGGATTCAACCTCGGGCAACTGCAGATCACCCAGGATCTGTCCTGCCTTGTCTGTCTGTTTCTGCCTTGTCTGTTTCTGTCTTGACCTGCCTTGTCTGTCTGTTTCTGCCTTGCCTGTTCCTGCCTTGTTTGTCTGTTTCCAACTTGTTCTGCCTTGTCTGTCTGTTTCTGCCTTGTCTGTTTCTGCCTTGTCCTGCCTTGTCTCTCTGTTTCTGGCTTGTCTGTTTCTGCCTTGTCCTGCCTTGTCTGTCTGTTTCTGACTTGTTCTGACTTGTCTGTCTGTTTCTGACTTGTCCTGCCTTGTCTGTGGGTTTTTTCTGACTTGTCTGTCTTTTTCTGACTTGTCCTGCCTTGTTCTGTCTTCTTCCATCTTGTGCGGTCTTTTTATGTCTTGACCTATCTTTTTAAATCTTGTCCTGCCTTGTCCCATCATCTTCTGTCCCGACCTGTCTTCTTAAATCTTGTCCTGTCATCTTCTGTCTTGACCTGCCTTGCCTTCTCTTGCCTTACTTTGCTTTGTCTTGTCTGGTCTTGGCTTCCTATGTAAACATCATGAGGTGGATGGCGCTATTGTGTCAATGATCACTCTGTTCCTGCAAGGGGGTGAGCGTGTGTCTGAAGTGAACATGCTCTTCTGCAAGAACCAGCAATTCAGGAAGTTTCACATGTGTTCTTTCTCTTGCAAGAGCAGAGAGGTCTTGCAGAAGAATAGATCTGCTGACTGACCTGATTTATTGTGACATTTCCTGGTTCTTGCAGAAGAAGGAGTTTAGAAACATTTCTCTGCTCTTGCAGGAGAGCGAATACGTGTCACATCCAGAACCACTGGCTCGACCAGATCGTTTGAAACTTTTTATCTGTTTTTGCAGGAGAGCAAGTACGTGTCTAACAACCTGAACCACTGGTTCAATCTGTCTGATCTTTAGGAATACTTCTTTTTTCATGCAGGAAAGTGACCATCTGTCTAACAACCTGAACCACTGGCTCGATCTGATCTTTAGGAATACTTCTCTGTTCATACGGGAAAGTGACCTTCTGTCTAACAACCTGGGCTGCTGGATCAACCTGATCTTTTGAAACTCTTCTCTGTTCATGCAGAAGAGCAACTGTCTGTCTAACAACCTGCGCCTCTGGATTGACCAGATACTTTAAAACTCTTATTTGTTCTTGCAGGAGAGCGAGTATGTGTCTAACAACCTGAACCACTGGATCGACCTGATCTTTTGAAACACTTCTCTGTTCATGCAGGAGAGCGAGTATGTGTCGAACAACCTGAACCACTGGATCGACCTGATCTTTGGCTACAAGCAGAAGGGGCCGGCAGCTGTTGAGGCCCTCAACGTTTTCTACTACGTCACATATGAAGGTGAGAACACTGGAGATCTTGCTATAAGACCCTAGATTAAACAGCCCATTGTCTTGCTTGGGCTTGCTTATTCACACATGTGAAACATTCTAGGCTGATCGCGGGATACTGCATTTAGTATGAAACATTCTGGGCTCAGTGCAGGATATTGCATTTACACTTGGCCGTTCCAGGACGGTTGCAAACCTCACTTGGTCCTGACTTGCTTTCTGTTGTATGTCATCTGATGTCTGGCACACACAGAGCTGTGGTATGGAGGTGTAGGAGACAGGTGACATGTTTAGGGCAGTAATGATGTCAAGCTTTTGATTCAAGTCTGGCCCAGATTGCAGATGTGAATGGAACCGCCTTCACCCAGCCCGAGCTGAATCAAGTGTGCTCTCAGCCCCAGCCGTAGTGCAAATGGCCCTGTTGACAGAGCTGTTGGTCCCTCCAGACCTTAGCCTGTAGCTGTACCAAACACCAGTCAAATGGCCCTGCTGACAGAGCTGTTGGTCCCTCCAGACCTTAGCCTGTAGCTGTGCCAAACACCAGTCAAATGGCCCTGCTGACAGAGCTGTTGGTCCCTCCAGACCTTAGCCTGTCGCTGTACCAAACACCAGTCAAATGGCCCTGCTGACAGAGCTGTTGGTCCCTCCAGACCATAGCCTGTCGCTGTACCAAACACCAGTCAAATGGCCCTGTTGACAGAGCTGTTGGTCCCTCCAGACCTTAGCCTGTCGCTGTACCAAACACCAGACAAATGGCCCTGTTGACAGAGCTGTTGGTCCCTCCAGACCTTAGCCTGTCGCTGTACCAAACACCAGTCAAATGGCCCTGTTGACAGAGCTGTTGGTCCCTCCAGACCTTAGCCTGTAGCTGTGCCAAACACCAGTCAAATGGCCCTGCTGACAGAGCTGTTGGTCCCTCCAGACCTTAGCCTGTCGCTGTACCAAACTCCAGTCAAATGGCCCTGTTGACAGAGCTGTTGGTCCCTCCAGACCTTAGCCTGTCGCTGTACCAAACTCCAGTCAAATGGCCCTGTTGACAGAGCTGTTGGTCCCTCCAGACCTTAGCCTGTCGCTGTACCAAACACCAGTCAAATGGCCCTGTTGACAGAGCTGTTGGTCCCTCCAGACCTTAGCCTGTCGCTGTACCAAACTCCAGTCAAATGGCCCTGTTGACAGAGCTGTTGGTCCCTCCAGACCTTAGCCTGTAGCTGTACCAAACACCAGTCAAAGCATCGATTTTCTCATCTGGAGCAGCCGCCTTGGGCAGAGAGGCCTAGAAAGAGCAAGTGCTCAACGATCCTCCTTCAGAGGATGAGAAAGGGCCATTGTCAGTCAGACTAACACTGGAATTATGTCAAAGTCAGCACTGCAGAAACCTCAGACAGACAGGGTGGAGCGGTATTATATGGGTTTCCCCAAGAACATAGCTAAACAGATAGGGTAGAGTGGTATTATATGGGACTCCCCAAGAGCATAGCTACCATCTTCAACCGGACTGAACTGACAGATTGTTCCGCAAGTGACAGCAAGTGACGTACATGCACGCTACTTTCTCCAGGTGCTGTTGACTTGGATGCCATACAGGATCCCAGGGAGCGGGCTTCTCTGGAGGGAATGATCAACAACTTTGGCCAGACCCCCACCCAGCTGCTCAAGGTGGGCCTTAAGGGTATGGGTATCACGGTGGGTCTCATGGGTGTGGGTATCATGGTGGGTCTTATAGGTGTGGGTATCAAGGTAGGTCTCGCTGGTGTAGGTATCAAGGTGGGTTTCATAGGTATGGGTATCAAGGTGGGTCTCATGGGTGTGGGTAGCAAGGTGGGTCTCATGGGTGTGGGTATCAAGGTGGGTCTCATGGTGTGGGTATCAAGGTGGGTCTCATGGGGGTGGGTATCAAGGTGGGTCTCATGGGTGTGGGTATCAAGGTGGGTCTCATGGGTGTGGGTATCAAGGTGGGTCTCATGGGTGTGGGTATCAAGGTGGGTCTCATGGTGTGGGTATCAAGGAGGGTCTCATGGGTATCAAGGTGGGTCTCATGGGTGTGGGTATCAGGATAGGTCTCATGGGTATCAAGGTGGGGCCTATGGGTGTGGGTATCGTGATGGATCTCATGGGTGTGGGTACTAAGGTGGGTCTCATAGATGTGGGTCCCACAGTGGGTCTCATGGGTGTGGGTATCAAGGTGGGTCTCACTGGTGGGTATCAAGGTGGGATTTCATGGGTGTGGGTATCAGGGTGGGTCTCACTGGTGTTGGTATCAAGGTGGGTCTCATGGGTGTGGGCTATTTTAAAGGTGGATCTCATGAGTGTGGGTATCACAGTGGGTCTCACTGGTGTGGGTATCAAGGTGGGTCTCACTGGTGTGGGTATCCATAGGGACAGAGGTGGGGTACAGGATGCAGGCATCACTGCAGGGAATGAACAGCAACTTTATCCAGACCCCCACTAAGCTGCTTAACATTGGTTGGCTAGTGTACAAACAGACGATCGAAAGGATAGACTGCTATTTGTCAAACTTTAATATTTATTGACTTGTGTGTGAAGAGACATACGAACGAAATAATAGATTCCTGTTTGTTAAACTTTGACACTTGTTGGCTTGTGTACACACTGACAGACAAGTTAAACTTTAATATCTGTTGATTTGTGTATGAATTGACAGACAAACAAAAGGATAGATTCTTATTTGTTAAACTGACATTTGTTGACTAGTGCATGAATAGACAGACAAATGAAAAGATACATTCCTATTTTTGTTAAACTTTAATATCTGTTGGGTTGTGTATGAAGAGACAGATGAACAAAAGGGTAGATTCCTATTTGTTAAACTTTAATATCTGTTGGGTTGTGTATAAAGAGACAGATGAACAAAAGGGTAGATTCCTATTTGTTAAACTTTGACATTTATTGACTTGTGTATGAACAGACAAACAAAAAGATAGATTCCAATTTGTTAATTTTTGACATTTGTTGACTTGTGTGTGAACAGACAGACAAACAAAAGGATAGATTCCTGTTTGTTAAACTTTGACATTTGTTGACTTGTGTATGAACAGACAGACAAACAAAAGGATAGATTCCTGTTTGTTAAACTTTGACATTTGTTGACTTGTGTATGAACAGACAGACAAATGAAAGGATAGATTCCTGTTTGTTAATTTTTGACATTTGTTGACTTGTGTATGAACAGACAAATGAAAGGATGATTCCTATTTGTTAATTTTTGACATTTGTTGACTTGTGTATGAACAGACAGACAAACGAAAGGATAGATTCCTATTTGTTAATTTTTGACATTTGTTGACTTGTGTATGAACAGACAGACAAATGAAAGGATAGATTCCTGTTTGTTAATTTTTGACATTTGTTGACTTGTGTATGAACAGACAGACAAATGAAAGGATAGATTCCTGTTTGTTAATTTTTGACATTTGTTGACTTGTGTATGAACAGACAGACAAATGAAAGGATAGATTCCTGTTTGCTAAACTTTGACATTTGTTGACTTGTGTGTCACAGGAACCTCACCCAAAGCGGATGTCATTTGACGAAGCTGTTGCCAAGGCCAACAAGTCAGGTCGACCCATGAGCATCTTCTACTTCCTGTCCAACCTCAAACCGTACTTTGTGGAGGTACTTACCTTTGTTGGACCAGTGGCACTCGAGTCATTTCACTTTTCTCACCCTAATTATTTTGAAGTATTTATTATTGTTCCTGTCAGTGTTAGGCTTGCTTTTGCCGTTATTTTCTGTAATATTAATTGCCATTCTTTTTTTCTTGTCCTTTTTTTTTTTTTTTTTTTTGCCATTTCCTATTATTATTATTTTCTGTATTAATTGCCATTTTCAGATTTTCTTTTCAAAATTTATTGATTAGTGTTTCTATCCATGCATGTATACTTGCGTGCACTGGACTTTTCCAACTGCAAGGAGTAGTGTGTGTGTGTGTGTGTGTGTGTGTGTGTGTGTGTGTGTGTGTGTGTGTGTGTACCCCTACACTCTGTGGGTGAGGGTCATACCCTTTTTTTTGGGGGGGGGGGGCAGTTTCTGTTCAGAGAGTCATTCCAGGCTTTAAAAAACTGTCAGTGGGTTGTACATGGTAGTGGAGAATTTACTTAGTGCGAACTGTGGAGTCATAATGCATGTTGTACAGGTGTGATTTTCAGTACAGCAGAGTCTGTGTTAGAAAAGCTGTATGGAAACTTATCACACAGTTTTCTGTTAGAAAACCTGTACAGAAACTTTCCAAACAGTTTTCTGTGTTAGAAAATATGTACAGAAACTTACCAAACAGTTTTCTGTGTTAGAAAATCTGTACGGAAACTTACCACACAGTATCGGTGGACCTCCCAAATGTATTACAGGATAAAAATAAAACATGACAACTTGACCTGTACTCTTTGGCATATTGGAGGTGACATGATGAACACATTTGTTTAGAGTTGTAAGCACCATGATGGACAGTGTTGCATCTGGAGCAACGATGAATTCAAACTTCTTATTCAGGCCTGGTCTAGATCACAGGTGTGAATGCAGCCACCCAGCAGGTGTGAATGCAGTGGCTGGGCAGGTGTGAATGCAGCAGCCTGGCAGGTGTGAGTGCAGTGGCCGGGCAGGTGTGAATGCAGCGGCCAGGCAGGTGTGAATGCAGCAACCTTGCAAGTGTGAATGCAGTGGCCAGCAGGTGTGAATGCAGCGGCCAGGCAGGTGTGAATGCAGCAGCCTGGCAGGTGTGAATGCAGCCACCCAGCACGTGTGAATGCAGTGGCCAGGCAGGTGTGAATGCAGCGGCCAGGCAGGTGTGAATGCAGCGGCCAGGCAGGTGTGAATCCAGTGGCCAGGCAGGTGTGAATGCAGCCACCAAGCAGGTGTGAATCCAGTGGTCAGGCAGGGGTGAATGAAGCCTCCCAGCAGGTGTGAATGCAACAGCCTGGCAGGTCTGATTGCAGCAGCCTGCTACATGTGAATGCAGCCGCCCAGCAGGTGTGAATGCAGCTGCCCAGCAGGTGTGAATGCAGCCGCCCAGCAGGTGTGAATGCAGCAGCCCAGCTGCCAGGGTTGTTGTGTGGTGATTGTCTATGTGGACTGTTCCAGGTGTCCAGTGAGACTGACCCGCTGGTGTTTGTCCACGTCCCTCGCAGTCAGCCCCGCTCCATCCTGCAGAAGGGCATGCCAGACAACATGGTCAGTCGCTGGAAAGCAGAAGCGTTCAGTGAATTTGCCATATGCAGAAAGTTTTAATCGATCAGAACGTTGTACCCATTGTCAGTTTCATAATCTTCCACCTTCAAGTACTCACAGTATGACTAGTCTTACTGGACTGTTCCAGATCCCATTTTTGGGGATAGGGTCATCTGTTATTTGCCTGGAAAATGTCACAGATCGGTTTTGCAAGGCATTTGTTTCAGTCCGATACGGAGACTGATTCTTTTTCTGGATACAGGTTGGGTATAGGGTGAAAGATTCTTGAGTATAAAGTATGCTTTGCTGAATTCTATTCACAGATAAGGCACCACAAGCTGTAAGGTGGAGGGGTCAAATTTGAGAGAGAAAAATATTGCCTTATAGTCTGAAAATTGCAGTAAGTGTGTTGGTGGGCAAGTAGGTGAGTGGGTGGAGTAAGTGCGTCAGAAGATGGACGGAGAGATGGACCCAGTGACACTGACCATTCTTTTTGCAGATCACTGTGACAGAGGACGGCATCATTGGCATTCATGGCTGGTTACCCTTCGACAAAAACATCAACTACTACTACACTTTCGAAAAAGATGCCACCATGCTCAACGCCAAGTGAGTTGGTTGGTTTTAAAGACAACTTCTGTACCAGTGCTGAGTGGTTTTGGTCACAGTTTAACTGTCATCAAAAGCCAATTTGATCTTTTTCAGGAGGTGGATGGAGAGGTTTATTTTGTTGTTTGTTTACGGTGTTGTTTTAATTATTTTAAAATTGATCCTTGTTTCTTTTTTTCTTTCTTTTTTCTTCTTATTTTTCACCCCTTCACTGCCCCAGCCTGTAAAATTTTCAGGCTGAAAGTGCACAGACATCCCTGCAAACTATATTTTCTGCCACTATATCGCATCTACTTTCAGTGCTACGCGTTTTAATGAAAATTCTTTCATGTGTCGGTGTGTAAAAGACAACAGAAAGGCCTAAGGGTTTTGAATTTCACACATTTATTGGTCATTTCCAAGTGACATCATGACAGTGAAGGGGTTAACAATTTCTGAATGATAAAAGTAAAAAATGAAATGTGCTTCTTGGCTACTTTCCTATGGAAAAGCAAACAGCCGTTGTGCAGTGCCACCTGCTTTCTACTAATCCTAGCTAATGCAGTGTGTGTAATGTCAGGCACGTTCGGAGTTGAGCTAAGCACATTCTGTTTTAAACACATTCGTCTTCCCAGAACCAAACGCAGGATAGGTGGCCCTTTCACTCCGGGTTTGAAGATGGAGTCCAAGCTGTTTGCCGTGACCCACGACGCTCGTCTGCTGCTGAGCGGAGGCTACTGGGACAACAGTCTGCAGGTGTACCGGCTGGACAAGACCGTGACGGTCAACCACATCATCAGGCACATAGGTCAGTTGTGTGGTGGTGGTGGTTGTCTACATTAGAGGAGAGAGGCGTTGAAAGAGGAAGCATTCAACAGTCTTCCTGGAAATGATGAGAGAGGGTGGTCACGAGTCAGACCAACGCTCAAACTGTTTTAAAGCAATGTTGGGGAAACTTCTGAGAGACAGGGTGGAGCATGTATGGGCTTTTCCAAGCGCGTAGATACTGTCTTGACCAAAACTGTTGTGTGTGGATTTCTGTTTGTCTTGTTTTCACCTTTGAGAATATAGCTTTGGTGGGGTTAATGCACTTTTTGTCTTGTTTTCACCTTTGAGAATGTAGCTTTGGTGGGGTTAATGTGCTTTTTGTCTTGTTTCCACCTTTGAGAATGTAGCTTTGGTGGGGTTAATGTGCTTTTTGTCTTGTTTCCACCTTTGAGAATGTAGCTTTTGTGGGGTTAATGCGCTTTATCTTTCCCCGCATGCCAGGTGAGAGTAACAGTAGGTAATTCAGGGCTCTGTTGTTGTGTCCCTTGTTATCTGTGTTATGTCTGTTGAGCGCAGTGAATATTTTGTTTGTTTTTGCACCATTTCCGTTGATGTCATCAGCGTCTGGGATCACACAGTTTAGTTGTGTCAGGGGATAACCTTTTGTGTTCCTGGTTCACTTGTGTTTGTGCTGCTTCAACCCCTTGAGACAAAGCACCCAGGAACATCACAGTCCCATTTCTTCCAGAATTTTCTTCATTTCATCATGATCATGTACCTACCCTGATCATCTGACCCGACAGTGAGACAGTGACCATGCATAAGATGCCTTCCAGCTGTCAACCTGCTGAAAGTGAGCAGTGAGTTTTAGGGCATTTGCTTTTTGTGCAGACATCATCACGTGCCTCTCCCTGGATCACTGCGGCCGTCACCTCATCACCGGCTCCAGGGACACCACTTGTATGGTGTGGGAGATACAGCAACAGGTAGAGTCAGCTTCCCCGGCTAGCTGTTACCACTGTCTCTGGCTCTCCCTGTCCACGCTTGTCTGTTTCGGTGTCTGTCTACAGGTCTTTTTCTGTCCTTCTCTCTCTGTGCCCACACATCTGTTTGAGTGTGTCTCTTTATACGTTTTTTTTCTTCTTTCCTTTGCTGTCTCTCCCTGTTTACACTTGTCTTTATCAGTGTCTGTCTGTGTACATGTCTCTCACTGTTTCTTTTCTTCTCTGTCTCCCCCCCCCCCCCCGCCCACCCCCCACTCCCCCCCAGTTCTCATCCACCTCCCCTCTTTCTCCCCACCCCACAAAACTCAGGTAGCTGTGGGTATTGCAAATATGATGCTGTCTGATATCTCTAGTTTTTTTTCTGTAAAAAAAAAAGGTTTCCGTTTCATCTTTGTTGTGCGTGTGCCTTTGTTTATCCCTTGGCAAAGAGTCTGCCTTGGTATGCATCATAAGCATGGCTTTCCTACGAATGTTTGAAGCACTCGAGAAGTTGACAAAATCTTCATTATCATCATTTCTCTCTCTCTCTCTCTCTCTCTCTCTCTCTCTCTCTCTCTCTCTCTCTCTCTCTCTCTCTCTCTCTCCCTCCCTCCCTCCCTCCCTCCCTCCCTCTCTCTCTCTCTCTCTCTCTCCCTCACTCTCTCTCTCTCCCCCTCTCTCTCTCTCTCTCACACACACACACACACACACACACACACACAATCTAAAGAAGGTGTGTTTAGCCGTGACAAGATGCTGGGCTCTTTGTTTCTCAGGGTGGGCTCAGCGTCAACATCAACACCCGCTCTGTGATCACACTCTATGGCCATGATGAGGAAGTCACAGCTGTTCACATGTCCACAGAGCTAGATCTCGCTGTCTCTGCATCAAAGGTAACAAGTCAGTGGCATTCGTTTTGTGCTGGGCCACATTTCTACAGGGGAGGCTGTTGGATGGGTTTATTTTACTGAGTTGCATTGTTCTGGAAAATGATTAACACATTAAATTGAGTGCATTTTCAAACACCAGAATTGATCGTGCTTATTTCCCAAGATGCATTGTATTATTTGTAGAGGTAAACATAAAACTTGAATAAATACATGTTAACCCCACCCACCCCCACCCCCACCCCCCTCAAATCTGTGTTGTCAAAAATGTGACAAATAAGTTTATGACGAGTACGCCACAAATGAGGTATGACCTTGTTGTTATTTTTACTGTCTCTTCTCACTGGAAAAGTTTCTGTGACAGATAGATTAGTGGCAGTTTCCATTGAATGAAAGCAGGATACTTCAAAGTTGCAAAAGTGGTCAGAGTGTCTGAAATCAGTTGGCTGTCATTTCAGGATGGCACAGTGATTCTGCACACTGTGCGGCGCGGCCACTACATGAGGACAGTGCGACCTTCATGTGACCCTTCGTGCAGACTGGAAATTCCCTTGCTGGTGGTGTCAGACATGGGACAGATAGTTCTGTACTGCACGGAGATCAACGCTCTGGGCAAGACGGTACTAAGCTAGTTACATTGTCACGAAACTGTGACTGTGATGTGTGATTTATGAAGAACATGTACTGCTGTTGGTGGTACTGTGGAACCCGTGATAAAAGTCTGAAAGTCCCAGAATGAATGAATAAATGAAAATTTATATATAGCGCATACAAAACTTTCATCCAAAACCTTGCATGTCACAGCACCAGGTACACGCAGTGCATACATGCAGGGTCTCACAAGCTAAAAACTATCAAAGGACATTCATACCAATAAAATACAAACAGCACCTACCCACCCACCCTTTCCCATAAATGCAACTATATGTAGTAGTTAAATGTAAAAATACGTGCAGTTACAAAAAGTCAGGCAAGTCCACCTCAGGTAACAAAACAGATTTCATCTTGATTTGAACGATTTCGAAAAGAAAATCTGAAACAAGAATGACTGCTAGCTTTCTAAAACAAGATCTAAACACATAAAAAGGCTAAAAAACACACACACTATTTATTAGGACAAAAAACAACTTGCAAATTGGCAGGTTATGTTTTGGCTAATAAATGGTGTTCTTTTGGACCTTTTATGTTTTTGGATCTTCAGCGATTTTGGTTTTATATGTGCTGGTGTAAGCATTGTGAGTGGTTATAAGAGAGGTGTGGCCTGGTATAATTGTGCAATTACGCTCTTACTTTGAGCACCAATAGCATAACCAGTTATGGCACTGGTTGGAAGAAGGATGTCATAAACTGATGCTTGGAGATGGGTACTGAAAGCAAAAGTACTGTCTTCCTCAGCGCTGGGGAAGGGTTGGATGTCAGTACGGACAATGTCAATAGCCTCTGATTAAACTTGATGATGAAAGTAAACAACCAGCTACCCACTGACCCACCCACCCAACCAGCCAACCAACCAACCAAAAATTTTTTACCCTGGGCTGTTGACAGGAGAAGCACATGCTTCACCAGTACTCGGTGAACAGCAAGTTCCTTTGCTCCCGGCGCGTGGTGTCTGGTGTCAGCCAGATGGTGATTGCTGGTGATCACATGGTGATGGGTGACTTAGATGGACAGCTCACTGTCTTCCAGCTGTTTGGGTGAGTCGCTTTTTTCTCTCTGAAAGTGCCTTTCTTGGTAAAAAATCTGAAACAGAATGAGGCCCAGAATGCTCTCGCAGAATCAATACACAAGGGAGTTAATTAGCGCTTGAAAGACGTCACGCAAGCATGACAACAAAAACTTCAATCGCCTACGGTAACACTCACCTAGAATGCGTTAGAGTACAAGGGACATAAACTCTCCCAGAGGTACACCCGCAAATGAGAGTTACTGTCTCTTGACTCAGGTCTTTGTTGTTGCGCTTGTATGATTCTTTCAAGTGCTAATTAACTCCCTTGTGTGTTGATTCCTTCCTTAGCAAAGCCCGTGGTGCATGCACACGGATGCAGGCGTTGGAACCAACTCAGGATGAACTTTGTTGTGAAATTTGGCCCGATGCAAGGAGATGTTGATGTTCCTACTTTATACATTTTCCTCTTTTTACTTCTGCTGCGCTTGAAGACAAAGTTCTGTGGATAAGCTCTTTAAAACTGCTGGCAAACCCCCAAAACCTTTCTCTTATTTGTGCACAGGTAATTGTTTTATGCCAGACTTTGGGCGACAATTTCTGTAAAAATTACAAGATTGGATTTAAACTGCACAGGCACTCCAGAGATTTTTTTTATTTAAGGGAAAAAATACGACTGTGCATGCATTGTGGTGACACACTGAGAATTGCTTGTGACGTTCTCGTCCTGACCTTGCAGACTGAAGCCCCTGTCAGCACTGCAGCTTCTGGTTCAGATCCAGTGCCTCACCCTCACCAACGGCAACAGCCACATCCTGGTGGGCCTGCGTGATGGCAAACTCATCATCGTAGGGGTCAAGGGAAAACCGGATGGAAGATAACCATGGTAACAGTTGCTTCCAGGGTGAACCGCTCAAACCCATGCGAAAAATTTGCTAAGTCGCTGCGTCAGCTTTGTTGGAGTCCAGGTGCAAGTTTGATCCGAAGCAACCCTGGTGCCTGCGAGAGAAATCACCACCACATTTCGAGTCCAGGGCAAGTTGACCCAAAGTGACCACGCCCTGCAAATGTCTCAAGGAGAAGCTTGATCCAAGGTGACCTCCACAGCCTTGACTTTCTTTGGGTCAAGGCCAGACAGAACACACAGTAACTGTGACATGTTGTCATCTTATTAGCTGTGGTGACACGTCAAATGTTTTTCTTGTTTTTCTTTTCACAAATACCACAATTGTGACTGGTTTGGATCGCTCAGTCCATTTCTGTGATTGTTTGTTGTTCACTGAGACGTGCAAAATCTTTTCAGCCTGTAAGTGTGCAGAGAGGTTGTGAAGGTGAACACGGAACTGCTGCACGCTGTGAGAACCACCTGTCATTCTTTTGACGCTACCAGCATTGAACACAAAGACTTCAGAGAGCATTGCTGCACCACGCGCACTCTCTGTTATTCAAAACCACGTGGACTTGAGATGTTAAAGAATATGTATGCTGCTAAATTCCTCAGAGGAGGATCATACTCGTAAGACTTTTTCGTCTGCTTAAACAGAAATGTCTGGGCATGTTATTTTTAGAAATTATATTCGAAGTTGTGAGTGTCCTCCCCCTAACTGCCTGCCCCCCCCCCCCCCTCCCCCCACCTCTCAAGCCAGCCTGTGAGTGTAAGTGTCTGCATGCACAATGCTTTAGGTAAAGTTGTAATCAATAACAAATGAGTTCCTTGTGTTTCACATGACTAGCTATGTCTGGGAATGCAGGCAGTGTATCAGTTTGCATGATGCGGAGCTGTCATTGGTTTGTGTTGGCGGCAGGTGGTATATTGTCTTGGGGGAGACGAGCATATTCATCTTTTATGCGTCCATGCATTGTGTTGTGCTTACTAGCCTTGCAGTATAAACAGAGTTGTTTGTTTGTGTGTACGAGATCGACAGTGTTAGCACATTTGGTGTAGTGTGGCAAAGTAAGTGTTCATGTGGGAGGACACCGTCACAGGTGTCTTTGGCTACGCTGTCTCTAGTAGGCACCCTGTCTCCAAGAAAACAGGGCGGTCAGCTATACTTTCAGCGTGGTTACCCATCTAATTAACATCACCAGGACAGAGGAGAAAACCCGGCCCACTGAAAAACAGAATCTGAAATAAGCATGACTGCTAGTGTTTTATCATCCCAGTAAAATATGCATTATATTCTGACCATTTTTGTGTTTGGATTTGCCCCCTGGTGTAAGGTTCAACAAAAGTGTGATGTGATGGTGTCCATTTGTTTAAAGATTTGCAGGAACATTTCCCTTTTACTCATGTGCAATTGACCTGGTCCCTTCAGTGAATGAGAGATCACTAAATGGAAATTCTGAATTGTTGGATAAGCCTGATGGCTGAAAGAGCAGCAGATGCCGTCTGCACATGCTGATTGGCTAGTTTGCGTTTGTCATTCAAATCTTGGCACTAAATTAATTGCAGGGAGGACTATGATTGGCTAGTCATGGTTTGTCATTCAAATCTTGGCAACACATTAATTGCAGGGAGGACTATGATTGGCTAGTCATGGTTTGTCATTCAAATCTTGGCAACACATTAATTGCAGGGAGGACTATGATTGGCTAGTCATGGTTTGTCATTCAAATCTTGGCAACACATTAATTGCAGGGAGGACTATGGTTGTTCTTGGTAATAACTGGTAGACGGGTGGTTATTTCAAATCCATGAGCCATGGTACAAGAACATGCCTCTTCCAGACCATGTGTTGTGCTGATGAAGAAAGCATGTGGATGAATTAACTGGTTTTCTGGTTATTTCAAATCCATGAGGGTGCAGAGCTCGGGTCTTCCAGACCTGCCGTACCGCAGCACCACAAGCATGCAGAGGAATTAACCAATCAGTCTGGTTGTGGTTAAAGTAAGTGGTAAAGATGCAGGGAGTCTGCCTCTTCATCTTTTTTTACAAGTCAGGCAGAGACTCCAGTAGCCATCGCCCTGACATAACCGCACCGGTTGACTGGGCGTAAAACACCAACTTACTACTACTACTACCCAGTAGCCCTCACAAATGTTGTTGATGTGTTCCAATGCCACGAGGCTGCTGTACAGATGGTTCCTCGCAGACTCTTCATCTAACCAGGCTGCCTGTCTTGATCTGTCATGGTGCCGGCAGTGCCGGAGCAGGTGCAGAAAGTTTTCAGTGCCCGTGGTTCTCTGTTGAAATGGAAGGTCTTCTTGTCCACTCAGCTTGGATCATGCACAAGCATAGTATCTAGAGAGGTCAGATGGGTCCCTGGCATGTTTCAAGTCAAAATAAAAAGAGAGAAAAAATAGAAAAAGAACAGGTTTAGATTGACTATTTGCAGGTTAGTATGCTAGTTAGTATGTTAGTATAGAGTTAGTTACAAGTTGCATTGGTTTACAAACTGCATCCACTTTTTTTTTTTTTTTTCTTCTTTATATATATATATACTTTTTTGTGTGCCTTCCTTCCCCCCCCCCCCCCCCCCCCACCCCTTCTCTACTTTTAATGACAGAAAAATGTAGACTTTATTTATTGGTAACTACAAAGAGAAGCAAGGGACATCCTTGGTTATTTTTAAAGTGCAGTGTTTCACAGTCAAGTTAAACTGTTTCCCCTTTTCTTCTGCCAGACCAGTGTATTTGTTTGGCAATTTTTTTTTTTTTTTTTTTTTTTTGGAGGGGGTGGGGGGGGGACCTTTTTGCCAAACATGACTGTGTTCATTTGTCTGTTGTAAGACATATCTCAAGAAACTGAGGTCCAGCCATGATAGCACTCAGAGTACAGGTTCACCTTGTTCACGTCATCGTCAGACTCCACCGAGACTGTGATTTCATCCACTTGCAACCATGTTCATTAACCCTTTCACTGCCATGCTTGCAACGCACACCATCACCTGAAAACAACCAATAAAAGTGCCAAATTTGAAACCATTAAGGCTGTTTTGCCCCCTTCATATCAGCACGAGAAAGGATTTCTATAGCACTATAGGACTATCAGATATACTTTTTGGAGGCGTGATTTCTATAGCACTATAGGACTATCAGATATACTTTTGGGAGGCGTGTATGTGTGCATTAATCAGCCCAGAAGTTTTACAGGCTGGGGCAGTGAAGGGGTTAAAAACAATTGTGTGGGAATCATTTGCCATTGCACAGCATGCAGCCATTTAGGTCGGAGTTCTGCACGGTCGGTCTTGGTCATGGGCAAGATTTGGGGGGCGAGTCTGGTTGGCAAAGACTAACAGCATTGTGCCGTATCTGGGTGAAATTCTTTTGCGTCTCCAACCTGAGGAGTCACTGTGCAAGATGGCTATTTTTATATAATTATGCTAATAGACCCTCGCATGTTGCTGGTTTTCCAGAACTTTACTAGAACACATTTGTGGCATTATTTGGGGGCAGGTGGAGGGGGGGGGGGGTGTGTACTCTGAGATTTAGGTTTTCAGATGAGTTGATACAGCATGCAGCCACAGGCACCATCTGAAAGAACACGTGATACATTAAAGTGCACAGTTTGTCTGTACTGTAGACCTTCATGTCAGGATGAATAACTGATCAGAGTGGGAAGAAAGTTTGGATGGCACTCTGCATTATCTTGTTCATCATTTATGTTTTGTACGATGAAGGCATTATTGGTATTGAATGTGAATGGGAGCATGCACATGAAATTGTATGGAAATTATGCTGTTTTTATTTATATTTGCATCTTTTTTTTCATCATGCACATGGACATGGCTGAGTTTTGTTGGTTAGATGAGGCTTAAAGGGAAACAAAAGTGAAAAAGCATTGTAGGTTCTAGCAACAGAATAAAAATAGACACACTGCAGCAACAGAAAAATACACACAGGGCAGCCTTTCACTGGGTTTCCGGTCCTCTTTGTTGAAAATGAACATTGGAAAGCCACAAAACATTATCATCAGTGCCGCTGTTTCTGTGCCCAATGGTCTCTGTTAGTGATGTCAGGCTGGTACATGTAGCAACAGAGTCAAATGTGTCACCAGCCAGTCTTTTTCTGCACGCTATCAGTGAAGGGCAGACCAACATGGCTTTGCCTTGTAGATCCAAACTTCTGATAGGTTAAAAAGAATACTGTTTATTATGACAAAACACAACAAACAAATTTTCAGGGTAAGCCCCTTTTTCAAGCGAAAAAACAACACGTAAGCAACAGTTAAATGGTGAAAAATAAGATGTAGGATACTTAAGCAACAGTTAAACGGTGAAAAATAAGATGTAGGATACTTAAACAACAGTTAAATGGTGAGAAATAGAATGTAGGATACTGAAACAACAGTTAAACAGTGAAAAATAAGATGTAGGATACTTATGCAACAGTTAAACAGTGAAAAGTAAGATGTAGGATACTTAACAGTTAAACAGTGAAAAATAAGATGTAAGATACTTAAACGACAGGTAAACAGTGAAAAATAAGATGTAGGATACTTATAAACAACAGTTAAACAGTGAAAAATAAGATGTAGGATACTTAAACAACAGTTAAACAGTGAAAAATAAAGTGTAGGATACTTAACAGTTAAACAGTGAAAAATAAGATGTAGGATACTTGAACAACAGTTAAACAGTGAAAAATAAAGTGTAGGATACTTGAACAACAGTTAAACAGTGAAAAATAAAGTGTAGGATACTTAACAGTTGAACAGTGAAAAATAAGATGTAGGATACTTGAACAACGGTTAAACAGTGAAAAATAAAGTGTAGGATACTTAACAGTTAAACAGTGAAAAATAAGATGTAGGATACTTAAACAACAGTTAAACAGTGAAAAATAAAGTGTAGGATACTTAACAGTTAAACAGTGAAAAATAAGATGTAGGATACTTGAACAACAGTTAAACAGTGAAAAATAAAGTGTAGGATACTTAACAGTTAAACAGTGAAAAATAAGATGTAGGTTACCTACCTGCTTCTGGATGAGCTATTGTTGTTTGGCTGTTCAGCATTTGGAACAATTGCGCAATACACCGAAGTATTTTTGCCTTGTAGAACTCAAATTCAGTCAAGCACTTATTTGGTATAAATATTGATAGCATAAACAAATGAAGCATTTGGGTTGAAATATTTTTTTAAATGTCTACATTTTGGGCCAACTTGCATCTTTGCCTTGATTCTTCTTTAAACTCATGTTCAGTGGCGTGTCTGAACAGACACAGCTCATGGGTTCAAGGTCTCATCTGGGAGATAAGTCACTGTCTGGTAAATTGTTCCCACAGAACATTAAGTACAGTGTGTTATTTTGTGCATCCTTTGATTTTTCTTTGTGTAATTTGTTTTCAGATATTTGTGCGCTTCATTTCTTTTGAACCTCGTAATCTGTTTACTGTGAGTTTGTGAAAAGGCAGCCATTTATGATGTGGGTAAGTGTTGTGAGTGGGCCTGTGTGAGTGTAGGGGTGTGCGTGTATTCGCTTAGAATAGTCACTACAGACAAGATTTTGTACTTTATAAATGCTTTAATTATTATTATGATTGTGGAAGAGATGAGGAAGCTGCCAAAAGTACACATTACACATTAAGTGCATGAACAGGGTGGCCTCAGTATAAATCTACTGGCTGTTAGGTTGTTCTGTTCTTTACAGTACACCCAGTAAAATGCACATTATAAAGAAGTGCCCCTGCAGAACAGTCAGATAAGACACCCCTCCTGTGTCGTTTTTTTAAGGTTTGCATATCTGTATGTGCATGCTGTTGTCCTTGTTAGCAGCAGTTGTCCTGTTTGAAAAAAGAAAGAAAACTATGATGGCTACACTGAAGCATGCCGCTCTTTCTGTGCCTTGTCAGAGCATGTGGCAATAAGGATTTACACCCCTGGCACCCGTTTGGTGTCAGTCAGTTTATTCACATTGTAAGTGTCCTTAAAACACAAATTTTTTACGAAGAGCAGGCAAATGAAATGGCGTTCATTGCACCGCATATTGGTCTCGCTTGAGACTTTTTCCCTGTTCAAGCTACTCTCTCTTATGCCTCCCTCCCCCTTCCTCCCCCCCCCCACTTCCCCCCTCCTTTCCTCACCACACCCCACTTCCTCCTTTTTTTCTTCTCCCCCCCCCCCCCACCCCACATC
Organism: Alviniconcha strummeri; assembly: GCA_963584105.1. Classification (NCBI taxonomy): domain Eukaryota; kingdom Metazoa; phylum Mollusca; class Gastropoda; family Provannidae; genus Alviniconcha; species Alviniconcha strummeri. Next base: position 4,659,268 of record OY757541.1, read on the forward strand.
ATCCCATCCAACCTGTCGCTCTTGTCATCAGCATCTGACAACCTCCTCCTCTCTCCCTACCCCCCCCCCCCCCCCCCTTCCCGGCAAGAGCATTGGGTGTTTCAACTCGGGTTACACCCAACCTCGTCATAGTTTTGTGGACCTCCATCAAAGCTGTTTGCCTGCTAAATCTGATTCTTGTCATGAAGTGTCGTCTTTGGCACTGAAGCAAAGGTGTGGATGTAAGTTTTGAACAGGTATGTTACAAAGTAGACAGCATTTTTCAGTTGAGGTCAGGGTAATCATTGTTACTTCGGGTAAGAGTTAGAAGTGTGCAAGCTGGTGATATTTAAAAAAAAAAAAAAATGGGGGATTTTTTTTTTTTTTTCCCTGTTGGGAGTAAGCCTGGCCATCATTCTGATTATTCTGCTACCATTACACATTGTCTGCGTTCTCTGCACCCAGCTGTTAGACCAGTTCTTATCAAAAGATAGACATGGGATCTTGAACATGGTCTGCGGTCTTAGTGTGTGTTCTGTGTGCAAAGACGTGGGATCTTGAACGTGGTCTGTGGTTTTTGTGTGTGTTCTGTGTGCAAAGACGTGGGATCTTGAACGTGGTCTGTGGTCTTAGTGTGTGTTCTGTGTGCAACGATGTGGGATCTTGAACATGGTCTGTGGTTTTTGTGTGTGTTCTGTGTGCAAAGACGTGGGATCTTGAACGTGGTCTGCAGTCTTAGTGTGTGTTCTGTGTGCAAAGACGTGGGATCTTGAACGTGGTCTGCAGTCTTAGTGTGTGTTCTGTGTGCAAAGACATGGGATCTTGAACATGGTCTGCAGTCTTAGTGTGTGTTCTGTGTGCAAAGACGTGGGATCTTGAACGTGGTCTGCAGTCTTAGTGTGTGTTCTGTGTGCAAAGACATGGGATCTTGAACATGGTCTGCAGTCTTAGTGTGTGTTCTGTGTGCAAAGACGTGGGATCTTGAACATGGTCTGCAGTCTTAGTGTGTGTTCTGTGTGCAAAGACGTGGGATCTTGAACGTGGTCTGCAGTCTTAGTGTGTGTTCTGTGTGCAAAGACATGGGATCTTGAACATGGTCTGCAGTCTTAGTGTGTGTTCTGTGTGCAAAGACAGGGGATCTTGAACATGGTCTGTGGTCTTAGTGTGTGTTCTGTGTGCAAAGATGTGCAAGGTTCTGACAAGATCTGCACAAGATACGTTTGTCAGTTAGTTGTAAGAGGGGATAGTAGTCTGACAAAGATACATCTGTCAGTTAGTTGTAAGAGGGGATAGTAGTCTGACAAAGATACATTTGTCAGTTGTAAGAGGGGATAGTAGTCTGACAAAGATACATCTGTCAGTTGTAAGAGGGGATAGTAGTCTGACAAAGATACATCTGTCAGTTGTAAGAGGGGATAGTAGTCTGACAAAGATACATCTGTCAGTTGTAAGAGGGGATAGTAGTCTGACAAAGATTGCATTTGTCAGTTAGTTATAAGAGGGGATAGTAGTCTGACAAAGATACATTTGTCAGATAGTTGTAAGAGGGGATAGTAGTCTGACAATGATATATTTGTCATATAGTTGTCAGAGAAGATAGTCACCTGGCAAAGATACAGTTGTTAGTTAGTTGTAAGAGGGGCTAGTAATCTGACAAAGATATATTTGTCAGATATTTGTAAAAAGGAAATGTAACCTGGCAGTGATATAGTTATCAAAGCCATTGTACATCCCCACTCTGTACTGGTGAGTACATTTTCCTTGTTCAATTTGAGAAGCAAGTGTAAAATGACTGGCATGCTTTGAAGAGGGGACACAATGGATTCATATCAGAGAACTGTGGCGAAGTAGTGTGTGCCAGAAGAAATTCATTACATGCCATGCTCATTAATTTTCTGCACAGTCGTGCTTGAAGATGGGCTTGATCTATATGATATTTGTACATACCCGGTAACACATGTAGATTCTTAACGAGTTTGCTGATAATTTACACACTATAGCCATATCTGTTTGTGTTGTGGTTGAGCTTCTAACTTCTAACAGCTTGTGTGCCACCGCTGGTATGATAGGCAGGCAGATGGAATGCGGTGAGGTCAGCAATGAAGCTGGCTGACTGGAATGTCAGTGACCATTCTCTTTCCGCTCCAGGGCTGTGCACAGGTGTCTGACATGCTAGTGTCGATCATGTTTTCTCTTGGGTTGATGTCTGTGCCAACAATGGAAAACACTTGTTACCATTCTATTTTTGCTCCAAGAGGGTCAAGCACAGGTTTCTGATACGCTAGTGTTGATAATGTTTTCCTGTCTGGTTGTGGCTTTGCTCCAAGAGGGTCAAGCACAGGTTTCTGATACGCTAGTGTTGATAATGTTTTCCTGTCTGGTTGTGGCGTTGATGCCAACAGTGAGAAACATTTGTTACCATTATTTCTTTTGCTCCAAGAGGGTCAAGCGCAGGTTTCTGATACGCTAGTGTTATAATGTTTTCCTGTCTGGTTGTGGCGTTGATACCAACAGTGGAAAACACTTGTTAGCATTCTTTTTTCGCTCCAAGAGGGTCAAGCACAGGTTTCTGATAAGCTAGTGTTAATAAAGTTTTCCTGTGTCAACACCAACAGTAGGAAATACTTGTTACAATGTTCCACAGGATGCCATTGTTAAGTGTGAAGGAATGTAATGTTTTGCAGTCAGAGTGAAATGCTGATATTGGTATGTTGGGTTTGAGACAGGCAGGGGGCAGAGAGGGTGTGAAACTAGGCTACAAGTCTGTATCAGCAGTGCAGCTGTGGTGCAGAAGCATCAGCAGTGATGGCAAAAATTAGGAACATAGAAGATACACACGCATAACAAATCTAAAACAGAACGAGGCCCGGAGCACTCATGCAGAATCAGCACACAAGGGAGTTAATTAGTGAGAAGAAGAAAATCACACAAGCACAACAACAAAGACCTGAGTCACCTACAGTAACTCTCACCTTGCATGCGAGTAAATACAAGGTACATAAACTCCACCAAAGGCGTCTGGACAGGTCTTTGTTGTTGTGCTTGTGTGACATCTTTCAAGCGTTAATTAACTCCCCTGTGTGGTGTGATGCATGGCAGAGGCGGGGAATTTGATGACAGCTCTGTGGAATGGTTCATGCCACTGGTATGCAGAGAATTTGTATTTTCTGTGTTCCCAGCTTTAACTGTCATCGCATCCACACTGCTGGTATAGAAGGACACCTTGATATGTGTGTACTTAGGTTAAATCCAAAGCTTTTCTGCGATTGATTGTTGCTGTCATTAAGCTGCTGAAAACTTGAAGCGAAACGAGTGATAAACTAATTCCGTTAGTTTTTTTAGGTCAAGGTGTAGAAAAAAACTTAAATACTTGCTTTTTTTTTGCTTTTTTTTTCTTCTTTTTCTTTTTTCTTCTTCTACACTTTGACATAAAAACAACTAATTTTGCTGCAAGAGGTATGGGGTTGGTATTGTTTTCTTTCCTTTTAACTTAAATGGGGAAAAAATGAGTTGATGTTATGATCGGTGTTAGGTTGTCCACCCAGTGGTTTAGATCTTAATGATGTACTTTTCTTGAATGCTAGGACTGCCATCAGTGTGAAACTCTGCATGATTGTGGTTTTCGAGCTTACCCATAAAAACTGTGTGCATGATCATGGTTATCAAGCTTACCCATGAAACCTTGTTTCCATGATCATGGTTATCAAGCTTACCCATAAAACCTTGTTTGTGTGATTGTGGTTATCGAGCTTACCCATAAAACCTTGTTTGCATGATTGTGGTTGTTGAGCTTACCCATGAAACCTTGTTTGCTTGATGGTGGTTTTTGAGCTTACCCATGAAACCTTGTTTGCATGATTGTGGTTTTTGAGCTTACCTATTCTTGCCACTGTCAGTGACCTTTCCTTTATTATAAGACTGCAGTGACATCAAACATTTAAATCAGAATTTTTTATTTCTCCATAATTATTTCTTTGACGGATCAAATTTGAATGGTTGGACTGTATTACACAGAAACTTAAGTGTGTTTTTTTAAATGGATTTGGTGTGCATTTCAAGGAGACATGTTTTCAGACTTAGCAGTCAGAATGATTGCATGTCCCTCCTTGGTAAAAAACTGTAACCATGACATTTTCTAACTCTTCAAGCGAGAAAACCTGTACATGATGATAACCTGTATTAAGTTGTACATGTTCATGTGGGGTTGAAGATGAGTCAAGGTTACTAGCGTGAAAAGTTGTCTTATCTTGTGGGTTGACCAAGCTTGTGTGTGTTTTGAACAGCAATGAATAACTAAAGTTTCATGCCCTTGTACCATCTTTTCATGTACATTGGTGACTAATGTCTACTCCCCACCCCCCCACCCCCCACCCCCCCCACCCCCCCAGTCTTGTGTTCAGCTGCTTGTACTTGTTGACGGTGGATTCCTGATACAGAGTGTATGTTCTTGAAGGCAGACTATATACTTACTGCCCAGCTGCGATGAAGTGACACCAGCCTCATTGGCAGAGTCTGTTGCAGCATCTGTTTCGGTGCCTCGGATAGTGGGGGCACCGGCAATATGTTGTGAGGCGTAAAGCGTAATCTCAGTCAGTGTCATATTGCATTTTCTGCAGGCTAAAACCACTATGCCAAACCTGCTGTATGTGACCACCATTGTGACTTCAAAATGGTGATCACCATTGAGATCTCAGAAGGATGGTCACCAGTGGGATTCCTAAAGCTGATCACCATCAAGACTTCAAAAAGGTAATCACCATTGAGACCTCAAAGGGGTGATCACCATTGAGACTTCAAATTTGTGATCACCAGTGAGATTCCAAAAGGGTGATCACCATTGACACTTCAAAATGGCAATCACCAGTGAGATTCCAAAAGGCAATCACCATCAAGACTTCAAAAAGATGATCACCTTTGAGACCTCGAAAGGGTGCTCACCAGAGTCCAAAAGGGTGATCACCAGTGAGATTCCCAAAGGGTGATTGCCAGTGAGATTCCAAAAGGTGATCACCAATGAAACACCGAAAAGATGACCAACAAGGCATCAGAATGTAATGATCACCTTTTTCTTTTATCTCTTTAAGTCTTTTTGTTTCTTTGTTTTTTCTTTGTTTCCATGTCTCTTTAATACCACAACTGCTCAGTGAGCATGATTTGTACATGGATTCCAAGTGCTCTATAAATAAATCTTTAGTCATCATCATCATCATCCTCATCAGATGACTATAATCAGTTTGAGGTTTCTCCACACAGATGTACATGGTTTCATGAATAGGTTTCCCCAACAGTGACCCAAAAGTTCTGCCGATTGCCCTGATATATAAGCAAACTGGTTGACATTGCACAAAATGATCGCCCAGATATAAGTGTGCTGGTTGACATTGCACAAAATGATGACCCCTGATATAACCATCCTGGTTGACTGGGCACGAAACACCAAGCTACCTACTGCACAAAACGAGTTCCATTGCACTTGCAGATTCCAATCAGTCGATGGCAAGTTTGCCAACATCATTCCACCTCTGTTGTGTGGACCGGAAAGGATTTGTTTGGTGCGTTAGAGTGAAAAAGGTTTTTCTGGAGGATATTACTTCTTGGTTGATTATTGGTTTCATTATTTATTTAGTCAATCATGTGTTAAATTTATGACGTATTTATTTACTTCTTGAAGAAGTTATCAGTAGTGTGCAGTATGTTTGGGGCGGCGTTTTTTTTTTTTTTTTTTTTTTTTTTTTCTGTCCATGTTCTCCCTTTTGAATGCCCTGGGAAGATGCAATAGTACTACTTGTACAAAGCCCACTTTCTTTTTTCTTTCTGGGTTAACACATTTCGATATTACAGATGTGCAAACGACCCTGTGAAACAAGTGATTTCCAATGGTTTGTGAAAAGATATTGCAATAAGTAGGCAAATGAATTACAAAGAGGAACGTAAACTATTTCCGCAAGTTGTGCACACGACAGGCAGTACGTACACACAAGATTATTATTCACTCCTGGCAAAAAATGAAAACAAGATTCTGGCATTGATTACAAATGTACTGTACTTGTCTTTTTGACCTAGTAGTACCATTTTTGAGAAGTAGCCTTTTTATTTCCGCACCTCTGGCTGCTTGTGTGTCTCTTTGTGGCAGTACGGTGCCTTGCAGAGTAATCGGATTTACTCTTCTTCTTTTTCTCATGTAAGCTGATAGGAACTAAAAGCTGCAACAGTGTTGCTCGCAAAAGGAGATGTGCATGACTAGATCTAGTGCCTGTTGGTTTGATTAAGCTTGGCAATGTTTAGACCTACAGCCGTGCTTTGTGTGCAAATTGATGTACTCTGCATTTAAGCACATGTTCAGGACATAAATAAAGACCTCTTTTTAGCAGATGGTAGGGTGCAAGACATAGTGTCTGTGATTGTTATACGTATGAACAGGATCATGTACAAGCTTTTAGTTACTTTAGTGTACATTTTTAGTGAGGCAGTTGATGTTTCACGTCTCAGCAGAAGTTGATATTTCTCCAATTCTGTGCAAGAATTCTGCATCATAACCTCTGTCAAACCTGACATGGTCATAGCTGTTTTTGGTGATGTCCCCCCCCCCCCCCCCCCCCAGCCCCCCACCCACTTTTTGTTTTTTTTAAGATGACAGGAGTCTGACAAACAGTATTTTTGCCCAGTTTGATTGCGATCAACTGAGCAGTTCCACCTTTCGTTTTATAATGAGATTGTGTCAGAGACTGCACAGCCAGGGCAATCTTTTTGTAGCTATACAGTCTTTGTAGACCGTGGAAATGCCTGGACATAGGCTAAATGTCGCACGTACACATTTTGTGCCTTCCACGCGAGCCTTAATGAACACGTTTTTGTTGTAACTGTGATATGTAATCATGTCAGTAAAAATCTGCATTTGTATCAACCCGTGTACCATTGCAGGCATATATGTTTCCATATCACATACAGTAATGATTAAATGTGATTGGTGTTTTTTATGTATTTACAGCCCTGTGATTTGGTTACGTTTTGACAAGTCAGTTGCAGAAGTGTCAGAAGCCTTCTCCTGCTTTGCAAGGGAAGAAAAATAATTTAAAAAAGGAAGTAATAGATTTGACACATACCCTTGTAAAGGGAAGAAAAATAATTTAAAAAAAGGAAGTAATAGATTTGACACATACCCTTGTAAAATGGAGGTGTTGAAAAGCATGATTCAGTTCTCGCACTTGTAAATGGTTGGGCGATATTTTTATATATTTTTTTTAATCCAATTAAATTCTTTCTTTGAAAATGGTTGCAATATTCTCTTTTCTGTTGTTTTGGTTTTTGAAAAATCTAATTCTTACTGGCTGGAAACTGGCAACAACAAACTTTCAAGTATAAGCCTGTGCAGTAAAAGGCATATCAAAGGTTACTAAAACGTTTTGATGAAGGGGGAAGAAAAAATAGCCAATAGGATATTGGATGCTAATAAACTCCACATTTGTTGAGCCAATAGGGTACCATTTCGGTGATTGTTTTTTTTTTACTTCCATTATTTTGGGTAGTTGTACCTTTGGTGGAATTTGCATACCTTGATTTTTTCGCATTCCAGGTGAGTTACTGTGGGTTATTCAGGTCTTTTTTGTTCTGGTTGTGTGACGCGTTTCGAGCGCTAACTCCCTCCTTTGATTTCATAAAATGTTGAAGAAAAAAATGCGAGAAAAAAGCCACTACCATAACTACTGAAGGTTTCAACACTTCTGCCACTATATTTCGTTTGTGTGTACGTCAGCGTGTGGCTGGTGCGAAAGGTTGGTGCTGTCACACCAGACATGGCCTTCGGCTGGTGTTCCAAAAGGTGTAAATACACAGGTGTGGAAAATGTTTATCTGTGGTTATGCCAGAAAAGCAACAAATAAAACAGTAACTGCATGCACCATCCGCTGTCTGTCTTCATCTTTTTCTCTGGATGCTGTGTGTGGGCAAGATCCAAACGCATAAAAAGTTAAAAAGAATGCTATTTATTAAGACAAAACACAACATGCAAATTCTCAGGGCAAGCCCCTTTTTTTCAAGCTACAAAACAACTTGACAGTTGAATGGTGAAAAATAATGAGATTTAAACAGCTCACCAAAAGCAGTAAGTGTCATACATCTCATTTTCACCATTTAAATTAACTGTTGTTCAGGCATTATTTTGTAACTTAAAAAAGGGGCTTGCACCAAAAATTCACATAGTCTTTTGTCATAATAGTGTTCTTTTTAAGTCTTTTGTCATAATAGTGTTCTTTTTAAGTCTTTTGCCATAATAGTGTTCTTTTTACCTTTTATGTGTTTGGATCTGGTTTTAGAATGCTAGCAGTCACTCTTGTTTCAGATCGGGTTTTGTTTTTTGTTTGTGTGTGTGTGTGTGTGTGTGTGTGTGTGTGTGTGTGTGTGTGTGTGTGTGTGTGTTTACTGCTGCAGTCAGTTTCTGCCTAACACTGTGTTGTGTTTTTGATTCACATGCTGTGTGTACTATTATGCCTAACACTGTGTTGTGTTTTTATGCCTAACACCGTGTTGTGTTTTTAGTTCACATGTTGTGAGTTTACATGCTGTGTTGGCTGTGGCCGGGCTTTTCTTATGCAGGGGATCCTACTCCCCTTTACAAGGTGGTGTCTGAATGGGTAAGGCATTCAACTTGGGATCAAGGGGCTAGGGGTTCAGATCTTAATCCTGGTTTGGGCAGTGATTTCCCAACCCTTTGCATTTTAATTTAAAATGCAGCAAAAAAAAAAAAAAATCTATACAGAAGAAGAAAAAAGATGCACTAGCATTTTGTATTTCTCTCGTAATGCCTTTAAGGCATTAATTGCACCTCTCTCTCTCTAACACACACGCACACACACACACACACACACACACACACACACACACACACACACACACACACACACACACACACACACACAAAATCACTGTTCCCTTACAAAATAACAAATTCTTTCTTTTCTTTCATATTGTACAGTTTTACGTCAAACAGTAACGTCATCAACATCATCATATTGGACAAAATATTAAATACATGAATACAGTTCAAACACCAGATGCACTGTATCAGAATCTTTATAAAAGCAAACAAAAACGAAGCTGTCTTGTATATTTTTACTGGTAATTTGTATTCCCAAACTTAACAAACACCTATAAAAAAAACTCAATAGGATTTTATTTATTTTTCTTCTGAAGTGCAATACAAATCAGAAAAATTATGATGTGTGTGTGTGTGTGTGTGTGTGTGTGTGTGTGTTTATATTCATTTTCTCTTCTTTTATGTTCTTCTTTTTTTCCTCTTTTTCTTTTTTTTCTTTTTTCTTCTTTTTTTGTGTGTCTATTTCTCTCCAAAAGTTCCTCTTCACAGGACTTGCACAATGTTCAAGCAAAATTGATCTGACATTGGATACCTTAAAAATATATTTTTTAAGTCCCTCAGTGAAGTATTGTTTGTCACTATTGGCTTTGGAAAGGAAAAGTCACGTGCAAAATATACAGTCTCTTTTACCATGCAGTGTCAAAACTATGTAGTCTGCCGCCATCGTCACACAGCAAAAGGTTTACAAGAGTTGACCCTTCATAGATGCCAGTTGCTTTTATTTGGTCGGAAGTCCTGGCTGGTGCGGCTGGACTTGGTGTTCGTCTGGAGCATTTGTCACCTGTTTGATAAAGAAGCAGTTATTTTCATTTCTAAGCACAATCTTTATGTTTTGCAAACTAATCATGAAGTATAGCCCTAATTTGTTCAGTTTACTTTTTGGAAGAGAAGAAATTGGTGGGGGAGGGGGGGGGGTAGATTTTTATTTATTTTTTAATTGTTGTTAATGAAACAAAGACCATTTCATATCACAATATATTTCCATCATTGCCAGTTCTTTCCCCTCTCTTTTTTACCAATATACAAATCTACCCAATACCCCCTTCTTCTTTTTTTCCATTTCAAACAGTGGCAGACAAGTCCTGGAAAATATTGCATTTGACAGCTTTTATGAGTACAGTGAGCTGAGCACTATGATCTGAACACAGTGAACACAGTGTTCTGCACTGTCATACTTACTTTTCAGGCAGAGTGAACAGAAACTACGCTAATGCCTCATTACTTACTTTTCTTCAGTCGACAGATCTTTAATCTGAAAACAAAGAGAAAAAGCAAATGTGAAAAGGTTGTCCATTTCATAGCATGGGAAGCAAGACTTCAAAACAAAACCAAAAACAAATAAAAAACAAACAAACCAACCAACCAACAGCAAACAAACAAAAAAATTGCATGCCAGTGACTGCACAACCACTACAGTGTTTTGCAGTGTGCACGCTTGATGACAAGAAAACTTGCCAACCCAACAGGCGAATAACGACCCAAAGCCCAAACGAAAAGTCAACAACAAAAAATCAAATCAAGCCAGACCCAAAACAACTAACAAAAAACTTGTGAATCCAAAACCAACTGAGTGTGTAACACCCAACTTGTTTTCACCCCAATCTTGTGCCAATCGGCGAAAGGCACCAACTTTTTCATGCAAAGTTATCGACACAAAGCCATAAACATGAACAGTAACAAAAGGGAAAACAAAAAACCAGCACCCAACTTAGTCATGAGGAAAAGCTCAACTGTCACCAAGTTTACACGTTTTTGCACGTTTACACATTTGCGGTACTGCTCCACTAAAAGATAATGTCGCCAATACAAGGGACAATTATCCTAACAGGAAAGTGAAAGGAACGAATGTCGCTGATACAATGGACACTCGCAGGATAGTGATCAAAGCTGTTTCCTCACAAACCAGCTCAACTGTCACCAAGTTTACACGTTTTTGCACGTTTACACATTTGCGGTACTGCTCCACTAAAAGATAATGTCGCCAATACAAGGGACAATTATCCTAACAGGAAAGTGAAAGGAACGAATGTCGCTGATACAATGGACACTCGCAGGATAGTGATCAAAGCTGTTTCCTCACAAACCAGCTCAACTGTCACCAAGTTTACACGTTTTTGCACGTTTACACATTTGCGGTACTGCTCCACTAAAAGATAATGTCGCCAATACAAGGGACAATTATCCTAACAGGAAAGTGAAAGGAACGAATGTCGCTGATACAATGGACACTCGCAGGATAGTGATCAAAGCTGTTTCCTCACAAACCTGCCAGGGCACCACGTCAGTTTTTGGTAGCTGTTTCCTCTTTCTGCTGTGTACCTCCCTCCTCCGTTTTTGCTTCTTCACCCTCAGGCTTAGCCTCAGCGGTTTCCCCTTCTTTCTGCTCTTCCGCTTTTGGCGGCTCCGCTTCACCTTCTTTCTGCTCTTCCGCTTTCTGCTGCTCGGCCTGACCTTCTTCTTTCTGCTCTTCCGCCTTGGGCTCCTCCGCTGGAGCTTCTTTCTGCTCTTCCGTCTTTGCTTCTGGCGACTCTTCCTCCGTCTTTTGCTCGCCTGCAGGCTCAGGCTGTTGCTCTCCGCCCTCTGTGGCGGCTTCCTCCGGTGGTTTTTCTTCCCCGCCAGCTTCTTTCTGGGCCTCCGCCCCTACAGTGACAAAGCACAGCAAACCGTGCAAGGTGAGGGTGAGGTGAGTTACGTGATGCATAATGCGACGGTGAAGGTTAAGATAATGCCAGTCTACCATGTGCGATGCGGTGACAGTGAAACTAAACTGAGAAAAGTCCAGTGAATTTCAAAATGGCAATAGAATAACACCCCTCTTTAACACATGCCAAAAAAAAAAAAATTTTTTTTTTACTTTACTGCATATAGATTCCCATGATAGGGGGTATAACAACAGATGTTCTGAACAATATTAAACAAGTCCTAGAGGAAAAGGTGTAGTCAGTATTGAAAGACTTCTTCGTGGCATGTTTCCATTATAGACATCACCACAAGGTCAGTGACGTGCATGGGGTGAGGGGAGGGGGGGTTACAGGGGGGAGGGGGGGGCTGCTAAACATACTACCTGAAATGCCATACTCTAGTGGTACTTAAATGGATGAACAACTTGAACTGATTGACTTATAAACACATGATGCGGTGGGGTGTGATGTTTGAGTTCACCTGTGAAAAAAATACTTGCTCTTTCACCAATGAGTCAGCTGCACATGATGGGGTTAAAGAGTGAAATATCAATGAAACCATGATGTGAAATGTGATCACAAAATGTTAAACCCATTCCTCTTCTGTGACAGCACTTCCCCTGCACCTCCCAACACAATGTCTGTCAGTAAGAAGAACAGACAACCCCCTCACCTTCCCTCCCTTTAAAAAAAAAAAAAAAAAAAAAAATGCTGAAAATTGAGCAAAAGTTTGGGTGTTATAAATATGAAGGGAAAAGTCTAAAAACATTTTTTTCTACAAAATGTCTTTAAAGAAGGGTGGAATTTTAGGTTCCACTGTATCGTTGATTGAGCGAATGAATACCTGGCTGGGTTTCAGGCCCTTGAAGAAAACTCGCAGTACAATGGCTGCAGCATAACAAGCGCACCACCAAAACATGCCAATTATTTCAAATGTTGCTGAAATCATTTTCCACGGAAGTTTGCCAGAGCATTTTTCTACTGCAGCAGGTGGGTCCTTGTGTTCTTGTTTCATCTGATGGCTTAGACACAAAGCTCACCAACCCAAATCTAACAGGGAGGGCCAGGGTGGAAGGGAAAAAGAGAGGGGGCTGCAGCTTGAACAGGGGTTCAAACCTGCAACCTCTCAATCCTAAATTCAGCATTTTAACCACTTGGCCCAACCACCACCATGTGAGCAAGCTGCTGGGTGAGAAACAATATTGCATTTGCATACTCATCATTGCTGTTTTGACAGGCAAGTGATGCAAGTGAAGACGTACTACATAAAGTTAGCTAAAACCTCTGGTGTGCACATGGTTACGTGCAGTGACACAACTTCAGTGACAGCCGATGAGTGCACCTGTAATCTAGCGCTAGCGGGACTCGATCCTTGGTTCTTACTGCTGCCCTCCTCTTCTTGCCATCCTTTCTTCATCAGGATGAAAGCATGTTGACGACTTGCAGCATTTTCCGAATCCTTGGTTCCAGCATGATTCAGATCCATGCTTCCTGCCAGCTGCACCAAGATTCCCATTTCCTTGTACTAATCACTCTGCATCCCAAATAACCCATACATCAGAAACCCATGCTTCATCCTGCTGGCTTGTGCCTGTGCTGTGGGCTAGTCAGGTCAGCCAGCTTCACCATGCACAAGACCCATTCATTGAGAGAGTGTGCCTCACCATCACATTCCTTTCACATGACTATCATGCCGGCAGCCCAACAGAAACCCATGCTTGATCCTCCTGGCATGTGCCTGAGCTGTGGGCTAGCCCGGGCAGCCAGCTTCACCATTCACAAGACCCGTTCAGTGAGAGAGTGTGCCTCCCCACCACATTCCTTTCACATGCCTATCATGCCGGCAGTATCACATGAGCTGTTATGAGTTAGATCACGACAACAGTTACACAGTTCAGCAGTCTATGCTATGTGGAGGGGAACTGGGAACATCTCAAACTTAAACAGCAGCTGCTGAGGAGAGGAACATCTAAAATCTAAGCACCAGCTTTCAGGCAATCCTATTATTTACATAAAATGCAATGTTGGGTTGGACACCAAGGTAGAAAACGACAGTCAAAAAAACAAAAGCTCAAGTATCAAACAATAACTAATCATAGTAATGAGAATCAAGCGTAGTTGTAAACAACAGTTGATACACTCTAACTCAATACACATGGACGAAGACGGACAGACAGGAAGGACAAATCAGAGAATTTAATACAATAAAAAGCAAACATAACGATTTCCTTTCTATTGCACATTCAACACTGCTAGCTAACAGTCAACAAATGAACTGCACACAAATGAGTGGGCTCTACTTAAAAAGGAGAATAATAAACAGAAAGACAAAATCTCCACTCTCTCATCCACTCATTCCTTGGCAGAAGTACAAAAAGCCAAACAAATAATGTATGCACAGCAATGGGTAAATCGCATGGTGGTCGAAAATATTTCCAGCAGATGAAGCAAGCCAGTCTCGGGCAAATGACTATTTAAAATCATGCAGGTAAGTTGGGATTGCAGGCGGACAACAGGAGGCAGACTCTCATCAAAGGGAGAGGTTTCCAACGGGTATACAACACCACACAGGTCCACCCAAATCTACCTTGGTCGACAGCAACATCAGTAACCTTGTCCTCCTCATGATGGCTGCAGTCTGGTTCGTCTCCACGCTCCTCTGCGTCCTCTGGAATGTAGGTCACCGGTTCAGCATCGTGTGTTCCATCATCACCATTCTCTTCCATATCCAAACCATCTTCGTTTCTTTCTTCTGTTGTGTCTGCATCTTCTGCATCACTTGCGTGGCTTTCGGACTTCTCATCAGTGTCTTCATTGTATACGGAGTCCCCCACTGGCTGTTCAGCTGTTACTGTCTCTCTTGGGGAGTCCTCTGCCTGTTCAGCTGTTACTGTCTCTCTTGGGGAGTCCTCTGCCTGTTCAGCTGTTACTGTCTCTCTTGGAGAGTCCACTGCCTGTTCAGCTGTTACTGTCTCTCTTGGGGAGTCCACTGCCTGTTCAGCTGTTACTGTCTCTCTTGGGGAGTCCTCTGCCTGTTCAGCTGTTACTGTCTCTCTTGGAGAGTCCACTGCCTGTTCAGCTGTTACTGTCTCTCTTGGGGAGTCCACTGCCTGTTCAGCTGTTACTGTCTCTCTTGGGGAGTCCACTGCCTGTTCAGCTGTTATTGTCTCTCTTGGAGAGTCCACTGCCTGTTCAGCTGTTATTGTCTCTCTTGGAGAGTCCACTGCCTGTTCAGCTGTTACTGCCTCTCTTGGGGAGTCCTCTGCCTGTTCAGCTGTTACTGTCTCTCTTGGGGAGTCCTCTGCCTGTTCACCTGTTACCGTCTCTCTTGGAACGTCCACTGGCTGTTCACCTGTTACTGTCTCTCTTGGGTCTATGACCACACTGTTGGCTGGCTCTTCGGTATTGTCTACTGGAGTTGTCCTACCATCATGTTCACCCGATGAATCTGCTGTCTTGGCGTAGATGTCTTCTGTAGAAAGATGCTCTGGTGCAAAAACCGATGTAAGTGTGTACATACACAAACAAGACAACATGCATTTGATCGGCAACATGACACAAGTCAAGCATTTTCAGACTGATGTTAGTTGAAACAAAGCAAAAAAGGAGCTGACGGAAGGGAACCAGATGCAAACAAAGACAACAAAAACACAAAATACATGAATAAATAGATAGAGTATGATAATTGTACAACTAGACCAGTTAAAAATAAATCTGAAATGAAATGGACGATGCATGACCATGACTGTTACAGTGCTCAAGACTGCATGTCATGACAACTGAGCTGTAAAGAAGAAAACAACCATGTGAAGGAGATGGGGTGAGGTAGGGTACAAAACAGCAACAGAGACCATATTATATTCAGATAAGCAGTTTTTTTCAACAGACTTAACTAGAAATGTTTTAATGCAAACAACAACAAAAACAGGAAATAAACTGGTCATTTGCAAGTCGAAACCAAAACATCAACAGAACCAAAAAAGCAACAACTAAACAACAACAAACAAAACAAAAACCAAAAAATGCCTTATCAGGAAAACAAAAGAAACTTGTAATATAACATATTAATTGACATTTTTTACAACCAATCAAAAAACCAAACTGAAAAAAAGCCAAACAGAGTTTACAGGCAGTCAAACACTGACACTTGAATGTACGTGTACCTGCTTCCAAATCAATGCCTGAGTGAGACGACTCCACTTCAGGATCTCTCCCTGAAAAGTGTCTTGTACAGTGAGCACTATGTGGGAATTTATAAGGTACTGCTTTCCCACAAACTTTCACTGCTGTGCATCTCATTACGATGCCGTAATAAAAAAATAATAATAAAATAAATAAACCCTCAAGATCCTACTCCAGCAAAAAGCCTTCAAAACAAGAAATGATTTTTCTCTCTCTCACAAAACACACATGATCCATCATTGCCAGGGGCATGTCAAAATCCATTTCCAAACTTCATCCATGTTGTAATTTGTCCATATTAGCCCTTTTCCCCTTGCTCTCTTATTTTAAGTAGCTAGTTCAAGCACACTGTCATTAGATTGTTGGTTTTCTTTTTCATACCCATAATTACAGTATGTACTGAGAGGTGGCATGTCATCCATCTGCACCCCTTCATGAAGGGCAATGGCCAAAATGAATAAATCTTCCATATCTGTATATAGGTATCTGTATATATCTCTATTTGTCTGTCTCTCTCACTTTCAGGTCTGTATACTGTCTGTTCTGCCACTGCTAATAAAAGACTGTAGTAGAGTATTACTGTACACAAGCTGTTCAAACAAGCAGTGCCATAATCCAAGTGAAGTTACAGTTTGACACGGCAGGACCGATGTACAGTGACAGTGGAAGACTTCATTGACATGTGCCACAAGGCAAAGCAGACGCACCTTCACTGCAGACACTGCAACAGTGGGGTTGACCTAAAGTATGCGGGTCAGTTACAACAAACCCATTTCTCATATTGCTTCTTTTTAACTGGGGGTGTAATCTCTTTATTACGCTTCATCCCATTGTCTTCCCATCATAGTTGACTCAGCATTTGCCATTTATCTATTTCTATTTCATCAGACTGCTGGAAGAGGGGGGTTGTAACCAAATAAACCCACCAACCAAACTATATTAACAGTATACATCACCATTCATGGACTAGGTAATGAATTTTGGCATGTCAGTGGCATCATCATACTGCTGATAGTGTCGATCAGCACATTTCTTTCTTCCCTCTTTAGACTGAAGTAGATGAAAACAAAACACACCAGAAAAAAAAGAACTATAGTGGAAAGCCTCAGGTCATCAACATCATGGAGTCAAGAGAGAGACACATAAGAGAGAAGTGGGGGGGGGAGTGGGGGGGTAGAGACAGTAAGAAAGAGAGAAGAGTCATACATTCATATAACCAGACACAGAAATGACACCAAAAACAGAAAGAAGACCCAAAACTGGCATCTTCTTTATGACTGAGACAAACAATGAAAGGCAGGCCCTGGTTGGACAAAAGACTGAGACAAACAATGAAAGGCGGGCCCTGGTTGGATAAAAGACAGACAAACAGTGAAAGGCAGGCCCTGGTTGGATAAAAGACTGAGACAAACAATGAAAGGCAGGCCCTGGTTGGATAAGACAAGCAAAGCATCAAAAGAAACATTACCAGCCCCTTCCTCTTTCTCCTCGGATGGCTTCTGTTCCTCCTCTGTCTTCCCTGCACATGACATGCACCCAAAAAGATCACACTTCTATTCCTACCTCATCACATGCACCCAAAAAGATCACACTTCTATTCCTACCTCATCACATGCACCCAAAAAGATCACACTTCTATTCCTACCTCATCACATGCACCCAAAAAGATCACACTTCTGTTCCTACCTCATCACAGCCCAAAGTTTCAGAAGGCGCACAAAAATGGTCAGATTTCCTAAAAATGTATGAACAGCTGGCACGTCCTGTGCCTGCACAATATGAAGCTAAAAATAGTACTTGATCAACAAGCAGCGTTTGCCAACTTTACTGTAATAAGTGTAATGTAACTCTTTTTTTTTCTCTCTTTTTCTTTTTCTTATTGCTGATAACATTTCCATCTTGATGTACATTGTACTATGCTTGTTCAGTGCTTTGAGCCGCAGGGTAGGTGCTTTACAAATTTCTATTATTATTATCATTAATGTGATGCCGCCAGTCCAAACATACAATTCAAAATTCTGAATAAGAAATACTACTGGCTGAGTTTGTGCTTCCCAAGCCCATCACCATTGTACATGCTTGCCCACAAATAGCAGTGACATTTCCATTTCCATTATTCTTATAATTATTGAGCAGTGTGAGGGTGGGTGGGTGCATGTGTGTGTGTGTGACTGTGTGTGTGTGTGACTGTGTGTGTGTGAGAGACAAGTTTCTGTATCTGTGATATAGACAAACTCCTTATGGCTTAATCCTGTGCTTTAGTAACAGATTCCAAATGTCCATAAAATGTTAACTGCTATGCACATTAGAGACAGAAGCATTAAGCAAGGGTATCAGCACCATCATTATAGCTGACAGCAGACTAAGCACTACAACAATGACCCAGATCTTTGCAACCTTCTCAGTAGCAACAGAATCATCAACAAAATGATGCTGGCTGCGTTACGGAAGAAGAAGAAGAAGAAGTTTCTGTCTGAAATCTGACATAACCATACATTAGAGAAGGAAGCATTAAGCAAGGGTATCAGCAGCATCATTATAACTGACAGCAGACATTTCTGTTTAAAATGTTACATAACCAACCAATAATCTACATCAGTTAGAGAATATATCAGATTGGCATGTATTTCTCTACGAAAGGGTCACCACTCTATTGTGAACAAGAAGAACAAGAAGAAATCTCTTGCTAATATACACAGTAAAAACTGAGATGAAAGACAGAAGAAAAAAACAAAAAGAAAAGCCTCCAAGAAAAAAGCATCTAATTACAAACCATGAACAGGGTTATGCAAACAGATGTACATGTACATTTTTTTAAAATATCCATCCATGTAGTGTGTGTGTGTGTGTGTGTGTGTGTGTGTGTGTGTGTGTGTGTGTGTGTGTGTGTGTGTGTGTGTGTGTGTGTGTGTGTGTGTGTGTGTGTGTGTGTGTGTGCATGTTTGCGTGTGGGCATATGTGCACATGTGTGTGTGTGTGTATGTGTAAAAGTGTGTGTGTGTGTGTGTGTGTGTGTGTGTGTGTGTGTGTGTGTAAGAGTGTGTGTGTGTGTAAGAGTGTGTGTGTGTGTGCACATATATGTGTGTGCGGGGTGTATGTGTGTGGGTGCATGGGTGCCTGTGTGTGTGTGTGTGTGTGTGTGTGTGTGTGTGTGTGTGTGTGTGTGTGTGTGTGTGTGTGTGTGTGTGTGTGCATGTGTGTGTGTGTGTGTGTGTGTGTGTGTGTGTGTGTGTGTGTGTGTGTGTGTGTGTGTGTGTAAGAGTGGGTGTGCCCATACATGCTCTGTATCAGTGTGCATGTGTGCATAGGCACCTTGTGCTCTTCTTGTAAAGATGGGAAACATTCAAATGCCAGGTAGTATCATCATTATTACTGCTATTTGAAGCTGTATAACTTTCAGTTTTACTACTGGTGATGCATGAATGCTAAATGAGAACATCAAATCTACAGCAGCAGAACACAGACACTCTGTGCAATCACAAAGAACAAAAGAATCACAAACCATGACACAGGATAAAATGCAATCACATTTTCCTGTGCAGCTATTTATCAAATCAGGTTAGGCAGCCAGAGGAAAAGACCACACAAAAAAAAGAGATCAAAATAAGTCTTGAATGTTAATGACAGACACAGTAACTAGAAATGTGCACGTCTCATACCAAGTATGTACAGGTTAAAAAAAACAGTGTAAAGGAATTAGCACATTTAGTCGCAGTATACAAAAAAGGATTGAAGTCCATGGTATTACATAAGCACATTTAGTCGCAGTAAACAGAAAAGGATCATAAGTCCATGGCATTAAATAGCAACCAGCAAGAATTCTTAAGACTGCAGAGAAACCCATGTACAACTGGGTGGAATTTAATTGTCAATAAAACTATTAAAAGTATCTAAAAAAAAATACATAACTACACCAGCGGACCAGACTTAAAAAAACATATTAAAAGCCATTACTAGGAAACTGCGTGCAGAACGATACACAGAGTGTGGTGCAGCTTCAGCACAGGTGTACGGCAAAGCTGTGAAGAATCCAAGAGAGAAATGGTGTCAGTTGACATAAAATATTTTTTACCAGCTCCCTCTTCCTGTGCCTCTGAATCTGATGGCTTCTGCGGCTCCTCGCTCTCCGTTTCCTCTGCACATACCACGCATTGTTTGGAAGCGTATGTACCAGCTGTTGCTTTTCATACACAACTGATCCTCTTCCACCAAAGAAAAGACTCAACAATCTTATATCTGCCAAAGGTACAGAAGATCAATGTGCCAGTTTCTACAAAAGGGATGAGATTAAAGGTATAAAAGATCAATGTGCCAGTTTCTACAAAAGGGATGAGATTACCATACCCAGTTCTGTGGAAAGAATGAAACCAAAAGTGCTGATTTCTGCCAAAGGAATCATATCAGCCAAAGTATCTTCCCACTAAAGGAACAAGATGACTTGCTTTATGGGAACAGCTCACCATGGACTGAAACAATGTACAGTAATGCTGGACATGTGTGGACCATTGCCCCTTCCAGAAACCTTCATTTATATATGGAGGAGAGAGACAGACAGGCAGAAAGAGAGACAACAGAGCAAGATGCTATTTATCAGTTAAAGGGCCAAGTCATGGTCTGTTCATCATTCTGTCCAACACAAAATACACACATAAACTGTACACTCAAGAAATGAGACACACCATTCTGGGAGGAAAAAAGAGTATTTTGCAAAATGCCTCACACTCACTCAAGCAGAGATGATCTAAAACTAAGTATAAGATGCTAAAAGAGAAAACTATACACTGTATCAAGTATAAGACATTAAAAGAGAATAATATACTGTAGAATCCATAAGCATGTCTCAATATTCTAAATACACACAGGTTGGGGAGGGGGCAACACAGGAACAACAAGTAAGAACTATGTGCACGCAAAATGCAACGAGTGGATCAGCTGGAGTTAAAAAAAAAAAAAAAAAAGGGAAAGAAACAAAGCAAGAGTCTCTGTAAGCAAATTAGAAATACAAAATACTTTGAACTCAATTTTTGTTCTTTGAATTGGTTGTATGTGTGGTCAACAGTTCAGTTCGGTGTCTGTTTTTGTTGTGCTGTTGCTGCTGGTTGCTGAGGGTGAGAGACAACAGAGGTTCAACTGACAGTCTATGTCTGCCTCTTATGAGAAATGACTAGCAAGCAGTGAAAGATGTGTGCAAATGGAAGATGACATGTGCAAATGGAATATGAATATGGATATTCAAAAACACGCTATAAAAAGCTATTCACTCATGTAGAATCACAGGCGAGTGCAGTGAGTCTGCTCTAGAGCGGAGAATAGCACTATATAAAAGCGATCAACAACAAATGGAAAATGACATGTGCAAATGGAAGACGACATGTTCAAATGAAAGGTAACATGTGCAAATGAAAGATGACATGTGCAAATGGAAGATGACATGTGCAAACAGGTCAGCAATACATTGTAGAGCCAAGAATGCAGTGATGTGATAAACAGGGTTAGAAAGAGCAAGGGAAAGATACTAGGTCTGACATATTACTGCTCAGATTTGTCAGTTAACTTTCTAAAACAAAATATTTAATAGCATATGATGTACGACCCCCCCCCCCCCCCCCCCCCCACCACACACACACACACTTCCTTTTCTGTTTTTCAAACAAAGTTTTCCGTTTTCTTTATATCATATTTTAAACAGTTCACAGCAGGTGCATTAATCTGCCACTTATTTTTGATCAACGACAGAAAGATGGATGTTGGACACAAGAACCCCAAGCCCATCCCACCCCAACTCCTCAAAAATGAGCAAACAACAAAGCACAGAAGAAGAAACATAAAGCATTAACACTGGAGACCAAATTTATTGCAATTAATGTTCAGACATTTTGTTTTGAAGTTTATGTGTTAATGACTTCTTTCCACTTCCGCACACCTCAGAGCAGCAAAGCAGAGTGTTAGTCATTACCATTTTCTCCCAGTATACACTGGTAAAAAGTCAGCAGAATGTACTGAAACATAGAGACTGTTACAAAGTTCACCCTTTTTCAGTTCATAAGAGCAGCATGAGCTATTATGTAGAGTATCATCTGCAAATGGTTAAAAGCAGCACGCAGTGTTTGTGAGTGAAGGCATCACAGAGGAAGCCAAAGACGGAAAAAGATGAATTTTATGACACACACAGTGGTTGTGAGTGAAGGCATCACAGACGAGCCAAAGCCATAAAAAGATTCATGTGATGACAGCAGTGCTACAGGCAGCGGGTGAGTCAGCACTGGCGAGTGAAAGTAAAGCCAGTCAGCATGGAGCGAGAGTCTTCCCTGTGTACCTTCTGCCTTGGGCTGCTGCTCCTCCTTCACCTCCTCTTCTTGCTTCTGCTCTCCCTCCTTCTGATCCTCTTGCGGCTGGTCTGCAGGCTTCTGCTCCTCAGGTTTCTGTTCTTCCTTCGGTTCGTCTTCAGGTTTCTGCTCCTCGGGTTTCTGCTCCTCAGGTTTCTGTTCTTCCTTCGGTTCGTCTTCAGGTTTCTGCTCCTCGGGTTTCTGCTCCTCAGGTTTCTGCTCCTCAGGTTTCTGCTCCTCAGGTTTCTGCTCTTCCTGCTGCTGCTGTTCTTCGGGTTTCTGCTCTTCCGGTTGCTGCTCTTCTGCAGGTTTCTGCTGCTCTTGTTGCTGCTCTTCCGTCTTCTGCTCTTCTGGCTGCTTCTCTTCTTGCTGTTGCTGCTGCTCCTGCTGCTCGGCTGTACACCAAGCCACAGGCACCAAGTCACCTTGCTGTCAGTTACCCCAACACCCTCCCGCCTCCCACTTCAGCAACACTGTGAAAACCAGCCCTGAACCCAGGACACACTTCCACCACCTACCTCCGCCAGCACCAAACGACACTGTGTGCACAGGAAGATGAAATCAAAACTGTGATTTTAAGGACTAACATCAAGTACTGCAGCTCCAGTTTTAAGGGCTCATGATAAAGGACTGCAGTTCCAGTTTCAAGGGCTCATAATAAAGGACTTCAGCTCCAGTTTCAAGGGCTCATGATAAATGACTGCAGTTCCAGTTTCAAGGGTTCATGATAAAGGACTTCAGCTCCAGTTTCAAGGGCTCGTGATAAAAGACTGCAGCTCCAGTTTCAAGGGCTCATAATAAAGGACTTCAGCTCCAGTTTCAAGGGCTCATGATAAAGGACTTCAGCTCCAGTTTCAAGGGCTCATGATAAAGGACTGCAGCTCTAGTTTCAAGGGCTCATGATAAATAAAGGAATGCAGCTCCAGTTTCAAGGGCTCATGATAAATAAAAGACTGCAGCTCCAGTTTCAAGGGCTCATGATAAAGGACTGCAGCTCTAGTTTCAAGGGCTCATGATAAATAAAGGAATGCAGCTCCAGTTTCAAGGGCTCATGATAAATAAAAGACTGCAGCTCCAGTTTCAAGGGCTCATGATAAAGGACTGCAGCTCTAGTTTCAAGGGCTCATGATAAATAAAGGAATGCAGCTCCAGTTTCAAGGGCTCATGATAAATAAAGGACGGCAGCTCCAGTTTCGTTCCCTGTAACATCAGTGTATGGATGCGTGCTTGTGGGTGTCTGTGGGTGCACATTTGTACAAAGAATGTGTGGGAGAGTTTCTGGAGTGATTTTGCATGGGGGTGGGTGATCCATTCAGATCTGCCCCTTGTAACATCAGTGTACTGGTGTGTATGTGTGTGTGTGTGTGTGTGTGTGTGTGTGTGTGTGTGTGTGTGTATGTATGTGTGTGTGTGTGTGTGTGTGTGTGTGTACAAAGAACTGGGGGGGGGGGGGAGAAGAGTTTTTAGAGTGATTTTGGATAGGGGGTGAGTGATTCCCCCTCATCCCCACCTTGCCTGGTTTGTTTGCCTGATGTGTGGATTTGCTGCTGGATGGCTTGGGGTGATGGTGTGGTGTGGTTGTTTAGATTTAATGCATGCTTTACTGGGTGTGTCATACCCCCCCCCACCCCCAATCCTCAGCTCTTTTTGTAAGTGTCTTGGGCTCATTTCTGACGGGGGGACCAAAAATATCCTATTATTATTATGATTATCATAACAATAAATCTGATGATATTTAAAATATACTGTACTGCTGAGAGAAAAATGCATGAAGTTCTGACACTGAACATTGTCTGAATTCCTGGGGGAAACATGAACAATTGGTGCTATTATAAAAACACAACTTATATGAAGACCAAGCATGGTGATTCATTTCTACAAATGAGAGAGACAGACAGACAAACAGACAGACAGACAGACAGCAGTATGACAAATCTGATTTTTCAAGGGCAAAGATGTAAATGCATCAGTTTGTTAATATCTGTCCTCTAAATTAAATAAATATTAACAAAAAATAACAAACATTAACTTAGAAATGTTCAACATTTTCCCAGTCCAATTCAAAATACCCCATCCAATTCATTCCCCCCACCCCCCTCTCCCAATTCATTTTGGGCACAAGCACTATGTGTAAACTTGGGTTACACATAAAAATGCACATATACACATACATACTGAAGGAAAACATTCATGCATATTAACAAATTTACTGAATTTAGTGTATTAACAATTAGTTTTTAGAATTTAGAACTTTAAAGTTAGTAGATGTTTTGTTCACTGGCTTCAGATTCTAGTACAAAGGTTTTTAAGAGTTGTAGAATACACCAAGTAACAATTTGTTCATAGCAAGAGGTTATTTTAAGTTACAATTTTAGGAACTGGTAAGACTCTTGAAAAGGTCACGGCTTGGATAAAGTACAGAGAGAGAGAGGGTGGGGGGAGAGAGAGAGAGAGAACTTGAACTTGAAAACTTAACTCAAAAACTGTAATACTCAAGGATAGTAGCATTAGGTCCATAGGGACCTATCTAACAGCCAGTCCTTGCTATTCTACAAACACAAAGAGAGAGAGAGAGAGAGAGAGAAAGACAGACAGAGAGACAGAGACAGACAGAGGCAGACAGACAGACAGAGACAGAGACAAAGCCTGAAACTTTCAAAAGTGAAAAAATAGAGAAGAGAACATAAACTGCTGCAGTTAAGTTCTCGTCCTTGAGTTGCTTGTGTATAATCTCGCCTGTGTAGATAATGTCTACAAGCCAACAGCCATGAAGCTCCAGTTATGCAGAACCCAAGGAGGGACAAGACTGGTACAGCAAATGAGATAGGGTGGGACAGTACTGTCAGATGTGGGTGGAACTTCAGGTGAGATGGGGTGTGGCAGGACTGGTGCTTCAGGTGAGATGGGGAGGGGGGCAGGACTGGTAGCGGTGGAGAGGACTTCGGGAGGGACTGGAATTCAGGTGAGATGATGTGGGACAAGATTGGTAGAGGGTTGTGACTTCTGGTGAAAGAGAGCTAGGCAGTTCTGGTAGGAGCTGATGGGACTTCACGTGAGATAGGATGGGACAGGGTTTGGTAGAGGGTTGTGATTTCACGTGAGATAGGATGGGACAGGGTTTGGTAGAGGGTTGTGATTTCATGTGAGATAGGATGGGACAGGGTTGGTAGAGGGTTGTGACTTCACGTGAGATAGGATGGGACAGGGTTTGGTAGAGGGTTGTGATTTCATGTGAGATAGGATGGGACAGGGTTGGTAGAGGGTTGTGACTTCACGTGAGGTAGGATGGGACAGGGTTGGTAGAGGGCTGTGACTTCACGTGAGGTAGGATGGGACAGGGTTGGTAGAGGGCTGTGACTTCATGTGAGGTAGGATGGGACAGGGTTGGTAGAGGGCTGTGACTTCATGTGAGATAGGATGGGACAGGGTTGGTAGAGGGTGGGGACCTCATGTGAGATAGGATGGGACAGGGTTGGTAGAGGGCTGTGACTTCATGTGAGATAGGATGGGACAGGGTTGGTAGAGGGTGGGGACCTCATGTGAGATAGGATGGGGAATGATTCGTAGGAGTGGTTGTGACCAGCTGAGATTGGGTGGGACGGGATTGGTAGGGGTGGGTGGGATTTCAGGTGAGATAGGGGGGGACAGGGTTGGTACAGGGTTGGGACTTCAGGTAAGATATGGGGGAGCAGGATACTCTGACAGGTAGAGGGTTGGGACTTCAGGTGAGCTATGGGCGAACAGGATAGGTAGAGGGCTGGGACTTCAGGTGAGATATGGGGAAACAGGATAGGTAGAGGGCTGGGGCTTCAGGTGAGATATAGGGGAACAGGATAGGTAGAGGGCTGGGACTTCAGGTGAGCTATGGGGGAACAGGATAGGTAGAGGGCTGGGACTTCAAGTGAGACAGCAAGGGACAGGAATGGTAGTGGCTGAGACTTAAGTGAGATAGAGTGGGACAGAACTTGTAGAGAGTTGGGGCTTCAGGTGAGATATGGAGGAACAGGATAGGCTGAGGGTTGGGACTTCAGGTAAGACAGAATGGGACAGGAATGGTAGAGGCTGAGACTTCAAGTGAGACAGGGTGGGACAGGTGAGATAGGGTGGGACAGGTGAGATAGGGTGGGACAGAACCTGTAGTGGGGTGGGACTTCAGGTGAGATATGATGAGAGTGGAACAGAATCGGCAGAAGGGAAAGGACTCCAGGTCAGAGAGAATGGAGGCAGAGCTGCATCAGGGTAAAGACAGCAACAAAACCCACCCACACACGCTCTACATCACCAGAAATGTATCACATACTAGAGGCATTTTCAACTCAGAAGATGTCCAGTAACATACCAGAATAACAGTGTGCATGGAACAGTGTCAGAAGCCATGAAGGTGCGGTGAATTACAAGTTAGCAAATTAATGGACAATCAATGGGTTCACCTTGATGACGATACTCAGGTGCTACATCTGCGGCTTCAGTGCCAGGTGTACCAGTTACAGCTGCACCAGGCAAGAAACAAAAAACTTGTCTTTATGAAAGCAGGTGGCTTAAAATGTACGCCTGCATGAACAGAGTACAGATTTCCTTCTGGTGACGCTATTTCTTCAAACCCACCCCCCTCTCTCTCTCTCTCTATTCACCCTGATATAACCACACTGGTTGAGACTGGGCATAAAACACCCATTTACTTACTTACTTACTTACTCTCTCTCTGTCCCTCCTCTTCCCTTCTGTTTCAAGCCTATAACGTTGTGTGTTTTAAGAATACCGGTAAATTCAAGCGGCCTTCCATAACTAAAATTTCTCCTCTAATGTTTTACTTACTTCTAAGTGTAAGATGAATGCAAACTGGAATCAGTTTCTTTGTGGTGATTCATCAAACAAAAAGATCATATTAGCCAGTAGTTCAACCAAATCAACCAAATATCTGTTATACTAATATACACACACAGGTACATCTTCAAGTTTGTTTGTTTGTCTTTCCTCTTTGTCTAATTTAAAAACCACTGCAGCTTACCTTGTTGTTCTTGTTCTTGTGCTGGTTCTGTATTCGCAACAGGAAAGAAGATGAAAAAAAAAATGAAAAAAATCAAATTACAATCTGCATATATATCAGTAACAATATCAACAGACTGCAAAAAATAATAATTTTTAAATGGCAACACACACACACACAAAACAAAAAGCAGAAATTTATGAAAGAAAGAAATCCAGAAAGAAAGAAAAAATAGCAACTGGTGAAGCAAAAAACAACAACAACAAAAACAGAAAGAAAGAAAAAAACACCAACAGAAGTATTACAAAAAGCAAAAAAGATTCTCAATTGGAGATAACATGACACCTTGAACTGTTAAGTGTTTGGCAGAGCTTCTCAGATTTTGATTTGAAGCTGAAGCACCAGAAAGGAAGTGCTGCTATGTTTGTTAATTCTGTTATGTAAAATGCTAACAATACTCTGATTTCTATGATTTGCCTAATGCCCATATGGAGAAAGAAAAAAGGGTTAGACTGTGATTTTGTTTAACCCACAAGCACCTGTCTACTGCAAACAAGACAATACGCCACAGAGAAATGAAACTGGCAAAATGGAGTGTTGGTCAATACAGCGACAGTACACTCACTAAGCTTCTCTCCATGCACATATACACCACATGTACACCCCCATCCACACACACACATAATAACTGATAAATAGCAACAATGGATCATCATTGTTAATATGGATTTACATCCCTCCCCCCCCCCCCCCCCACAACTCCACATAACAATAAATAGCAACGTTGCATTATCAAGTTAGGATCTCCCCTCCCTCATAACCCTGTTAATAACAGATAAATAGCAACACTGCATTATCATATGGGTTTGACTGAACAAACGCAAAACTCGTGCATTCATGCTCTAAGCAGAACACCGAGTCATAAATGGTCATCCACCATTCTACACATTTTGTAGCCATGCACTTTAATTAAGGCAGACAAGCATGAACAGCAGATGAGCACATGCCACTGCACACACAAACTGGATCACTTTTCATCCAAGCAAACCTCATTATTAGGACAGGAAGTAAAAACCAGGTTTTCTGCTTGTTGGGAGAAATTGTACTTGTACTCCTAGCAGGAACCAAAAAATGTGTCACGATGTATCTCTGGGATAATCTGTAAACACTTGCATTTCCTTGCACTGACTAACAATAATAATTATAGTGGTCATTTCTATAACACGGTATCTCACCGAAAAGGGTGAGCACACTACACTTTACATGCTCAGAAAAATGTATACATGAAACCTCAAATATCATTCAAACAGTGTATTCCTCACACACACACACACACACACACACACACACACACACACACACACACACACACACACACACACACACACACACACACACATACACCTATCAGTGCACAGAAGGAATGTAACAGGGGAATGGTAGTGGCAGGGGGGGCGGGGAGATTTTAAACAAATTGTTGCAGTGATGTTCATCAAGGTGAGTCTTCAAAGCAGTTTTGAAGGCATGGCAAGACAGAATGTGACGGATGTCAGAAGGGAGAATTCCACCACTTTGGAGCACAAAGAGAGTGCTGGCCAACTACCAGTGTAAAGACAACAACCTCAAAGCAACAAGGTTGCTGATCTTTACCATTTACACCACAGCTAGTGAGCCTTTCAGGTAGTTTGACCCTATCCAACCCCATACTGCCCTATTCCCATCAACGCATGCAGACATTTTTAGTTTCACAGTCTGTACTTAGTATCTGATAAAAAATATATAATTGTAAGCCCCCTATCAGCGTTGCTTATACAAAAGCATTTTTTACTTGTTATTTTGTGGTTACCTTGTTGAATGCATCTCAAGACATGCATGCTGACAGGGACATGTATCAGTGCCCTAGGAGAACAGCATACAAGCAAGAAGTACAAAGAAAGCAGCAAAAGGCAACAAAAAGAAAAAGAAATACATCATGATTCTGACTTCAAATTGTCCATCATGCTCATTCTATAACATGAAAGCAACTCCAGCCAGTTTTTGCATACATAACATGGGCATAAAATTTAGAAAGCCAACAACCATGCCTGGTATTATGCCTCCTTGGTTCCCAAACCATCATACACACAGTGGAGAATCCTTTAAGCAAACTCCTTTCAAAAGACAATCTGCTTCAGACAAAGTAATTTGTTACTGTAAATTTCCTGTAAGCAAACTCCCTTCAAAGACAATCTGTTTTACACAAAGTGGTTTGTTACTGTAACTTTCTGTAAGCAAACTCCCTTCAAAAACAATGTTTCACACAAAGTGGTTTGTTACTGTAACTTTCTGTAGGCAAACTAGTGGTTTGCTGCTGTACTTCTCCTGGCTATTAGCCCACCAGACAGTTGCCTTTCAGATATTTGCCCACCGGACAGTTGACCCTTTGCATGAACATGGACATTTGTCTACCTGACAGTTGTCCCTTCACTGGAACATGCACATTTGTCTACCTGACAGTTGTCCCTTCACTGGAACATGCACATTTGTCTACCTGACAGTTGTCCCTTCACTGGAACATGCACATTTGTCTACCTCACAGTTGTCCCTTCACTGGAACATGGACATTTGTCTACTGGATGGATAGATGAATGGGCCAATGTCTGCTTTCATGCTAGACACACTTTCACTCTCTCTCTCCCTCTCTCTCACACGCACACACGCACGCATGCACGCATGCACGCACGCACACACACACACACACACACACGCACACACACTCACAAACACATGCAGAGAGAGGAGAAAAAGTCATGTTCAAGTCTAGTGGTGGGCAAATGTCCACATTCATACTTTAAGATGGTGGGCAAATATTGCATCAGTGACTGCCTGTACCCCCTTTCTTTGCAGTGCTCGCTTTACTTTTTTTAATTCATTCATTTATCCATTTTGGACACATTTCTGTCCGTACTGGTGAAACCAACCACTTTGTCTGAAGCATGTTCCATTGTAGCTTCTGATATATCATGAACAGAGACATACCTTTCTGACTCTGAACCCCAAACTGATTACAAACATACAGGTATAACTAGGTCACTGCCAGCTGGATGACCTGTGAGGTGTTGTGTGGACACTGCCATTTAACTTCTTCAAACAGAAATAGTCATTATATTAATATTCCACATCATACAACAAAAAATGTTAGATACGCTAAAACGTTTGTTACACACACACACACACACACACAAAGATAATCTCACTCGCAATTTGCAATATCAGATAAATTATTTTGTACTCTTAAAAAATATCCCACTTCTACAGATAATCTTATTTGATTGAACAATCTGTGGATATTGGAAAACTATGGTTCTTTAGTGAAATGCAACTTTGAGCTAGTTCTACCAAAATAAAAAGCCTGCATATGTGAACCACTGCACACATTGCTTATGTTCTTTAGTGATCATTTGAATGCTACCTGTGCAGACAGCAGCTTGGAAAGCTTCAACTTCAATTGGCAGCCATGCTAAACTACATCTGCCTGCAGCTAGACAGTGCCAAAATGAGAGTTCAAAGGTTAGCGGAGTTAACACTCACACAGCTGATAAAAATATTATGCACTATCAGTTCTGATAAGCAAAGTGGCATGTTCACTCCAAAAAAACAAAAACAAACCAAAAAGCCACTAATTCCAACACTGAAAATACTGATTGTTTTGCATAATGAACAGCAACAACAAAATACGACAGTAACAACAAAAAATACAACAGCAGAATATAAAATAACAAACAAATCACAAATAAAGATACAACCAAAGTCAACCAGAATACATAAACATAAAATAACAAACAAAAACACAAATAAAGACACAACCAAAGTCAACCAGAATACATACACATAAAATAACAAACAAAAACACAAATACAGACACAACCAAAGTCAACCAGAATACATAAACATAAAATAACAAACAAAAACACAAATAAAGACCCAACCAAAGTCAACTAAAACACACACATCAACAACAAAAATGCACAGATTTACAAGTTAGGACAAGACGCACAAATTCACAAGTTGGGACAAATAAATGCAACTGAAAAACAAACACACAACAACAATGCTGCCACAGATTCACAAGTTTGGACAACTACATACAACCAACAAACACAGACAACAACACTGCACACGTTCAACTGTCAGAACAGTCAATATTTTGCCTTTGATGGACCAGTCTATGATTTAAATCACAACTCCTGCACAGTTGACTGGGCATTATGAACCATTTACCTAACTCTCAAATCACCTGCACAGTGCAGGAGTGGTGTTGTGTTTTTTCTAAATGTATGCTGAGCTGAATTCAGTGGAACCCATCAAGAGACAGATTCCTGACAAGTACTACCATCACAATGCAAAACTTGACACGCAGCATTAACAGAGTCCCAGAGAACTAACTGTAATGTACAGATTTTGGCCCTGGCCAACCAGAGGGTCAGACCAGGTTAAGGTTGGCTGAAAAGGCAGCTTGATACTGACTGTTAACCTATCTTTAGAATTAGATGCAAGTCAAAGACCAAACCAAGGTCAGGTTCACCCACACACACACCCAGGCTTTATGAACACATAGGTGGCTCAAAAGGCAGCTTCATGCTGATTGTTAAATTTTAAATGGGAGTCAAAAATAAAAACAAGGTCAAGTTCACCCCATATCCCCAAACTTTAGGAACACATGGTCAGGGTTAGCGAGGTGGCTCGAAAGGCAGCCTCACGCTGACTGTTGACTTTTAGATAGGAGTCGAAAACAAAAACAAGGTCAAGTTCACCCCCATATCCCCAAGTATTAGGAACATGTTTTTTAGTTGACATTTTACCACAACAATTAAAAAAAATCTCAAATCAATCAAAGCTGGGAGGTGTCAGGGGGGAGGGGAGGAACAGAACAGCTTGACTATAATCTTCATTTTGTTTTTGCTTTTCACTGACTGCCACTCTTTTTGCAAAAGTATAAATTCCTGCTTGACTTTGGGCACATTTGAGACAGCCCATCAGTAACTCTCCAGAAACAACTCCATGTTAATCAAGCCTAATGAACAAACAGAGGTATATTTGTAGCAAGGGTTCCACTGCATGAGCAAGTGTACACATGGGCGGACAAGCTACCAAATGCGCATGATAAGCTGGTTGCAGCCACACAGTTGTCACCAAACAGATCCCCCAAGGCCAGCAGGACTAGTTAATACCTCGCACAGTACCGTCAGGGTTGAATTCGAGAGACCCAAAGACTGCCTCAATCTTGTGCTGTGCCTGTTCTTTATTGGAGCAGCCATGCACAGCGTTGTGCAACACATCGGTACCAAACATAGCTCGAAGTCTGGGGAAATAGACAAAAGACAGGACTGAGTCAAAAGCTACACAAAGGTGGGGGGGGGGGGGGTAATTAAGACCAAAGATATTATACACCAAGACAGTGCTATCCTCCATGTGGGCTCCTAAAAAAGTGAGGACAGTTCAATCAAACTGACACTGCCACCCATTTATTCTTCACTGACAACAGCAAGAACATCGCAAAGACCACAAAGTACTGTTGGAAACAAGATATATCATAATCATGCACGTCATTCCCTCCCTGCTTTGGTTTTTGTTACTCAAAGCAAATACACTATAATTATACACTCTCTTCTAGCAATCAGCCATATAACAAAAAATTAGGGTCACAGGATGCTAAATCCAATTACCAACAACACTTTTATAGGGTGTCACAGGATGCTAAATCCAATTACCAACAACACTTTTATAGGGTAACAGGATGTTAAAATTAAACTACTAACTATAATTTTCAGGGTGACAGGACAGGACATAAGCAAACTATTATTTTTAGGGCAGTCTTTAAAGAGGTATTCTACTCAACTGTACTAAAAAATTAAAAAATTAAAAAAGCAATGAACATACGAGTCTGGTGCCTCAAGTTTGGCCTGTTCTGGATCTGTGGGTCCAATTGTTTCTCGCCAGCCTTCCACAGCGCCTTCCCGGGACAACACCATGAACATCGTGGGGCCACTGAAACAGCCCAGGTCAGTTCAAGATAGTATCTGCACATTTGGGAATGCCATAAGTATGCGCTCCAACATGACTCTCAGAAGTCTTCCTCCCATCAATCGAAAAGTATCCCGACATGAAAAAAAAAAAAAAGGACTTATAGGAAATACTTAGTTCTTCATGACATGTTTAGTACAAAATCAAAACACAAGCTGAAGTCAAACTCGCCATCATGATAATAATAATAATGTACATTCATCATGTATTCATCAACGCCCAGAGCGCTCACATGAGACATATTAACCTAAATTAGTAAATATGATATTCTATATACATGAAGAGCACCTACCAAAACAATTTACATAAGGTATTATGTGGAAACACACACAAACACACACACACACACACACACACGCACTCAATGACCATAACAGAAACTGGATATTGATATTAGTTGGGGTGGAAACACTGCGAGAAGAGGAAGGTTTTCAGCTTGGTTTTAAAAGATGACAGGGTTGAGCAGTATCTAAGGTGTATGTTAACACACACTGTCTACATACACAGTTCCACCTGTTCATACATTTCACCAACTGCTGAAGCCTATAATTATATATATTCTGTGGGCTCCCAACACAGGAACCTGCATCAATCTCTTGTGGCAAGAAGCATGTTGACCTTAATCTGCGGGCCACTATCCACAGGAACCCAAGTTTCCTAAAGCAAGGAAAAGGTGGAAAGTGGATTTGGAGAAAAAAAAATAGTTGAATGGACTGGAAAGGTAGACACTGGAAATGAAGAATTTTCCGGCAGTGGCTTTAAAGGGTGACGCCTTCGGCAACTCTGGGTTCTACACAGAAAGGGATCAGAATTTCCATGTTCACACTACCCATTGCAGCTGCTGAAAAAAATCAGGGGAGCTGCCGCAGGAGCTGTGCTGCCGAAGCTGTTCTACACTCTAACATTAACAGTCACACATTAACAATCACCTGGTCATGTGTTCAACCAAATCATTGAAGTATTCTTTGTCTTTCTGGTCCTCGTAGAACTTCTCAGCAATGTCTCTTGTGATGGTGGTTTCTTTTCTTGCTGCTATCCTGAAACCAGCTTCATGGATCTTCTCAATGATGGCATCTGGAGAAGAAAAAAAACAAGTTGTTTGAATAAAAACAAACCGACTCTTGCTCTACTGAAATCTTGCTCATGCTGCTGTCTTGTGACAGAAGAATCTCTATATTCCAACAAGCTCATCTGCATGTGACCCTGGGACTATACCTCAGACATTGATGCATTAAGTACTACACACAGAATCTGTCTAGTTTTATCCACCATGATGTGCAACAGCTTCATTATAGTCGTAAGCCACTGCAATGCACAACAGCTCCACTATAGAGTATAGTCATGAGCCACTGCAATGCACAACAGCTCCACTATAGAGTATAGTCATGAGCCACTGCAATGCACAACAGCTCCACTATAGAGTATAGTCATGAGCCACTGCAATGCACACCAGCTCCACTATAGAGTATAGTCATGAGCCACTGCAATGCGTAACAGTTCCAATACAGAGCCACCGTGAGGCATGACAGCTCCACTATAGTGCCACCATGATACACAACAGCTCCACTATAGAGCCACGGTGATGCACAACAGCTCCACTATAGAGCCACGGTGATGCACAACAGCTCCACTATAGAGCCACTGCCATGCACAACAGCTCCTCTATACAGCCACTGTCATGCACAACAGCTCCGCTATACAGCCACTGTCATGCACAACAGCTCCGCTATACAGCCACTGCCATGCACAACAGCTCCTCTATACAGCCACTGTCATGCACAACAGCTCCGCTATACAGCCACTGCCATGCACAACAGCTCCAATATACAGCCACTGCCACGCACAACAGCTCCAATATAGAGCCACTGCCATGCACAACAGCTCCAATATAGAGCCACGGTGATGCACAACAGCTCCACTATAGAGCCACTGCCATGCAAACAGCTTCACTATGGGCTAGTTCTAATCATATTAGTCACAGTGTTTTACATGCTTTGTACGAAGAAGTATGTTTATTAATGTATTTTTATGCCACTGATTTGTGTCCAGGGTGTATCACATTAAGGCCCCCTGATTTCCTGCACTGACTGCTGCACCTTTTGTTCTAAAAGCACCTGGTTTAATAGAACAAAAGAAGTCCAAGGTCTGTCTGTCATATTAAGGCCCCAGCATTGCTGCACCTTTTGTTCTAAAAGCACCTGGTTTAATAGAACAAAAGAAGTCCAAGGTCTGTCTGTCATATTAAGGCCCCAGCTGGCAAATGACTGCTGCACCTTTTGTTCTAAAAGCTCCCAGTTTGATCAAGGCAAAGAAAGCACAAAGTGTGTCTCATTAAGCCCCCCCCCCCCCCCCCACCATGACTGCTGTACTTTTTGTTCCAAAAGTATCTGGTTTAATCAAGGCAAAGAAATCCCAGAGTGCATCACATCAAGCCTATCCCAAAATGACTGCTGTACCTTTTTGTTCCAAAAGTATCGGGTTTAATCAAGGCAAAGAAATCCCAGAGTGCATCACATCAAGCCTATCCCAAAATGACTGCTGTACCTTTTTGTTCCAAAAGTATCGGGTTTAATCAAGGCAAAGAAATCCCAGAGTGCATCACATCAAGCCTATCCCAAAATGACTGCTGTACCTTTTTGTTCCAAAAGTATCTGGTTTAATCAAGGCAAAGAAATCCCAGAGTGCATCACATCAAGCCGATCCCAAAATGACTGCTGTACCTTTTTGTTCCAAAAGTATCTGGTTTAATCAAGGCAAAGAAATCCCAGAGTGCATCACATCAAGCCTATCCCAAAATGACTGCTGTACCTTTTTGTTCCAAAAGTATCTGGTTTAATCAAGGCAAAGAAATCCCAGAGTGCATCACATCAAGCCTATCCCAAAATGACTGCTGTACCTTTTTGTTCCAAAAGTATCGGGTTTAATCAAGGCAAAGAAATCCCAGAGTGCATCACATCAAGCCTATCCCAAAATGACTGCTGTACCTTTTTGTTCCAAAAGTATCGGGTTTAATCAAGGCAAAGAAATCCCAGAGTGCATCACATCAAGCCTATCCCAAAATGACTGCTGTACCTTTTTGTTCCAAAAGTATCGGGTTTAATCAAGGCAAAGAAATCCCAGAGTGCATCACATCAAGCCTATCCCAAAATGACTGCTGTACCTTTTTGTTCCAAAAGTATCGGGTTTAATCAAGGCAAAGAAATCCCAGAGTGCATCACATCAAGCCTATCCCAAAATGACTGCTGTACCTTTTTGTTCCAAAAGTATCGGGTTTAATCAAGGCAAAGAAATCCCAGAGTGCATCACATCAAGCCTATCCCAAAATGACTGCTGTACCTTTTTGTTCCAAAAGTATCGGGTTTAATCAAGGCAAAGAAATCCCAGAGTGCATCACATCAAGCCTATCCCAAAATGACTGCTGTACCTTTTTGTTCCAAAAGTATCGGGTTTAATCAAGGCAAAGAAATCCCAGAGTGCATCACATCAAGCCTATCCCAAAATGACTGCTGTACCTTTTTGTTCCAAAAGTATCGGGTTTAATCAAGGCAAAGAAATCCCAGAGTGCATCACATCAAGCCTATCCCAAAATGACTGCTGTACCTTTTTGTTCCAAAAGTATCGGGTTTAATCAAGGCAAAGAAATCCCAGAGTGCATCACATCAAGCCTATCCCAAAATGACTGCTGTACCTTTTTGTTCCAAAAGTATCGGGTTCAATCAAGGCAAAGAAATCCCAGAGTGCATCACATCAAGCCTATCCCAAAATGACTGCTGTACCTTTTTGTTCCAAAAGTATCGGGTTCAATCAAGGCAAAGAAATCCCAGAGTGCATCACATCAAGCCTATCCCAAAATGACTGCTGTACCTTTTTGTTCCAAAAGTATCGGGTTCAATCAAGGCAAAGAAATCCCAGAGTGCATCACATCAAGCCTATCCCAAAATGACTGCTGTACCTTTTTGTTCCAAAAGTATCGGGTTTAATCAAGGCAAAGAAATCCCAGAGTGCATCACATCAAGCCTATCCCAAAATGACTGCTGTACCTTTTTGTTCCAAAAGTATCGGGTTTAATCAAGGCAAAGAAATCCCAGAGTGCATCACATCAAGCCTATCCCAAAATGACTGCTGTACCTTTTTGTTCCAAAAGTATCGGGTTTAATCAAGGCAAAGAAATCCCAGAGTGCATCACATCAAGCCTATCCCAAAATAACTGCTGTACCTTTTTGTTCCAAAAGTATCGGGTTTAATCAAGGCAAAGAAATCCCAGAGTGCATCACATCAAGCCTATCCCAAAATAACTGCTGTACCTTTTTGTTCCAAAAGTATCTGGTTTAATCAAGGCAAAGAAATCCCAGAGTGCATCACATCAAGCCTATCCCAAAATGACTGCTGTACCTTTTTGTTCCAAAAGTATCGGGTTCAATCAAGGCAAAGAAATCCCAGAGTGCATCACATCAAGCCTATCCCAAAATGACTGCTGTACCTTTTTGTTCCAAAAGTATCGGGTTCAATCAAGGCAAAGAAATCCCAGAGTGCATCACATCAAGCCTATCCCAAAATGACTGCTGTACCTTTTTGTTCCAAAAGTATCGGGTTTAATCAAGGCAAAGAAATCCCAGAGTGCATCACATCAAGCCTATCCCAAAATGACTGCTGTACCTTTTTGTTCCAAAAGTATCGGGTTTAATCAAGGCAAAGAAATCCCAGAGTGCATCACATCAAGCCTATCCCAAAATGACTGCTGTACCTTTTTGTTCCAAAAGTATCGGGTTTAATCAAGGCAAAGAAATCCCAGAGTGCATCACATCAAGCCTATCCCAAAATGACTGCTGTACCTTTTTGTTCCAAAAGTATCGGGTTTAATCAAGGCAAAGAAATCCCAGAGTGCATCACATCAAGCCTATCCCAAAATGACTGCTGTACCTTTTTGTTCCAAAAGTATCGGGTTTAATCAAGGCAAAGAAATCCCAGAGTGCATCACATCAAGCCTATCCCAAAATGACTGCTGTACCTTTTTGTTCCAAAAGTATCGGGTTTAATCAAGGCAAAGAAATCCCAGAGTGCATCACATCAAGCCTATCCCAAAATGACTGCTGTACCTTTTTGTTCCAAAAGTATCGGGTTTAATCAAGGCAAAGAAATCCCAGAGTGCATCACATCAAGCCTATCCCAAAATGACTGCTGTACCTTTTTGTTCCAAAAGTATCTGGTTTAATCAAGGCAAAGAAATCCCAGAGTGCATCACATCAAGCCTATCCCAAAATGACTGCTGTACCTTTTTGTTCCAAAAGTATCTGGTTTAATCAAGGCAAAGAAATCCCAGAGTGCATCACAACAAGCCTATCCCAAAATGACTGCTGTACCTTTTTGTTCCAAAAGTATCTGGTTTAATCAAGGCAAAGAAATCCCAGAGTGCATCACATCAAGCCTATCCCAAAATGACTGCTGTACCTTTTTGTTCCAAAAGTATCCGGTTTAATCAAGGCAAAGAAATCCCAGAGTGCATCACATCAAGCCTATCCCAAAATGACTGCTGTACTTTTTGTTCCAAAAGTATCCGGTTTAATCAAGGCAAAGAAATCCCAGAGTGCATCACATCAAGCCTATCCCAAAATGACTGCTGTACCTTTTTGTTCCAAAAGTATCGGGTTTAATCAAGGCAAAGAAATCCCAGAGTGCATCACATCAAGCCTATCCCAAAATGACTGCTGTACCTTTTTGTTCCAAAAGTATCGGGTTTAATCAAGGCAAAGAAATCCCAGAGTGCATCACATCAAGCCGATCCCAAAATGACTGCTGTACCTTTTTGTTCCAAAAGTATCGGGTTTAATCAAGGCAAAGAAATCCCAGAGTGCATCACATCAAGCCGATCCCAAAATGACTGCTGTACCTTTTTGTTCCAAAAGTATCGGGTTTAATCAAGGCAAAGAAATCCCAGAGTGCATCACATCAAGCCGATCCCAAAATGACTGCTGTACCTTTTTGTTCCAAAAGTATCGGGTTCAATCAAGGCAAAGAAATCCCAGAGTGCATCACATCAAGCCGATCCCAAAATGACTGCTGTACCTTTTTGTTCCAAAAGTATCTGGTTTAATCAAGGCAAAGAAATCCCAGAGTGCATCACATCAAGCCTATCCCAAAATGACTGCTGTACCTTTTTGTTCCAAAAGTATCGGGTTTAATCAAGGCAAAGAAATCCCAGAGTGCATCACATCAAGCCTATCCCAAAATGACTGCTGTACCTTTTTGTTCCAAAAGTATCGGGTTCAATCAAGGCAAAGAAATCCCAGAGTGCATCACATCAAGCCTATCCCAAAATGACTGCTGTACCTTTTTGTTCCAAAAGTATCGGGTTTAATCAAGGCAAAGAAATCCCAGAGTGCATCACATCAAGCCTATCCCAAAATGACTGCTGTACCTTTTTGTTCCAAAAGTATCGGGTTTAATCAAGGCAAAGAAATCCCAGAGTGCATCACATCAAGCCGATCCCAAAATGACTGCTGTACCTTTTTGTTCCAAAAGTATCGGGTTTAATCAAGGCAAAGAAATCCCAGAGTGCATCACATCAAGCCGATCCCAAAATGACTGCTGTACCTTTTTGTTCCAAAAGTATCGGGTTTAATCAAGGCAAAGAAATCCCAGAGTGCATCACATCAAGCCTATCCCAAAATGACTGCTGTACCTTTTTGTTCCAAAAGTATCGGGTTTAATCAAGGCAAAGAAATCCCAGAGTGCATCACATCAAGCCTATCCCAAAATGACTGCTGTACCTTTCATTCCATAAGCACCTGCTTTAAGCAAGGTAAACAAAGACCTGAGTGTATCATATCACCCCCCCCCCCCCCCCCCAACCACTGTACCTTTGGTTCCATAAGCATCTGGTTTGATCAAGGCCACAGTCTGTTCCACAGGGAAGAAGAACTCAAGCTCTTTTTCTGCTGCTTCTGCTGAATCCGAGCCGTGCAGCTGGTTTATGGGAACATCCTCAAGCGCAAACTGTGCTCGTAAACTGAAAAAAAGAACATCTTAAATGTTAAATTTTTTATCCACTCACTAAACTCTATGCTGGTAAATTGAAAAAAGAATGTTTCAAATGATAACATTTTATCCACTTATGGATATCCACTCTGTGCTCATAAACTAAAAAAAGAACATCTTAAATGTTAACATTTTTATCCATTCACTAAACTCTATGTTGGTAAACTGAAAAAGAATGTTTCAAATGATAACATTTTTATCCACTTATGGATATCCACTCTGTGCTCATAAACTGGAAAAAAAGACATCTCAAAACACCTTCACACTGACCAATAAATTTACTCAGATGCTTTGTAAAATGATCCTTGATATTTAGTATTGTTCTAGTGGTGTGGGGTTTGTTCCTTCTGTTTTTTCTTTCCTTCTTTTTTTTTTTTTTTTTTTTTTTTGGTAAACATATGAACAGGTTTTCAAAGCAGCCAAAACTAGCAAAAGGCTTCCTTTTGCACACTACCTTGAGCTGTTACACACTGTGCACACAGTGAAGTGACCTTACTTTGATACAGATGCTTTCAGTCATCATAGCCATGGTTTTATGAATGTAATTATTGCCTTCTGGTAGAGACATCATCAACACAAACAGAAGTCAGCCTCAAAAAGATGGAGCCAAAAGGTGTCTACTGTTGAAAATTTCCAGTTCTTTCAGACTGGTTGTGTAGTTTTCATTTTATCACACATGGAAGCTAAAATATGTATGGAAAAAAAAAAAGAAAAAAAAAAAAAAGAACAAGAAGGAAGCTAAAATATGTCTGGAAAAAAAAAAAAGGAAGCTAAAATATGTATGGAAAAAAAAGAAGGAACCTAAAATATGTATGGAAAAAAAAAGAAGGAAAAAAAAGAAGGAAAAAAAAAAAAGAGGGAAGCTAAAATATGTAGGAAAAAAAGTGAGAAAAAAAAAGAACAAGAAGGAAGCTAAAATATGTATGGAAAAAAAAGAAGGAAAAAAAAAGAGGGAAGCTAAAATATGTATGGAAAAAAAAGAAGGAAAAAAAAGAGAAAAGCTAAAATATGTATGGAAAAAAAAGAGAAAAAAAAGAAGGAAGCTAAAATATCTATGGAAAAAAGAAAAAAGAACAAGGAAGCTAAAATATCTATGGAAAAAACAAGAAAACAAGAAGGAAGCTAAAATATGTATGGAAAAAAAAGAAGAAGAAAAAGAAGGAAGCTAAAATATGTAGGGAAAAAAAAAAAAAAAAAAGAAGAAAGCTAAAATATGTATGGAAAAAAAAAAAAAAAAGAAAGAAGAAAGCTAAAATATGTATGGGAAAAGAAGAAGAACAAGCACAGTCTGAGGTGAAAACACCCAGTCTTCACCTGTCCGGTGCGACAGTCTTGGCCTCTTCCACATCTGCTGGTCCCAACAACTCTCGCCAGCCTTCAACTGCATCTTCTCGTGCCAGACCCAGTGCCATCAGTGGACCACTGTGTAATGCACACACAAACAAGGTGCATACACGCACAACACACTCACACACACACACACACACACACACACACACACACACACACACACACACACACACACACACACACACACACACACACACAGAGTCACACGCACGCACGCACGCACACACACACATAAGCACACACACAGACACACACATTCAGTGGTAAAAAACTCTAATAATAATGACAATTTAGAGCACATATTGTATGCATAGTGTGTACACAATAATGATACAGCCGAAAGTAATATTCTGATTACATCAGCTCTTATTGTGGCCTTGCTCTTAAAGATAGCAAACCAATCTTTTCACATGACACTCCGGCTCATGGAGATGCATCACCACACCACCAATCTTTTCACATGACACTCCGGCTCATGGAGATGCATCACCACACCACACATGCACACAATCACACACACACACACAAGAAGAAAAAGCAAGGGAAAACCAAACAGCAGAACAGACAGATACCCAAGAACAGCAAACTGTACCTTGACATGCGTGTTGTAAGTTCCTCAAAGTAGGGTTGCCCGGCATGTTCCTTATAGAACTCTTCTGCCTGTTCTTTGGTGAGAGTAACCTCTTTCTGGAGAGCAATCCGGAATCCTGCTTCTTTGATCTTTTCCAGGATGGCATCTGAATTGACAGTGAATGAAAACAATGCCAGAATGGAGATGAAAATGGTGATGTCTATTTCTATAGCACTAACATCAATCCTTTCAACACACAGTGAACTAGAGGAGTTTTTTTATTAGAGGACAGAGGTCCTCACAAAAGAGAGAGACTGACTGATCTTTAATATTCGACTTACTCAAGGGCAAAGACTTTAAGCAGAAGCCTAGTCTTACAATTTGTCCTTACTAAAAACAACAGCTACAACAAAAAGGCACATCTGAAGAGAGAGAGAGTTCATGCATATGCATGTGTGTGAGTGTATGTGTGCATGTGTGCGTGCGAGCGCATGTGTGTTTGTACATGCGCATGTGTGTGTTTGTACATGTGAATGCATGCATGCATGCATGCAGATATGCATGTGTGTCTAAATGTGTGTGCAGATACATGCATGCCTCCCCTTACATGTCTAAAGAAGAAACAGCAGTGCATACATGTATGAACACCTTAAACATCGGCAGAAGAAGGCCCACAAAAGAAGCAAATAGCATAGCCCCCATAATCTCCCACCCCACCCCACCCTGCCCATAGCCCACACACTATTCTGCCCAAATCAATCAACAGTCTGTATTTTTCACTGATGCAGTTATAGGTCTTCCTGGACAGCGAAAGATATACTGGATTTTAACATCCTTAGAACTACACAGGACTTGGATTTTAACATCCTTAGAACTACACAGGACTTGGATTTTAACATCCTTAGAACTACACAGGACTTGGATTTTAACATCCTTAGAACTACACAGGACTATCTCAGGACAAGCATGCGCACGAGAGAGAGAAAGAGAGGTGGGTGGATGATGATCAAGTAGCATGCATCTCTGGTCAAAAAGAGAATTTACGCACCCCGATTTGCAGCAAAAGCATCTGGTCGGATGAGGGCAAGTGTTCTCTGGACTTCTTTCTTTTTCAGTTGTATTGTGGGAGCTTGCATGTTCGGGAAGAAGAATGCCAGCTCTCTGCAGACGAATAAAGTCTCAGAATATGCACTTTGAATTTTTATGAAATTGTCCAAAATAAATATATCACTGTGCTTTGATATCTGAACATGCTGTGCCAGTTCGAAGTTTCAAATCACTGGCAAAATTCATACACTGTACTTTGATATCTGAATAAGCTAAACAAGTCTTGAACATTCAAGCCAACTGACAAATTTGCACAGTACTATCTGAGCAAGTTATGACATCAACAAATTCAAATCAGCTGGTACCAATAATTAAAATACCTAAGCAGTAAAAGTCAAAAATATATATATACAGATTAAGAATCAAGAAACCAAAGTGTTTTTCAGAAACACCATGAACAAAATTATTCACTGAAATTAAGAAATATATCCACGATTGCACCAATAACTTGTGTGATACCGAAGATTAAATCTGTCAACTTAAATCGCTTTTTATTTTATTTTTTATACTTAAACCTACTAATATTACACTGACAATTATAATTCCAATCACTCTGTGGGTAGAAATCACAGAGAACCATGCTCAGATCAATCCAATGAAGCTGAATACTTACCTAGCTGCCGTTTCCTTGCTGTCAGATCCATGGAGGGCATTCATCAATCCTGCCGCTCCAT
The DNA here is from genome assembly GCA_963584105.1 of Alviniconcha strummeri. Classification (NCBI taxonomy): domain Eukaryota; kingdom Metazoa; phylum Mollusca; class Gastropoda; family Provannidae; genus Alviniconcha; species Alviniconcha strummeri. The sequence continues at coordinate 4,703,095 of OY757541.1, forward strand.
ACTTGGCACGCAAACTGAAATGAGCATGTATTTATATACATTAACACAAAAAGTGATTTTTGAGGATAGCACTGATTAAAGGAGATCCCAAACACACTGTCAAATGTAATAACATTTTTTTTTAAATCAAAAAAAATCGAAGACTCACAGCTGTTGTTGCTGTTTTTGTTTTGTTTAAAATTTTAGTCAATGGTCTAATAGACGACTCCACTCCTGTCAGTCAAAGCAGTCACACCCTTAGATTTCAGCCAATCACGTGCCGCAGCATAATGAGGTGCCCACGTGTTTTGACAAGGCCTGAAATGGTCTGGCAAGCCTTCGTGCCAGACACTGCAAGTAGTCAGTTGGCAGTGTTCGACATGGCAGAAAAAACCCAGGAAAACAGAATTGTTTCTATGGCCAGTGTAAGTCAGACGAACGATACCCTGTCAAATGTGCAGGTGTCACATTCTAGCTGCTTCTGAAGCCAAAAACAAGGCTGAAAGATTGTAAAGCTTGGATCAAGGCTGTGGTCGACCCCATGATCAACTAAACCGAGCGTGATAACAAAGAACTACTACGTGTGTTCCAAGATATGTCAGCCTTAGTACAAAACATATCATCCAGTTAATTTGTGCATGCGTTCGGTTTTCTCTTTTGTAAGCTGTCAAAGTCAATGATTGTGTGCATGTGGTGGAAGTATAATTATTAGTGTAGGACTACATGGCTAAACACAAAATGCGTGCCGTATAACGGCCAAAATATTGTTCATTCATTTGGAACATTGCATTATCGGTTTAATAATAGTGTGTGTGTGTGGGTGGGTGTGGGTGCGTGCGTGCGTGCGTTCCTGCGCACAATAGCGCCAGCCTGGCACTCTTTGTTACCAGCCCAGAGCAAACTAATACCCCAGTGAGGAAATGAGTAGCGGTAACTTTAACTCCTTACGACGTCATTTAGATTATTTTTCGATTATAATTATGCAACGCAAATGCGTCATGCAGCACTTTCCATTTTGCCGCCATTTTTGATTTTGTTTGAGTTCAGCGTACACAGTGCGAGCATATATTTGGCGAAAATGAGTTCTGATGAGTCTTCAGATAGCGAAATGCCATATGATATTTCAGATGAGGAGGTCTGGGAGGAAGAGGAGGTAAGCGGAGATGATGACAGTGATGGCGGACCTGGATTTTTAGATCCAACTCGACGGCACTCCCTCCCTGGGATGTAAACTGTCCCTTCCCTTTCCCATCTGACCAAAGAGGGCATGATAAGACTAACTGCAGACCAGTTATATTATCAACATTTTCTCTCACCAAAACCAAAGCCCATCTGTTTTAAAATAGACGGGCTTTGACCAAACACAACAGCGACAGGTCTTCTGGCAAGAGATCGAGAGTACTTCTGGATTCGGCTGCAGCCATCTTTTCAGGTCGCTTGCCAGAGGGGCGGAGCTTACGGCTGGAAGCGGTGCATTGTGGAGTGGTCTATTTGTTGTTGTTTTGAAAATAGAAAGAAAGAAAAGAAAAAAAACCAAACGAGTGCTGCCATTTCATGTCTGCTCAACTCTGGCTAGGCAGTGGTGGCAGGCAGTTTCTTTTTTTTCGATCACAGGACATCAGCAGGCCATTTTTAAGACAAAATGAATCCCCTCATCTTCTGTGGTACAAAGGGTGAGTTTCTTTGCTGTGGAAGTGAGTGCACCTGAACCAGCAAGAACCACAGCCACACACCTGTCAGGGGCCAGTTCCTTGGCATCCTCCACCGCTGGGGGCCCCAGCATGTCGCGCCAGTCCTTGATGATGGAGTCGTCGGCCTGGCCCTTGGTCAGCACCAGCACATGACTTGGCCCGCTGGACATGAACTTCACCAGGTCCTCAAAGTAATCCTGGTGAACAAAAAACCAATGTTATTTTTTCCCCACTGTTATTGTTGCAAGTGGCTGATGCTGGTTGAAGTGTTGCTTTACGTCCACGGAAACCATAGGCTTATTTATATTAGGGATGGGCATGTGAGTGCCTGCCTGTAGCTTTGTTTATATACTCTTGTCCTTACTATGGGGGGTGGGGTGGGGGGGCACCATTATATAGTCTGTACATATTAACTTTGTATTTATGCATATGCCTGGTGTACGTGTGTATGTGTATATATTATATATATTTACGGCAGCTCAGATCTGTTCCATTTCTCAGCGCCAAGCTGGCAGTCGTATTATTGTTCAGTCACTTCATTCATTATATTCATGAATAAAGAACAAGATGCAGCAATGGATATCAAAATGTTTTGCATTCGGAGGTCCTCTTCTAACAGCAATGCTTTTTTAGTCAGCATCATTATGAGGTAGTCAAGAGAGTTACAAATTCATGGTCTCATCTTACGAAGCAAAGAAACAGTGTAATGAAAGTGCTAGGAAGAAGGAACTTGGTTTTCAATGCCCAATCAACCATTACAGTCATCAAGGCAAGTAATAAAATGCCAATCTGTGCATCACTTTGAACTTGGTTCCTAGAAGACACAAACACAAATTCTAGCCACATTCTTCATTGGTTATGACATGGTTTGCAAAAGACACACACAAATTTTAGTCACCTTCTTTATCAGTTATGACATGTGTCACAAAAGACACACACAAATTTTACTCACCTTTTTTCTTATTGGTTATGACATGGTTCACAAAAGACAAACAATTTGAGTCACCTTCTTCTTCAGTTACAACAATCATTCAGCCACAAACCAATTTTACTGGAGTCCTACTCAGCCCCCCCCCCCCCCCCCCCCCCCCCCCCCATGTTTGGTTTTCAGTTAAGCTGGTCAGAGATAACACACACACACACACACACACACACAGAGGCACGCACACGCCCACATGCACCAACACCACCCCACTCCCACATGCACACACACACACATGCACGCACGCACAAAGTGTGCAGACTAAATGTTAATACCCTGCTACCTCTCCTCCCTGCCTGCCTAGCTGATCCCAAACCAACAACCAGCCGTTTCTTCAGGCCACTCTGTGGCTGTATAAGATTGATACAGTTAAGTTTCGCTGTGGCAAGTAGAGCCATCGCTGTGACTGACCTCTCCCTGCAGGTGTGCGTAGAACTCCCTGGCCTCATCCTCTGTTAGCTGCCGCTCCTCCTGGGCCAGCACCTTGATGCCCTTGGCTTTCATCTGAACACACACACACATGTATATACACATGCATGCACATATACATGCACACACACATGTCCACACACACATGCATACACAAACACAAATACACACACACACACACACACACACACACACACACACACACACACACACACACACACACACACACACACACACACACACACAAACACACACACAAAATGTACACACAAACACAAACATATGCACACATACACGCATGAATGCGCACACACATGAAAACATACATATCCCAGAAACTACTGGTTCAAAATTGAAACAGGATAAGGACTGCAGAGAGCAAAGGCAATAATGCACCCATACACACATGCATACACTCTAGTTCTTTTCCTTTACAAATGATCAATTTCAGATTTATACTGTGACATGTAGCACTGAAATTATGAACACAGTCTCAGAACACGAATGGCAAGCATTCAAATTGTCAACAGACCAAACGATCTGTACACAAATTTGGATCCGCAAGTAAGGCATGTGTCTAAGGGGCAATGCAAAATGAAACTATGAGAGCAAAAGAAAAGAGTGTTTGTGAGAGAATGTAAAAAGAGCAGATGGACAGGATTAGGACATGCATGGAGTTATTGCCATACCTCCGCCAAGACGTCGTCCACCTTGCCATCAGCCACCACGTTTGGTTTGATAATGGCAACTGTGTAGCCTTCCTCCACTGAAAAATACCCATAAACAATGTACATATATTATCTGTCACATTCCACTTCCTTTCAGTTTTTGTCAGATGAAGCAAAGAGTACTTTTATCTTTTTAATGAATGCAAGTTAATCATGAAAAAGAAATGAATTACTGTAAAAAAAAAAAAAAAAGGGTGGGGTGGGGGGAGGGGGGAGTTATACTTGTTTTTGTTTTTTTAACATGTAAACATTTCAAATAAATATCTAACACTGGAAGTAGCAAATACTCAGCTAACTCACATTTAAAAAAAAAATGAAAAACACTTTCACTTCTTGTATGTACTTTTTCTCTACATTCTTCCAAGATATTCAAAATGGGCTGTTGTAACAGAAAATAGCATGACTATGTAAATGTTAATAGAGGTTATGGTCATTGCAGAGTTTCAAAGATTTCACTGATGAAGGCTCTTATGGTGCATGCCCAGGTTCCATTCCCCACACATGTGTACTTAAATAGCAAGGTAAAATCAGTTTGCATTCCTCATTCCTCCCATTCAGTTCAGTTCATTAACACTTTATTCATCCCATGAGGAGCTCAGACAGGCTCATAAAAAATAAAAATATTTAAAAAATGTTAATAAGAATAGACAAAAGGACACACTCACAGGTAAACTAACAATCATGCTACACTACAGTGACCTGGAAATCAGATCATGTTCACACACAGATGCAGAAACAACAGTACAAACAGCAATGTTCAGTGGAGGCTCTCATCATGTAAATTCAAAGGACCTCAGGGAAAATAGCCCACACAGAAGCTGGAACTTTGGCCATGGAGGGGCACACTCACAGCCAGGCTGGCCATTACAGTTTACATGGACTCATGTCATTTTTCATTTGATTCGGCACCAGGGAGGGGGTAGGGGATGGGAGAACTAAGGGACTCAACAGGCTCTTTATAAATGGAGTAGGGCTTCTTTTTTTCTTTTTTCCAGACTTACTCTGCTGAAAGTCTTCCAGATCTAAACATAATGCTCCAACAGTCAATTACTAGCTTCTCTCTCTCTCTCTTTTTATTTCTACACTTTGGTGTGTGTGTGTGTGTGTGTGTGTGTGTGTGTGTGTGTGTGTGTGTGTGTGTGTGTGTGTGTGTGTGTGTGTGTGTGTGTGGGTGTGTGTGTGTGTGTGTGTGTGTGTGTGTGTGTGTGTGTGTGTGTGTGTGTGTGACAAATGCACATTCATGCCCTCGACAGAAAAGTAAACAAAAGAAACAGATAACTGCTTTGATAGAGATTAAAAGGGGACTGAAGTAAAGACCCAAGTTGGCCTCAGAACACAGTAAATGTGCAAATATTTCTTTCTGCAGCTTTCCTTTGGTTCTTCTGTCCATAGTTATGTAAAAGAAGTACATGCACTTTTATGCTTCAGTTCTGAGCTTCTTGGGGTGCAGTCATGCCGGCTCAGTCTTTACCAACAAAGAGCGAAAAAAGGCTGGCTCATGATCTGTTTGCCGCTTTTGCTACACATGTTGGCCTTGTTCATGACACCACTGACACAGACTGCTGGGCACAAAATGGCAGCACGCATGGTCACATGTTCATAACTCTCATACTTTTTTTCTTTCTTTTTCAACAAACAAAACCAGAAATCTAGTGAAAACTACACTGTCTTCTTCTTTTTTTCTTGTTTTGTTATTATTCTATTCCTATCAATATGGCCTGAATTGCTTCTTCATCTCAGTTCCCCTTTAAATACTTTAAAGCTTAGATTAATATAGGTAAACTGTGATACTTGAGTGCATTCTGCAATAACATTTTGTATTCAGTCTGATGACTGTACAGGAATCTTTAAATTTGTCAGAACTGACAAACTACATACTTTGCATCAAAAATGTAAAAGATAAAATTAATTAAAAAAACAAACAAAAAACAATTAGGCTGTGCAGGTCTGCTATCTGTGCAAAATATACTGAACTAAAAGCTTTTGCAAACAAGTGGTTGAATTCAAACATAATTGTTCAATAAGGTTCAAAGACAAGCTCGCAACTATGTTCATCCAATCTCTGCGCAAACAAAGCACAAACTATGAACGCCTACATGTACACATGGGCCAAACACCTAAAATGCTGTTACCAAGAAAGAGCTCACTTTTGATTAATTTAAAATGAAACTATATATTAATATATTCCAACTGAAAAACAAAAGTAATATGGCAAACACAACAAAAGTTACAATGGCAATAGACGTGTGGATAAAGCTTGAAACAAGACGAAGAACTCAACTTCACACCAGTGTCTACATTGCACAACACAACTTGCAAAAGTACTTAGGATGAGCAGTCACCCAGAGGGAAGAACGCTTGTCCAAAATGTACAAGACCACTTTTTTAGGCCTTATCAATCCAGCTGCTTCGATTGCCAGATATCATGTACAGCTACCTGATAATGCTTTGTAAGGAATCTGGTTTGTGGAAAACTAAAATATGAAGAGCCACCTTTCAGGTCCTCTGTAAATTTGACAAGAGAGCTTTGAGAAAACAAACACTTGGCTTTTAAATATCAGTCAAACAGCAAAAAAAGGTTTTTAAATCCTTCTCTTAGTAGCTGGACACTTGTCAGTTTTTCGCTTGTCTTTTAAATATCAGTCAAACACTCACACACACACACACACACACACAGCCTGGATGGTCCCTCTCTCAAAGTCAATTCTGAGAGCCACTGAGTGATGGCTACTGGTGGTGAACTGTCCTTGGTTATAATTTTTTCAGTGGTGTACTGTCAAAACTCTGTTTTGCCTGGGCCACATAACAATTGAGGTTTCTTCAATATAAAAACAAACATGAAGATTTGGGACTAATCTTCCAGAAAAGTGACAGTGAAACATGCAGATCTTAAAAAAAAAAAAAAAAATGTTGACATTTTTCAGCAACAAAGGTGACTGAAATGTATATGACCTTACAAAGTTTAAAATCAGACTGATTAAGAAGATACTGACACTGATCCAACTTAACATTTTGCCTTCTGACACATCTGCAACCTTGAAATACCAGCAAGGTCATCAACATCACAGATATGATTTAAAACATGCAAAGTTTGAGAGACCTCATCCAAACGGTGTCCAAAAAAGGGTCAATGTTAATTTTTTTGTTGTGTCAGCAATTGCATTATCTCCCTTAAGTCATCATACAAGTCCAAAACAGCATTGTGTGCCTAATCTAGTTTATATCTATGTAACAGTCATATAAAGTATAAACTTGAGTGAATAAAAAAAACTTACTAAGAAAACACATTAAATCTCAACTGTCTGAAATCACTGTGACTTTGGAAAAAGAGTCCAAATCAACAAAAGTGGTAAGAACAAACACATTAAAAAAAAAAAAAAAAAAAAAAGCACAACTAAATTTTGCCACTGATTATATTTAGAATATCCAAGAAAATCACAACATTAAAGTTTCTGCTACGGCCAAACGGTGATGAGCTGGCACAAACTCATACTCTTTTAAATGCAAGTTGAAAAGACAAAATGTCTCTAAAGCTAACAAACACGCACATTGCAAGGTGCACTTAGCTTACTTAACAACATTAAGGTGTGTAATACAGCCAATTTGAGGCAAACAAAAAGAAGTGGTGTTAAAACTACGGCAATTGTAAGACAGTCAGTGCCACTACTTCAATCTAAACACAGAACCTGTCCTGTAGTGAACAAATAAATGTAGTGTACAGGTTACATGGAGTAAGCACATAACAGAAGCAAGCTGCAATATATCATGTACATAAACAACAGCAACATAAGCTGAATATATAGAATATAGTGAATACAGAAGCAGCAGCAGCACAGTGGTTAACAGTGGATGGGTGAGAAACAAGTCTGACACCAACTTCTGAAAAGAGGAACATGAACGTAAATATGGAAGAGGGGAGGCCCGTGAGGAAAAGCATGCTTCCAGAAAGCGCTGAAACCCAGAAAAAGGTTGCCAGGCAAAAGAGGAATGGGTGAGTTCTACTGATACATGACTAGAGCAACTCCAACCTTCCTCATACTCCTCGGCAGGAGTAAGGTCACCAAAGATAACTAGCTCGTCATTATATGCAAACTTTTGAGCATCTGAAAAAGAAATGGGATCCAAAGCATCACCGCAAGGGAAGATTCAGACTTCAGTTGTTTGTGTGTTCATAAGCAAATATGTACGGTATAATTATCACTCATTACTCAGAATTATGGAACTTTGTCACAAATGCATTTCTGCATTCAAGTCCTATTGCTACTCATCAGGATGAGTCAGTTCAAACTAATAACCGCATGTCAACAGCGGTGTTCAAGAATTTAGAATCAGTTGAAGGGATGCCAGACAGTAGTGTTAAACTTCATAGTTATGTGATGGGCTGTGTTTGTGAGCACATATCGAAAAGGTCTACTGGGTGTTCAATCAACAGGGCCTGACATGTACAATGCACAGTCCCACGCACGTAAGCAGTGAAAAATGCCTGAGCGAGACTACCATTTTCAACAAGTCTGACTTCACTTCAGTGAATGCCTGGTCCAGATTTGTTAAGTGGAAAGGGAAACAGGTCTAGACAAAGTATGCCCCCATACATATTCCAAAGGTATTGATAAGATGTTCTTCAAGGCAGAGTGACAAGTTGGCAAAGGGAAGGAAATGGAACTGCATAGAGTGCACCACCATACAATTTCCAAAGGTGCCAATAGAACTGTGGCTTTTAGGCGAAACAGACCCGTCACCAAAGATAACAGGGTGGTAAAGAAATTTATACTAGGACTAGCGATTACTACTTAAAACAAAGTGGTATGATTGCAATGGATGAAGACTATGGAAAAATTAAAGGATGAAGAAAGAAACTGAAAAAAAATCACACTGTAGCTATAAACTGCACCCAGCAGTAAAAGAACAAGATCTTCTATTGGCCAAAAGCCACAAGTCTGAATTTATGTTGTTGTTATCATCATTTGGTGGAGAACTGTAAACTGTGAGAAGGCAAGTACTAATCCCTGTTCTTGTTCCATGCAGGCAACCAACTTCTTTACACAGAAGTGTAAGTAGACACTGAGGGGGTCCATGGGTGTTTAGCTGTAGCCTGCTATATGTGTACACTTTTGGCAGACTGACTTTACATGCTACTGGGGTAACACTGGGGGTGAAAACTTAAATGGATACCAAAATAAGAGTCAGCAGAGAAAACTGACCCTGGAGAAGAAAAATCTCCCACTGATCCTGCCAGGGATTGAGCCCATGGCTTTCCGATAACATGTCTAGTGCTTGACCACTGAGCTATAATGTCCTCTTACAGATGCAACTTAGAATTAAAAAAGAAAGGGTATCAAGATCCAGCCATCCAATTGTTGGCAACCAAGACATCTCTCTCTCACACACACACACACACACACACACACACACACACACACACACACACACACACACAAACACTTGTTAATTTATACTATTGATATATACATATATATCTGCAATCCCATATGTTTGGCACTCTGGAGATGGTCAGGAGTTAGTTTTTTTTATTTTAATGTCCCGTCAACCACAATGGGTCATCTCAGGAGTGGTGCGGAGGGATGGTGGGCGATGAAAGCAACAATTCAGAGCACACTACACCCACCCTACAGTCAAGGCACTGAATGAAGAAATCTCGATACTATGACATGCAGGCAGTTCTCCGACAGAGTTAGCAAGCTGAAAGAGCAAGTAAAGCGCGGTGTTGTTGCAGACAGGCATACACTGAAGTCACAGCCCCAGTCGCAAAAAGGCACAACAAAGGCAAAAGGGGTCCCCTGTTTCTTTTTCTTGATACCTTCTATATACTCCCCAGGCATGGCGGAAACTCGGCGGTGGGGTACGTAACCCTCTGGAGCATTTTGCCAGAAAGACAAGGTGAGCACACGATTACTCAGGCACAATGCATGAAAACTGATACGGACTACCAAAGGTATACCTAAGGCATATGCTCACTGCTGTGCTGTGAACCAACGCATGGTACCTATTTACTACTGTGGATCTCACTTAGAAATAAGGGGTTTTCCCCTGGTCATGAATAAACAATTACCTTCTTCACTGCAAACCCATGACTGGTATCTGCTGATTTTATCATCTGTTTTAAGCACATGGAGACACACCACTCACAGACAGTTGATTGCATTGTCTGCATTTGTATGTGCACTGTGCTGGTTTACAGTTATTTCTTCTTCCTTGTCAATCATTTTTTAAACCAGGAGTAAGAAACTAATGGTTATTTGTTGACAGTCCAGGCAGTTAAACTGGCCAAGTTACAGAGAAGACACATGATAAAGTTCCCAGAATATCAAAGAAACTAATAGAGACATTACGTTCCAAGAATTGCAAAGAAACTAACAGACACATTAATACTAACAGACACATTGTGTAGTTCCCATAATATGAAAGAAACTAACAGAGACATTATGTTCCAAGAATTGCAAAGAAACTAATACTAACACTAGTAACAGACATATTGTGTTCCTAGAATTTCAAAGAAACAGAGACATGTTCCCAGAATTTCAAAGAAACTAATATACATTATGTTCCATGAATTTTAAAGAAACTAAAAGACATATTATGTGCCCAGTAATTCCAAAGAAACTAAGAGACATATTATGTGCCCAGAATTTTAAAGAAATTAATCAGTTTGCAAGACTTAGACCCAAGGTAAGTTCTCAGTATTGAATGTATACTTCAATGACCTTTCACATTGCCATGTTTTAAGTCACCTAAGGACAGAAGGAAAAAAATACAAGTCATGACTGTGCTCTAAGCTAAACCACAACCACAATTATGCTCTTTATCAAAAGAGTTAAGATCTGCCTTCACCATCTGCAGTGAACAAAAAAATCTGACAGTAATAATTAACAGCAAGTAAAAAATAATGATAACGATTAGAATAATTTACTAATTTACACATGAAAAATTTAAAGAGTTGAAAAACAACCTCTCGACTTGCATCATGCATCTGATTGTGAATATTTTTACACATCCACATGCTTACCCTTTTTCCTGTTTTTCCTTATTTTTTTCACTTTTTTTCTTCTTTTTTGTTGTTAAAAATTTCATATTTTTGTACAGTTTAATTCAAAACCAATTTCACATAATCTAATTAATTCAACTGCACTTTCACATAATTCAGTCAATTCCAGCACAGTATGACACCATGCTATAATAATAGCATTATGACACCATGCTAAGAAGAAGAAGAAAAAAAGGTCTATCACGAACAACACAACACAATGTTTCAATCAAGAAAATCAGTCATCTTCCTTTGATAATCCAAGCACAACCCTCCAATTTAACATTTCCATGAAGTCTAGCGCTACAAAGGAACTGGATACATTCCTGAGCTCGAGCACAACAGATGTTCAAGACTGCAGCAGTCTGCTTTGCAAGCATAGGGTGAAAAAGCACAATAAGGTTACCTCCATCCTCTCCCTCCTCTTCCTCCTCCTTCTGCTCCACCTCCGTCTCTCTGCTCGCAACAAATGGATCCTTCACCTGTTCAACAAAACACAGGCACCTGACCCTAACAGTAACAATATATTTGATTCAGCCCTGTAAGAAATTAAGGTTGTCGTTCAACCTCATATGTTAAAGCACAACCAACAGTTTAATTTAAATAGTATCTAAACATAAAGATGATTTTCCCAGACCAAGCTACTCCTTAGTTACAATAACTTACACACACACAGTTTCAAAACATTTACAACATACCAGTCTAAACGAGGCCCAGGACTGGTTTCAATTTAAATAATTTTTTGTATCTTTCTATTATCAACCATTGTTGGGTGTCCTAGTATTTTCCTAATCCCCCCTTCTGCAGATTACCATGAAATTCCCAAACTTTCCAAGACCTTGGCCAAATATGCCTTTTCACCCAAACTTTCCAAGACAGGAAAAAGGCACCTCAGTTGTTGCAACTTTTTTTTCTCCCTAAGACAGCCATTGTTCCCATGTCAACTTTTATGAAGGAGCTTAGGAGAAACCTATACAATCCCCCTAGCAGAGAAAAAACCCCACAAACAAGCAGAAAGCAAGCGAATAAACATCTTCACGTCACCTCCTTGCGTTCAGCAGTCCCATCCAGGACCTTGTGCTCCTGGGCCAGCTGCTCTGTCAGGGTCCTCAGGATGAGCGGAGCATTGGCCCCATGAACGTACGCCACCAGAACCCCAGCCTGAAAATGAACAGGTCAAGACCACTATGACCCTTGCACGAGACCACCTGCTCTGTGCAACTTATCACAAAAGGGAAGGACGACCTCACCAGTTTTAAGTTAGTAGTTGGTAATTGGGTTTTAACAGTCTGTCAGCATCACAGAATTACTTCAGGATGACACTCATTCTAAAAAAGGACACCAAAAGTGTTTCCAAATGATCATGTCACTTGTTTTCTTCTGAAAATCTCAACCAAATTCATTAAATCTACATAAAATTGCAAGTTCCTTTTTTCATTAAAATCTTTTGTCCATGAGTATGTCGACAATCAATGGAACATATCAAAACATCCTCAATTTAAGTTTCTTATTTTGATCTCTACTGCAAAAAAAGAGTGGGATCCACTGTATACAGTCAGCTCTGCATGTGCACAATGTGTTACACCAACATTAAAACCATTACCTCAAACAAACTTAAAAAGTTGCATCCATGGTTCAGCTGCTCACTATTTTATTTTATTTTTTTGGGTGGGGGGGGGGGGGTCTTGTTTTCTGTAGTATACTATTTTTAGCTCACAACACGATAACTTGTGCATTTCCCATAACTGCTGCAGGCAAATCAATGCAGTGGGTATGTCAAAGCATTCATTTTAACCCACATCAATCAAAATTCAATTTAGGATTTTCTTTGTGCATACCAGTTACTACAGCTTTAAAACTAAATTATGCCTACATATGAATGAAACAAGTCCCACTTACCGCAAAAAAGAGAAAACAAGGCTCACAGCTCCCCCTGTATTTTTCTAAAGCTTCTATCGTATCACTCTTGGCCTGGAAAAAATAAAAAGCATTCATCTGAGAAGAGGAAAACAGGGAAGGAAAGAGGAAGTGAGAGATTACAATAAACTGCATAATATCAGATTGTACACAGATTATTCCATTACATCAGGTAAATCTGGCCTTCATATAATCATAATACACTGGGCAAATGAGGAAGTGAGAGATTACAATAAACTGCATAATATCAGATTGTACACAGATTATTCCATTACATCAGGTAAATCTGGCCTTCATATAATCATAATACACTGGGCAAATGTTTGTGGTTCACTTTCTTGTTCCCCACCATATGTCTTTCAGGCCTGAGCCAGTTGGCCATGACTAGGACCTTTTAGTTGTGTAGGATGGGCAGTGTTGGAGGAGGACGTATAACTCATTTCATTTGTTCACCTTGTTTTAGTCATTGTTAATAACTGATCTATGTCCGTGCTAATACATTACATCTTCTGCAAAGCATGTGTAAGTATGAGTGGATGCAGAGATGGGCTGAAGCAGGGGATGAATCCCAAGTTTGCTTCAATGAATGACAGCTGAGAACTTGGGACTGTGCATCAAAAGACGGGACTGACCATGGCAAAGTGAAGGAGATCATCACCAAGCTCATTCTTGATGCGACGGAAGTTGCTGACCATGGCATCGCAGGGCCCGCTCCATTCCTGGAAGACATCCACCACTGCACACAAACATCATGCAGTGCTAACGCTGGAACAGTGTATGCTGATAAACATTAATGTCTAGCTGTAGGCAAAACAACTTTAACAAGCCAAGGTGGCAAGATCCACATGTATAGCCTCAATATTCTTTGTTGTCTGTAAAATGATCCTCGTTTAAGTTTACTCTGTCAACATTTCCCAGTCTTGCCAGTGTAACAATGTCATAAAACCCTTTTCCAGTTTTGCCAGTGTAACAATGTCATGAAAACCTTTTCCAGATTTGCCAGTGCAGCACTAACAGTGTCATAAAACCTTTTTTCTGTTTTGCCAGTGTAATAGTGTCAAGAAATCCTTTTCCAGTTTTGCCAGTGTAACAGTGTCATGAAACCCTTTCCAGTTTTGCCAGTGTAACATCATGTCATGAAACTTTTTTCCAGTTTTGCCAGTGTAACAGTGTCATGAAACCCTTTTCCAGTTGTGCCAGTGTAACAGTGTCATGAAACCAGGGCCATACATGGTCAATGGAAATTATACATCAAGCTCCAATTTCACCATTTCTGGTAAATCTACTGGATACAGCCATGCTTATTTCAACCAAACAAAAGAAAGTGAACTTAAATCATGATGTTGGAAACCAAGGCAATGGTTTAAGACTTTGACTACTGTTTGGGGGTGTGGAATTACTATCACCTGTTCGTAAGGTTCACCCAAAGATGTAACTGTAATATTAGTTATCACCTTGCTGTGAACAGACATAAAATATAACATTGTCTCTAGCATTCACCAAAAGCTAGGCGAAAAGGCAGCATGTGCAGCCATTTTCCTAAATGCCTGTTCATTATCACCTGTAAATTGTAATATCTAGTTCAGATCTATGGACTGGTTCTCCATTTTTTTTTTTTTTTTTTTCTCTCTGCATACCCTACTTTGCTTCCAACCCTCTAACTTGTCTAAGGTAAAGGTTCTATCCACCTGCACTTTCCAATCTTACAACCACATGATTATCACAGACCATAAAGATACTTCAGCTCAATGAATGTAAATAGCAGGTTGTATTCTGCACACTAAGTAGTGCATGTAGATATCAAATGACTTCACAGCCGAAAACCTGACCTGGCATATCATTCCTCAGAAATACCACTGTTATATAAACTGCATTCATCTGCTGAAAGGACAGGAAGTCTATGGGCTCTATTTTTTATGTAAAGTTAAAAATAAAAGCAATATGTTGTTGATCATATATATATATATATAGATCACTATTCTCCATTTTCAAGCAAACTTACCATGCTCTTGTTGCATGTAATTCTGAAGAATACAAGACAGAGACATTCTGATACTGTGATAGCCTATTCTTGTGTAAAGTTAAAAGCAATATATGTTGCTCATATTTTTTATATAGCACTATTCTCCACTCTGAAGCAGTCTGACTGCGCTCTTGTCACATGTTATGTGATTCTAAAGTATACAAGACAGAGTCATTCAGATAGCCTTACCCCAAAGACCTTCCTTTGCCATGATGTCCTCCCATTCCTCCTGTGACTCAATTTCACGCAACAGCTGTATTTCTTGCTTCTTTCTTGCCATTTTGATTGCACCTGTTGTTCTGAATCAAACACATACACACATATCAGAATTATCCTGAATCAAACACATACACGCATATCAGAATTATTCTGTCAGTTTATGGAAACATGCCATATTACCCAACTGTGAAATCAGTCCAGCACAACTGTATGAAAAACATGGACATATGGGGGCATCTATTTATTTGTGCAGTGATTTGTTGAACCTGCCCCCCCCCCCCCCCCCCATGTGCGGAAAAAAGGCACCACCAAAACAAGTCTAAAAAGCATTAACCAAAACAAAAAGTGGGCTAAAAGTATCATCAAACAATAAGCCATGCAGTGTTAGTAACCACAGTGAATATGAATTCAAGAAAACTACCTCTGCACTAAAAGCACAAGACGTTAAACTGTTCACAAATATTGAGATTTTGCCTTAAATAGGAATATCCCTCCTTAAAATGTGCCACTTTTAACAGAACATGCCTCACCTGCGATCGCCCCTTGAACATTCAAGTCTTGCTGAGAAGCGTATACTACCGTTGTTTATGGTAACGGGCTCTTCCGCAAGGGGCGACCATTCTCAATGACGCGGACTTTCGTGTGTGTTTTTTTCTTCCTTTTCTCCCGATCACGTCTGTTATTAGCTTGTTACACGCATTTTGTTTTTGATTTTGCAAAGCAAGCGATATCAAATAACAAAAAGGCCATTGACAATCTCTCCATTCGGATCTGAACGTCGGGAAAGGCGGTGGCTGCGTTTCAAGAGGTACCTCGCGCATCATGTCTCAGTACTGAACTGAAAAGAATCGCCCGAGCTCAACGGTTTCGTTTCCTTCACATGACTTTACAGAAATAAAATGGTGCACATTAATTTTTGCAAGTTTTATGCTGTTTTTATCTGCAGTGGAAGCCTAGTTCGAGACTGACTCGACCGCGCACGCTGGGACAGCTCGATTTACAAGAGATAAAGTGAGATCACGTGGTGCCGAACAACGCGGGCCATTCAAGACGAAACTTGAGGTGGACCAGAGGGTTTCTAAATGGACCTATACCTGCAGGCATGGTTTCTTGCCATGGTGGACGCATCTGTGGTCTGACGTACAAGGCAACGGGGATGGGGGGGGGGGGGGAAGCCTGTTGCCTAAAGCAGAAAAATAATTATGCCGTTACTAGCCCGACGCCGGGAAGTTGGTGCCACTGACAGTCCGTTAGTCCGTCAGTCCGCTACCCGCGGTAGTCGCTGCGATGCCTATTCCACTGCTGGAAGAGCGTTTTTTTTTTTGTTTTTTTTTTGTTGTTGTTGTTGTTGTTGGTGTTGTATGGTCTATGCCACCATACATGAAACAGACTGACATTAGTTGAAGAAGGACGACGTGCACGTCAGTATCCAGCGTGGCCGGTCAGTCGATCGAGCGCGGCCAGCGATGCCGCATGAGCCATTGCCTGAGACGACCTCTATTTGTCTTCCCCGCCCCTAAGAAGCCTTATGGTTTCTGTGGACGTTAAGCACCATGTTTACTTGCAGTTTCGTTTCAGCTGTACCGCTGAATAAGTTGGCTGACAAAGCGGTCAAGTTCAATATAGCCGGCGGTAAGACCCCTACGGAGCGGCTTTCAATGACTGAACTAAACTGTCTTTGTGTCAGCGGCTCAGCACGCCCCAGCAGTGCGGCCGCGCCTGAGTCACTGAGTTCAGTCCGGCCGGGCGATGCCGCGGCATTGGTTGGTTAATCACTGAAATTTGTTCAGTAACGCCGAGTTGTCTCCGGCGGGGACCAAACTCCACCACCACTGCGGGGTTGTATGACTGAGTCTACCTCGTATTGGTACTGCAGATGAGGACAGAAATAAATTCAACGTTCGCCGTGTGACACTTTGCATCGGCAACGACCTAGTCCACCTAGTCAGAGCCTGCCTAGCTGGTCGAAACTGATCGTCGAGTAGCTACAGCAGCGTTGTCAGTTCCAAATTGATTCCCTTTCCGTTCCGAAGCTTTCGTCAAGGCCGCTGTTTGACGAGAAACCGCTATAAACACAAGTCTTGTTTTCTTCTCCTCGGTTCATAATTATTATTATTTTAGTGCTTCTTTTTCTTGTTGCCGTTTTTGGTGTGTGTGTGTGTGTGTGTGTGTGCGTCAAACTCCAAGCACTGGTTCAAGTTACGACATCCTTCCCGCGGCTTTGGAGGAAGGTGCCGGAAGGCGATGCTCGGAGAGTGCGTGTGCGTGTCCGAGTGTGTGTGCCGCGTGCGTGTGTGTGTGTGTGTGCCGCGTGCGTGCATATGCATGTGTGTGTGTCACTGTGTGTGTCTTCAGTGTGGCGGGGGAGGGTGGAGGGTTCACATCTTTAGCTTTTTCGTAGGCCTATACTGATGATCGACCGCCGTTGTTACTAAAGCTAAAGCCTCTTTGCCAAAAACACTTTTCTTTTTTAATCTTGTGTATCATGTAAACTCAACAACCCAAACCGACCATTAACACACACACACACACACACACACACACACACACACACACACACACACACACACACACACACACACACACATTCTGTCTTCTTTCCGCTTCGTTGCCCCTCCGCCTCCCCAACGGGCCATTCTCCTCTCTGGCTGTCACTGACTGATTCCCTTTACATTCCTTCTGAGCGCCGGCCCGTCTGTGTCAGGGTATGGATATATATTTGTGTGCGTGCGGGGTGTGGTGTGCCAGGAATACAATATTATGTTTACTATTATTTTTGAGTTTTTATCGATCTGATAAATCGCAATGTGCTCACCCTTGTAGGTGAGATGATGTTCCTCAACAGCAGTGCAACGGACATTGTCTTTGTGACTCTGCCCAGCACGGCAGTTGAAACAGCAACTGCGCAGTGCACTAGTCGTTGCGCAATGGCGTGGGGACACCGCCTTAACACTTCCATTGTTCGGTCTCTCCGGTCTTTTTCGGGCGGTATATGCGCGGTCGACCCTTCACTCTCTCGTCCTCCCGCCTCCCCCCCCCCCCCCCTCCTCCCCCGTCCCTAATAATCCACCTCGCTTCTGTGGACGTAAAAAGCAAAATGGTCAAGGTCACGATGTGCTCTGTCTGTCTGTCTGTCTGTCTGTCTGTCTGTCTGTCTGTCTGTCTGTCTGTCTGTCTCTCTCTCTCTCTCTCTCTCTCTCTCTCTCTCTCTCTCTCTCTCTCTCTCTCTCTCTCTCTGCGTGTTAGATACTTCACGCACATGTTATTGTTCAGTAGCTTACTATAAAGAAACAATAAGAAATCGACTTAATTAATTTTTAATTAATCTACTACACACACATAAATTGCTTTAATTTTATCTGCTTCTCGAAGTTAACAACATGTTCTTCACGGCATGCTGCTGTAGTGACTGATTTTCGGTGATGACTGGTGTACCGATATAATATTCTCTGCCAAATACTGTCATTCAGATACTGAACAAGAATACCTCTGTTTCGATCGTCAAGTCCCACTGGCCACATTCTGTGCTAGACTCATCACTATGCTTGGCCAAGACTACAGACTATGCGAACCAAAATTTCCGGACCAGTTTGCACCAAATGCTACCAAAGGCAACTAAGAACATGGTTTCAGATAAGTGGGATAATGGCAGTCTGCATGTTGATCGTTCTGAGTTGACACCATCTAAAGGGTGATCAAGAGGAAGCCTTCGAAGAAGAAGCACGCGACGATCTTAAATACAATATATATCTAGACGTGTATGTTTTAAATCCCGAGCGATATCGTGTCTTCTGCGCCCACTTGGCCACAAGTTGACATTTCGTCGATGATGTGGAGCTTAATGTCCTCAGATGTGGGACCTGATGTCCCCAGATGTGGAGCTTAATGTCCTCAGATGTGGAGCTTAATGTCCTCAGATGTGGGGCTTGATGTCCTAAGATGTGGAGCTTAATGTCCTCAGATGTGGGGCTTGATGTCCTCAGATGTCTGGCTTGATGTCCTCAGATGTGGAGCTTAATCTCCTCAGATGTAGATCTTAATCTCCTTAGATGTGGGGCTTGATGTCCTCAGATGTCGGGCTTAATGTCCTCAGATGTGGAGCTTAATGTCCTTAGATGTGGGGCTTAATATCCTCAGATGTGGGGCTTAATGTCCTCACATGTGGGGCTTAATGTCCTCAGATGTCGGGCTGACATGTTAGGGACATAAACATTTTGTCGCATGGCCGGCCGACATTCGTATCATCCTGGGCGTATCCATCGAAAATACGTAACTCGGTCACAAGGCCTTCGTGCCTTCATTCAGCGGCCACTGAGACCAAGATGTTGGCGACACACCCGTTTATACACTGCCTCTCTGGCCGGGGACAGGCAGTGAACTCGTGTCGCAGGTGGCGGAGGAGGACGAACTGTGGACAAGACAGACGCAGGCGTAATTAGCAGCAGCCGGCAGACACAGGAGTCTGGTGTCAGAGCTCGGGAGCTGTGTGAACAGGGAGCTGGACCTGGGCTCTCGTTCCATTCCCTACTTCCCCCGTCCCTAATAAGCCATACGGTTTCTGTGGATGTAAAGCGCCGTGAAATAAGAAAGAAGAGAGCAACTGACTCATGTTCCGAGCATCTCTTTCCCGCACCTTGGAAGGAAGGATGTCGTCAACCAGTGCTTGGCGTCTGGAATTCACC
This sequence comes from Alviniconcha strummeri, assembly GCA_963584105.1. NCBI lineage: Eukaryota > Metazoa > Mollusca > Gastropoda > Provannidae > Alviniconcha > Alviniconcha strummeri. The sequence continues at coordinate 4,722,787 of OY757541.1, forward strand.
TTGGCGGGGTCGGTGCCTGTGCACTGGTTCTGTCGTGATTAAAGCGGAGATAGAACAAAGACGAAAGCTGGCTTGAAAACGCAGAAAATGTCCAACCGTATTTCCGGACTTCTTATGGTTGTTCTGTCAATACTGATCCAACAGAAGTCCCCCCCCCCCCCCCCAACCCTTCGAGTGGCTGAAACTGAACTCTGACATTGTTGTTTTTTGTTTGGTTTTGTGCTTAAAGACTTCTATAGATAGGTGCCGAGATTCGTCAGTCTTCGCTTCGATCCTCCTTTAAATCACCGGCTGCGCCTTTGGTGCTGATGAGTCTTGCACTTGCTTGTGACTGGAGTAAACAACATGGGGATGTGAGGACATTACTGATTGGAGGCCACGCAGGCAAATGAGCACTTCTGTATGCAGAACGCCGGGGTTCCACCTTTTCAAACACGCTGATCTTTTAAGATCGATGCATAATCATCTAAATTTGAGCAAATCCCTCCTAGGAATTATCGGTGTCAGGGATCAGTTTTCTCCGGCCGAAAATTAAAATGGCTGCATTCAGAATGGAGGACAAACGAAGCGATTTGGGGTGCGGTGGGGTTTGGATTGGAGGGCTAATGAATGGGGTTTTGTAGCCTTGCGAAGCATTACAGAAATAAGACGGGTATACACACAGGTGCCACGAATCTCGTTCTAGAAGTGCAACGTTTACACATTCAACTAATATTTAACTAAGTCTTGCCAAAACGTCAGAAGGACATATCACTAATCAAGCTCTCGATACATGCTTGAAAATCAGTTTCAGTCAGTCAGTCAGATGGTATTTGTATGGTGCAGATCCATATATACACCAAAGTATGTTCTAAGCACCTCATATAAAATAATACTAATCTAAAACACACTAATACATTTGCTTAAAATAGTATACAATTACATAATAACGATACAACACACACACACACACACACACACACACACACACACACACACACACACACACACACACACACACACACAATTATACACGCACGCACGCATCCAGTAGCAGCAACTGCAGGAAGATTATTTTGGGGAAATGGTAGGATTGCTGTTGCAGTGAAAATGAAATGGACGATGAAACGGTAGGACTTCAGTTTGGATTTGAAGGAGTCTAGGGTTTTCGCATGTCTGATGTTTGAACTTGGGAGCGAGTTCCATAATTTAGCGGCAAAGTAGGAGAATGAGCAGTTACCTTCAGTTTTGCAGGAGAATTTTGGGACAGTCAGTATGACGGTATCCTTTGAAGAGCGGAGAGATCTCGTAACCAACTGATATTTAACGAAGTCTTTCCAAAACAATCAGTAGAAAGTGTCATGAGTCACAAATCAAGTTCGCTCTCTGCAAGCCAGGTTACAAACTCCAAACATCGCTTTACGACATCCTCCCTTCAACCACTGCCACAATTCCTTACTCAGTAGGTTTCCCACCGCTGGTGCTGAAATTTCAGTAAGTTTGGAACCACAGACAATTCAAATTATATCAGGCAAATTTTACGAAGGGTGCTGACAGCACGCAGAGACACCACGCTACAATGAAGTTGTAGTATCTCTGGTGTGACAAGACTCGTAGGGACGATTCCGAGTAGACAAATGATGATGTGGATATCGGGTTGACATGTTAGGGACGAACTGTGACCAATGCGTGTGCATGGTTCAGTGTTGTTTTACGTCCGCAGAAACCATAAGGCTCATTAGGACGGGGAGCCCAGGACGGCCACTTCGACTTTCACACAGCTCCTCAACTCTGCGCAGACAAATGCGTGGAGATAAGAAGCAAACCCAAACTCCAAGCACTAGTTTACGACATCCTTCCTCCAACCACTGCCATAGTATATTATGCCATAGGTAGGTAGGTAGTGTTGCTTAATGTCCTCAGATGTCGGTTGACATATTAGGGACAAGCTCAGACCAATGCCGAAGCATGGTTCAGTATAGCTTTACGTCCACAGAAACCAGAAGGCTCGTTAGGGCGGACAGCACAGGACGGCCACCTCGACGCTCACACAGCTCCTGAACTACGGTATTATGCCATAGGCATGGACCTATGTATATAGGTCAACGGCCGTAGATCTCGAAAAACTGTCAGCTAACGAAAAGTTTTTCGATGATGCTCAAACGACAGTAAGTTTGTAACAGACAACTCAAATTATATCACGTTTTTTTTATAACTGACCACGTTGCTTACACCAGCACAATTAAAACCACTGAAAATGGTTTGAATCGATACGGAACTTTCTTTCTTTCTTTCTTTACCCGGGGCGGATGCGTCTCATGTTTACGTGTGTGCTTGGGCGCTTTGCTGCTTCCACATCAGTACCCAAACCTTTCGGAGGGCACTGACCGCGCCGGTGGACAGCTACGCGGAGATAAAGAGTGCACCTTCAGTGGCGTAACCAGTTCTGGCAGAGTTTGGAGGAAGGTGCCGGAAAGCAATGCTCGGAGTGTGAAGTACCCCTTCAACAGCATAACCAGTTGCGGTAGAGTTTGGAGGAAGGTGCCGGAAAGCGATGCTCGGAGTGTGAAGTACCCCTTCAACAGCATAACCAGTTGCGGTAGAGTTTGCAGGAAGGTGCCGGAAAGCGATGCTCGGAGTGTGAAGTACCCCTTCAAAAGAATAACCAATTACGGCAGAGTTTGAGGGAAGGTGCCGGAAAGTTAGACTGACAGCGTAGTCAGGCTATTCACGATTTCGCAATGTCGATGTCGATACCTGGTTTTTAGTACAGTTGGCTGTCTGCGAGTCTCCACTCGTCACAGAGACTGCTTGTCTGCGATCGCCTGATGCCAGTGCAGCTGACGAAACGACGGATCGCCTGCTGTGCCTTGCCGACGGTGAAATAACATCAGGTAGGAAACCTTGGCAGCGGTAAAACTGGAGACATTTTGGCCCGAGAGCCGCTGCCTGTTGCTTCCCTCCGGTTTTTTGGCTGCACAGCCGGCGACGCCGAGGTTATTTGGAACAAGTCGTGTTCAGGTATCCAATATTTTGCATTTTCTGTTCTTATTTAGGTCTATTCTTATGTGCAGTTAGGCCTGTTGTTTTGGGTTTACGTTCAGCCTTTGTCCAATATTTTGCATTTTCTGTTCTTATTTAGGTCTATTCTTATGTGCAGTTAGGCCTGTTGTTTTGGGTTTACGTTCAGCCTTTGTCTCCTTGAAAAATGACGCTAATAATAAAATGTTACTACTACAAATAATAATAATAATAACAACAACAACAAACCTGAAACAAAAGTGACAACTAGCGTTCTGAAAAAATATCAAAACACGAAGGGATGCTTTTCTTTTCTGCACTGTACTGTCCTAGTAACCCCCCTCCCCCCACACACACACACACACACACACACACACACACACACACACACACACACACACACACACACACACACACACACACAAAAAAAAAAAAAAAAAAAAAACAACAACCATAAACACTGCCCCTTTTACTGTTTTGATATAATAATAACAAAATTCACTGTTACAATGAAACGAATTGTTAAAAAAGGGACGATTGTTGACAGTGACATAACAAGAGAGAGATTCCATATAGTTCGATCAGTTGCTACTGTTGAGAAAATGGTCGTGCGCTTCTCCGTTTTAATAAACGAAATTAACCTTTCATTAGCAATATAAAAACAGCAACCCAAAACAGACCATTCCATTACCAAATGTTGGCACAGTACCGCTGAAAACCGACCCACTGCTCTACTCTCACGACTCTTAGATGCTGCAAAAGAGCACAACCGACAGAGATCGATTTTGAGTCTGTTGGCGAATTCCGGTCACTGAATCCGTAATTGTCACGTCTTCCACATTTTATTGCATCGCTAGCTGGCTTGACGCACATGACATGCTAAAAAAAGTCTAGTGTATTATGCTGCACTGTGAAACATTAACTGGGCTAGTTTACAGTTAAGGCTGTTTTGTGTAGACGAAATCGAAGGAGATCAATATTTTCTCTAACATCCTTTGAAACTTTAAACGGGAAGGCATGGCCGTAATTATCTATTCAAATATATTTTCACACAAGCCCCGAACCCGAAAAGGAAAAGAAAAAAGAAAAAAAGAAAAAAAGAAAAAGAAGAAAAAAGAAGAAGAAAAATAAAAAATAAACTAGAAAAACAACAACAACATGCGTGTCATTTTAAAGGGGTTGCCCCGTACAAGGTTTGACTTAAGTAAAATTATTGTTTAGAGTTTTTTGTTTTAGGATTTTTGTGCGCGAATGCGTCATGTTTCTCTCTCTCTCTTATATATATATATCCCACAAGACCTTAGACACTGCTCAACCCTGTCATCTTTTAAAGCCAAACTGAAAACCGTCCTTTTCTCACAGTATTTCTATCCTAACTAAGTACCAAGTTTCTGCTACAGTCAATGTGCGCGCGCGCGCGCGCGCGCGCGTGTGTGTGTGTGTGTGTGTGTGTGTGTGTGTGTGTGTGTGTGTGTTTGTAGAGCGTTTAAAAAATAATAAAAAATAATATAATACTTTATGTACATTGTTTTGGTAGGACTATGCTCTACATGTGTATAGAATATTATATTTAGGTTAATGTGTATCATGTGAGCGCTCAGGGCGTCGATGAGCGCATGATAAATGTACATTATTATTATTATTATATAATATTGAAAATGTAACTGAACATCGCCTACTAGGTCTCGTTGTCGACAACAAATTTCGATGGCAAGCCCAGATCGAATATACAGGCAAACGTTCCTTCTTTCTCAACTGCAACATATCAGCAGCATCGACACCAGAAAAATCTTCTACAACGCTCACATAAAACCTCACATCGATTATGCATCAGTAGTGTCGGATGGCTGTGGCGAAGTGTACTTAAAAAAACTGAACTCCCTACATCGAATTGCGAAGGGCAGGCAAATTAATCCTTCCTGATCCTTCCCTATCTACAGAGCAAAAGATGAGTGCACTTGGAATTTCAAACCTACCGCAACAGCTCACTTACAGTAAATGAGTATTTATGCACAAAGTTCTGAATAATAATTCCCCAAACTAATTTTCACAACTCTTCACTAGTCACCGGTCCCACTACACTAACTCCAGGAATAACCTCTGCGTGCCAAGGCCAAGACTTGACTTGTTCAAATTAGTATCTCCTTCGATGAAGCGTCCCTCTGGAACTCCCTGCCTCAAAACATAAACTCCTGTATTTCTCTTCCTTGTTTCAAACGTAATCTGCACAAATATATGTCTGAGAATAACCTCTCGTCAAATTTGGACGGATTTGTTTGAATCGCATGTTTGCCTAAAAATTTGACTGTTGTATATACATGTATATCCATAAAAGAAATTTAATTCCGATGTTTCTGCACACTTGTAGGAACTCTGTGAAACTTCATTAATCAATTGCTTATTCGTACTTATAATATCTGTTTGTGGTATAGTCGTGTTTATTTATGTTGGTAGTATAGCCAGGACTGGCTGTTACATAGGTCCAAATGGACCTAACCCTATTATCCTTGAGTATTACAGTTTTCGACTCTCTCTCTCTCTCTCTCTCTCTCTCTCTCTCTCTCTCTCTCTCTCTCTCTCTCTCTCTCTCTCAGCCAAAACGTCATACTGTTGAAATGACTATTATTTTCTCTTGTATTTCATTGTAACCCCCCAACCACACACACACACACACACACACACACACACACACACACACACACACACACACACACACACACACACACACACACACACACACACACACACACACACATGTGAACCAAGAAACAACCCTAAAGAAAACCTCTCTTTTGATCACGGGCAGACTGGCGAAAAATACACAGTCGTTAGCACGGCTAACGAGATCTTTGCGGTCCTATCCAATTAAGGCAACAATTTTTCAAGGGAAACCGAGGCAAAGATTCAAGCTGGCCTCAAAACGTAGAAACTTGTGGACATATTTTCATTTGCATGATTCTTTTTTTTTTCTTTTCTCTTTTCTGTCCATATAAAAGTACTTTTCTTCTTCTTCTTTTTTGTGCCTCGTATCTGAGATCCTCTGGTCGCAGCCATGTTGGTTTAGTCGATTACCAATGAAGGGCAGTAAAGGTTTGGCTCATGACGTACGCAGTTGATACTTTTGCCACACACACCCACTCTGTTAATGACGTCATTGATACAGACTGCTGGGCACAAAATGGCTGTACTCACGGTCGTGTTTTCCCGTCTTTCAAACGTCAACCTCTGAAAAACACGACGAGAACTCGAGTGAAAAACTGCAGTATGCCTTTAAGCTTTTATTTATTTATTTATTTATTTTGTATTCGTATTCCGACATACGGCCCATTAAGCTTTTTTGGTTCGGTTCCCTTTTAGGTTAACCATAGGCCTAAATCAAGACCAAAAGAAAAAAGAAGAACAAGAGAAGACATGATTTCAGACATGGGTGCTCCATTTTGTGTGGTTTATTGTAAACTTAGAAGAAGAAGCCGAAGAAGAATACTGGATTCCAGACACAACCAGAGGTTACTGAGTTGACGTCCTGAGTCCCCCCCCCCCCCCCACCTCCGAACTCCCCCACCCCTCCAACTCCCTCCACCTCCAAACCGCGCGCCACCTGCCATGTAACAACCAAACAGCACTTTAAGTACACCACCTCGATAGATATTCAAAAACGCGCTACAAAAATGGGGCTACAGTCATTCATTCAAAACCACATGCGACAACAGCGCTGTCACACTCCGAGCATCACTTTCCGGCACCTTCCTCCAAACTCTGCCAGATTTAGTTACGCCACTGAAGGGGCACTCTTTATCTCCGAGCAGCTGTCCACCGACGCGGTCAGCGCCCTCCGAAAGGTTCGGGTACTAATATGACTGTGGAAGCAACCTAGCGCTCAGGCACGCACGTAAACATGAGGCGCATCCACCCCGGGTAAAAAAAAAAAAAAAAAAGAGTTCCGTCTCGATTCAAACGATTTTGGTTTTATTTGAGCTGGCGTAAGCAACATGGTCAGTTATAAAACAAACGTCTGATATAATTTGAGTTGTTGGTAACAAATGTACTACTGTTTGACCACCAACACAAAACTGCTCGTTAGCTGACAGTTTTCTGGACACCATGGCATAACTAAATACGGCAGTGGTTGAAGGAAGGATGTCGTAAACCAGTGCCTGGAGTTTGCAGCGCAGTGAGTCTGCTCGACAGCGGAGAAATAATAATAATAATAATAATAATAAAGAGGATTTCTAGAGCGCCCATCTACCACACTAGGTGGCAGAACAGTGCTATACACAAGCGATGAACAACATGTGAGCATTTACTATAAGCTTATCTTGTTTAATGCTCATACACTCTTTTTTTTTATTGTCCATATTTTCATGAATGTAAATAAACTTTGCTTAAACCGACAACAACAAACAAACAAACAAACAAACAAAAACAACCCTCTCTAATCCATATTGACCGAATAGAGAGTTTCGATATCAAAGGACTATGTCCGGTCTTGAATGAAAAATTGATTCTGATTATATGCATGTGCACACTGCACACACGCACGCACGCACGCACGCACGCACGCACGCACGCACGCACACACACACACACACACACACACACACACACACACACACACTTAGCTAGGAGAGAATGTACATATCTTACAGTTACGAACAGCAAATTTAAAACTACCTTCACCAGAAACATTCCCTGATATAACCTTATGTGGCTCACTGGGCTCAAAGCATTAACTAACTCACCGGAAACTGCGGGTAAAACAGTCTGCTCACCTTGTAGTAAAACAACCATGGAGATTCCGGTCGAACGATCAACTGACTGTAAAAAGAAGAAAGATTTATTTCACCCTTGTATGACCTACACGATTGACTTGGCGTTAAAAACGAGTTGGTCATTTACAATGCTCAGCAGCATCAGTTACTTCTGGCCATTAAAAAAATATATATATAATCATTTTTCCTGATTTTTTAATTTTATTTTTTAATCAGTCTGAATTGTCTATCATCAGCGACAACGACGACAATGGTAGTAACTGGACTTTAACGTCATGGCACCCGCACAGTGTCACATCAGGGCGACCAAACGCTGCTGTAAATCAATACACATTACAAACATATCTTTCCATATGGAAAACTATACCCAAGTCCAACCACAGACATAACTCGGTCCAGCCACAGACATAACTCAGTCCGACAACAGACATAACTCAGTTAGACCACAGACATAACTCAGTCCACCACAGTCCAACGCCACAGACATTACTCAGTCCAACCACAGTCCAACCACAGACATAACTCAGTCCGACCACAGGCATAACTCATTCCCACTACAGACATAACTCAGTCCCACCACAGACATAACTCAGTCCAACCACAGACATAAATTCAGTCCGACCACAGTCCAACCACAGATATAACTCAGTCCAACCACAGACATAACTCAGTCCAACCACAGACATAATTCAGTCCAGCCACAGACATAACTCAGTCCAGCCACAGACATAACTCAGTCCAAACCACAGACATAACTCAGTCCAACCACAGACATAACTCAGTCCAACCACAGTCCAACCACAGACATAACTCAGTCCAACCACAGACATAACTCAGTCCAAACCACAGACATAACTAAGTCCAACCACAGACATAACTCAGTCCAACCACAGACATAACTCAGTCCAACCACAGTCCAACCACAGACACAACGGAAGAAATCGCACAACAGGCCAGAAAGGATACACTCCCTAATCAAGCAAAAAATCTGGAACAAGAATGACTGCTAGCGTTCTAAAACAAGACCCTAACATATAAAAGGTTAAAAAGAACGCTATATATTATGACATTGTCATGCTCATACCAACATTTTTCGAAACACTGGATATCAAAACAACATAACAAAACAGCTCAACCCAAAGCAGATAAGTATCCTACAGCAAATTCTTCATCGTTTAGGCGTTGCTTTAGTGTTGTTTTGCAGCTTCAAAAAGGAGCTTACCACGAAAATTCGCACGCTGTGTTTTGTCATAATAAATAGCGTTCTTTTTATCCCTAATCAAGCAGTAAAAAAAAAAAAAAAAAAAAAAAAACCCGGGCCTCCCAGTCTATCAGCCACCATTCCGTAAACCGCCGTTGGAAGAAAAACAAACAACAAAAGAATAGTAGTAGAATTATAATATCATAAATGCATAAAGAGCCACTTCTTTGCATCTGACTAACCACTAGTTCTTTAAAACAAAAGAAAGGCGGGTCATTCGCGACCCGCCGTTGGGAAAACAAAAACAAAACAAAATGAATAGTAGTACAATTATACTATTACAGATAAATATATAAAGAGCCTGTTTTTGCATTCTGACCAACCACTAGCTCCTTTTACATCACCTCCTTGTCTGTCCTCTTCTTTGCTCCCTTCTTCTTTTGTTGTCCGTCTCTCTTCTTACACACGAAGAAGACCAGCTTTGTCGAAAGCGCTTGTGTACTATTGTGTACTATTGTTTCCTTGTGTTTCGTCGCATTGGTGAGTACATTTTCCTAGATCGGTTCTATTTTGTCAACCACTAGCTCTTTAAACGAAAATATCAGCAAGGTAAAATTCATACAGCAGAGTGCACGCACTCCGAGCATCTCTTTCCGGCACCTTTCTCCAAGGAAGGATGTCGTAAACCAGTGCTTGGAGTTTGTAGAGTGCATAGCCGCCCCAGCCTGAACCAGTAATGAATGTCCAGCCCGCTATAGAAAAACGGATGTTGTTGTTAATTGGTTTTATATAGCGCTATTCTCCGCTCTCAAGCAGACTCACTGTGCTCGTATGTGATTCTGCATGAATGAATAGCTTTTTATTGCGGGTTTTTGAGTATCCGCCGAAGTGGTGTACTTACAGCGCTGGCACGGCTGGTGCCACAAGAAACTGCTACCGTCTCGGCGCAAATTCTGTGTACAACCACACACCATGTCACTTCATGCAAAACCACCTACGTAAGGTGCATGCGTGTTTAGCTGTAGCCTGCCACCTGCACTTTTGGCAGAATGACCGGGATCTTTTGCGTGCTACTGCAGTAACACGGGGGTGGAACGGATACCAAAATAAGAGTCAGCACAGTAAGTTGACCCTGGATAAGAAAATTCTCCCGCCGCTCCTGCAGGGATTCGAACTCGCGACTTTTTAATCACGAGTTAGGCGCTCTAAGCACTGAGCTATCCCCGCTCCCCTGATGCCGATGACGGACTGACGTCGATAATAATTATAGTTGTCATTGTTGCAGCGTTCGCCAGCTGAACACTCTGGGGTCACTCGGTAAATGCCATTGTACTTTGACAAATGCATTACAGAGGATGAGAGAATTGCGTGAGTGGCCGATTTTATTTTTTATTATTAACCCGCCACACGGGTAACCATTGTGACACGCCGTGTTCGGAGGATTTATCTCCCCTTCCTGAGCGTGAATGCTGTTATGCAGAGCGCTTACCGTGGCTGCAAATAGTATCCACGTAACTATCCACGTCACTAAAGCTCGCTGAGAACGATGATGTAGGTGAAAATGTGATCTGAGGGTTATAAATACGCATTTTGTGTCGTACCGAAAGTGTCGCCATGACGCCCAAATCACGTGACCATATGCCTCTACGTCACTCTGGGGAGTCGCTGCAAAATGGCCAACTCGAGCTCCGAAGACGAGTGAGCCGGTGTGGCCTAGCGGTAAGGCGTTAGGCTGGTAAGCGGAAGGACCTCGGTTCGATACCGCTTCGGCCCTCCTTTCTCTTCAAAAAGGTTGTGGTTTGTGGACTCTGTCTTGTGACTTTGTCCATCACTTCCTACTGAAACATTAAAATGGCTCTCATCGCTGCCCATCTTAATGCAGGAATCATTCTGGTGGTGACAGTGTAGCGATAGGTATATAGTCTCCCTCTCCCCCCACCTCCATGCCCCCTTCCCCCCCTTCTCCCCGTCCCTAATAAGCCTTATGGTTTCTGTGGACGTTAAGCACCATGTTTACTTACTTACTTATTCCGAAGACGAAACTGATACTTTGCCCGAGAGACCCACAAGGATACAGCCATATCAGATTGAGCCTGTCAGGCAGGATTTTGAAAGAGTACCGGAACATCGTGTCAGCTTCAAAGCAAACCCCATGCGGTATTCCATGGGGTTTGCGAAATCGCACTCACTGAAGTGCTCGCTACACAAATGGGCGTGATGCGGCGCAGCAAGAAAGACAGCTCGTTTGAATTGTATAAACTTAATCCACTTTCGCCTCACTGCGGGTCGATTGCGCGGGAGCTCGTGCATTGTTATACCTGGGGTCGTCTGCGAATTGTTACAGTTCGCGGTAACACAGTAGGCCGGCATAGTTAACTTTTTTTGTCGACCACACGCATACACAGTTTACTGAAGAATCTAAGATGGCAACCGCACTGACTCCCCAGACTGACGTCACTTCCGGGGAAACCTACAGAAAATAAAATCGATAAAAACAAAACAAAAAACAACAACAATGTTTTGTTTGTTTCATTAAATCTAAAACTAGTGACTCATTTGTCAATCATTTCGATGGCCATTTTGCATACTTAAAAACCTTGGACTTTTATTTTAACAACAACACGTTGATGTAGCCTTGGTGTTTGCACTGGCGTCAAACGTGCTGTGAGAGGGCCCAAGCCACGGCGAAATAATAGTAATAATAATAATGATGACATTAATTCACCGATTGTCACGCGTTCTCTCCCCAGGCGGAAGACCTCACGAGAAGCCTATGTCACGACTAACACTAACATCCTCACCTGGACTTCGTCACGTCGAGAGCCTATGTCACGAATAAAAGGGACAGCTTCGCCTGCATAGTTCAGGAGCTGTGTGAGAATCGAGGTGGCCATCCTGGGCTGTCCGTCCTAACGAGCCTTTTTTGTTTCCGTGGACGTAAAGAATTATTGAACCGTGCTTCGGCATTGGTCACAACTTGTCCCTAACATGTCAACTGACATCTGCGGACATTAAGCGTCACTTCATCATCGTCATGAGCTTCGCCCGGGTTTCGTCACACGAAGAGCCTATATCACGAGTAACACTGACAGCCTCATCTGGGCTTCGTCACGTGGAGAGTCTATGTCACGAGTAACAATGACTGCCTCGCCTGGGCTTCGTCGCTTTGAGAGCCTATGTCGTGACATGTAACGCTGACAGCCTCAGCTGGGCTTCGTCACGTGGAGAGTCTATGTCACGACTAACACTAACAGTCTCGCCTGAGCTTCATCGCCTTGAGGGCCTATGTCACGAGCAACACTCACGGTCTCACCTGGCCTGCCGTCACGCCTATCCCACGCCTGACAACTAAGTGACCGGAAGGGCTCCCGGCATCTGTCAAATGTTGCGTGAGTCTAATTAGTGTCTAATATTACAGTTTATGTCACGAGGAAGAGCCTATAGCACGAGTAATATTGACCGCCCCACCTGGGCTTCGTCACACGCCTGGGCTTCGTCACGTGGAGAGTCTATGTCACGAGTAACACCCACAGCCTCACTTGGCCTGCCGTCACGCCAGTCCCATGCCTGACAACTACGTGACCGGAATGGCTCCCGGCAGGTGTCAAATGTGTCGTGAGAGACACTAACGCTACAGCTTATGTCACGAGTAAGAGCGTACGTCACGAGTAACACCCACAGCCTCGCCAGGTCTGCCGTCACGCCAAGCCCATGCCTGATAACTACGTGACCGGAACGGCTTCCGGCAGCGACGGCGGCGGCGAGTTGCCCTATACGTACGTGACCGACCCCAGCCCAGCCCCGACGTGGACCGACAGCGTCAGCCACAACGACAGCAGCGGGGTGATGGGGGAGCACACGCTGCAGCGGGGCTCAGCGGATAAGGCGTGGACGTTGGGGGACTCGCCGTGGATCCCAGCGCTGGTGGTGGGGTGCGGCATGGCCGTCCTGCTCTCCCTCTCTTTCTACAGCCACCACAAACGCGTACGGCGGAAGCGGGAGCTGGTGATGGACTACCTCTCCGCGCTGCTCTACAGCGGCGCCTGGACCCGCGGGCGCTCCGTCAGCATCCTCTGCAACACCAACTCCATCGCGCTGTCCGAGTTGGGCAGGTCGTTCAAGATCAAATTCAAGGACGACGTGGACTCTGCCGCCGCGGGCGAGTTCCTGAGGGAGAAGTACCTCAAGGACTTCCTGGCCTTCACGAACGTGCGCGGCAAGCGAAAGAGAGGCCTGAGGAGGTTCATCTCCGCCCCGGCCGAGCACAAGTTCCGGAGAGTGGCTTGTCAGCTGGTCGCCAGAAACAGCGTGATGAGACTTCAAAGAGGAGGTCTGGGAGCTTTGGCGCGAAACCTCAGCATGCCTGGAGGGCCGTTTGACTCCTACGACTTCGATTTCCCTGCCTCTCTGGCAGAGGCGAGGAAGAGCATCACACAAGGGGTGCTGCTGGACCCGAGCAGAATGCAGGAGGACAACGACGGCAACTCTGTCGGGTTTCAGCGGCCGCTCAGTACCTGCGAGTCTTGCTTTAATCATAGTTGTGAAAGTGCTGCCACCTCCGGCAGGATGAGCGACCCAGGCCCCGAGCAGCCAGCAGCTCCTAAAGCTGCACAGGTTCATTTCAGTGTGGCAATGGACGATTACCTCGTGGACAGTGGTGCGCCCCCGTCTGAACTCTCTCTTGCCCGGGGGCAAGCCTGCGAGCACCTGTGCGCACGTGCGAAGTCAGCGGGCACTTCTGCTGTGTTGGAGTCAAGCCAGCCCAATGCTGCGGAATCAAGCAGTGAAAGCTTCGATAGCAGCAGGGCCAGCCCATCTCCGCTGTCTACCAACGACGTATCCGTGTCTGTGACGTGCTCTTCTGCTGTGCCCCAGTGTGACCACGTCTTCAGACCGACCAGGACGTTGCATTATTCTCCCAGGGTAGTCGATATACCAGACGATCACATTGTATCGTTCGACAATCCATTTCCAGAGGAACCTGAGGTAAATGCCTGCTATCCCAACGAAAGTGCTATGAGGTGCAATATGAACAGCCAAACGTGTGTTGTATACGCATCGAGAAGAGAACACGGTTCGAGTAAATATGTACCGGGTTTCACAGGGGGCGTCGGTCAAACGGACGTTCATATAAAGAGGAACCAGCAGTCATGTGCGGTCTGTCGCGTAAACACGTACTCGGCACCATATCCCCTATATCAAAACCCACTCGACAAAGATCGAGACAGAAACGACGGCGATGACAGTCGAGAATACACGCTCCTGTCTTCACAACTGCATACCAAAAGTCTCGAGGAACACAAAAGGGAAGTTAATTTTCCTGATCCTGGTTCACCAGCGGGAAAGCGGGCTATCGCTTACACCAAAAGCCTTGAATATAGCATGGCAAAATCTCCCAGACGGTATCAGGCACACAACGGTGTGAACAGCATGGATTTCAACCCACTTTTCCCCGGAGAAACGCACTCTTCTTTCTCCATCCAAAACCCGCCTTCGTTCTTTCCCTCTGCTCTCAGTCGCCAGCTTTCCCCCTTAGCTCAAGAAGGCAGAGAAGGGAACCCTGACAACGCTTTTGGTCGCAGCCGTGCCCCTAAACTGGCCACAGCGAAGACTACGCCGTTCTGTAGCTCCTCGAAAATCTCCAAAGATTTCCGCCCTATGAAACCGAAGTGCAGGGGAGCGCTGTGTAAGACCTTGTCGACTCAGTCCACCAGGGCGCTTATCTCGGGAAGTGGCACTCCACCTCAAGGCTTCGGCAGTCAGGACTCTGACCAGTGCTCGCCCACCCCAGCGGCCTACCAGAGGTTCTTCAGCCTCCATGAAACATCGGACCCCGCCTCCGTCGACAACAACAACGACCCCATGACGTTCGCTACTCGCGGCGAGATGGAAGGCGTCCAGTCGTTGCAGAGGTCTGCCCCTCCGGAACATTACTTCACGCAGAGAGCTTTCAGCCTGAAGACCGTCGGAGAAGTGACTTTTGGGGATTCCAGCAGCGCCTCCAGGAAGCTCGGGGATGTCCATAAGTGGGAGACGGACACGATGCTGCCGCTGGAAAGCCTGTCGTCTGCGAGGGAGCAGCGATCCGAGGTGCGTCAGACGTCCAACGTGCATCGGCTGCCCCGCTTCCAGGTCCGGTCCGGCGTGAACCAACACCGCAAACTTCTGGCCCAACACTGCCACATGCAAGGTGGGTGACGATAAAAACACTAATGTTAATACTGATTAACAATAATTAAAGTGTCTTGTCCGTAGAAACTGTTCTACACACACACACACACACACACACACACACACACACACACACACACACACACACACACACACACACACACACACACACACACACGTGAGCATACTGACTATACAAAAATACGAAATAACAATAATGAGATTTGATTCATCGAATGATAGATCGTTTTTATATATCGCTGTACTCTGCTTCCATGATCCAAGCAGACTCACTGCGCTCTAGTCGTGTGTGGCTCTTAATGAGTGACCGCAGCTTTAAACAGCACGTTTTGAATATCCACCGAAGTCGTGTAATTACAGCGCTGTTTGATCGTTACATGGCTGGTGCCTTGTGAAACTGCTGCCGTCTCCGCACACGTTCTGTGTACACCATTCAACCATGCACCAGTTAACAGTGTTATTTGAAGCCACGTTCGTAGGGCGTGTCACGATTTTTGCCCCACCCTTCCCTTAAAGTGAAAAGATGGAACAATCAATCGACCCGTTCCTAGAACAGGCTAGGATGGAAGAAAATACACATTCACTCAACAACAATCAAAATTACGATATTTACAGTTTTATTCACGAGGAACGCGGGGACGAACGATTGCGTTTACTAGTATTCAGAATTGGACACTTCTGTCGGGAGCTCACCCTGGCTCAGAATTAAAGGTTAATTTTCATCACATGGCGATTGACACTCTGCCACTAGTCTTTCACACCAGAGACATGGTCGACTCATCTGCACACGTGAAGAGGCAGATGCCGTTCGTGTAAGGGTCTTGCAGATGGTGACGCCAAAGATGAGCTGGCAGAGAAGGATCCTGTCGAGGACCTGGGGTCGTGAGCGTACCCTCAGCGAGTCGTCTCTTGAGACAGGGGGATGGTGGAAAACCTCAACGGATTTTTGTTACCAGCCACTACGTCGCAGTGTGACAAAACGCACACAAAGATAAATACCGGCCACAACGCCGCCGTATGCGAAGCCTGCATACACTAAGCACGCTTATAAAAGCGTCATACCCCGTCTCCACTCTTTCATTAAATCTCTGAAGGAATTAACTCAAAAACCAGAGAGAGACGATACCACACCCCAACTGGGTGCCTGGATAGGTCGGGCCAGGTACGACCTGTCGCTACGAAACTAAGCAATGGACTGACACCTGGCACTGTCCACTAATTCGTGACGTCACCTTTCTGAACGCAGGTGAATCCGCCCGTTCTGCACGCCAGCGGCGCGACGTCCGAGTAACACTGTCCACCCAGGGTGGACACTAAGGCCCGTGACCGCTCACGTAGTCATATTTTTTAAAGCTGCATTCACACGCTTCCACAGAAGAAAAGCAACAACACGTACTGCATTGTAATCACTATGCAAATTAAATCCATCCAATTAATTTATATTAAGTCTAACTCGTGACTCAGCATGTGTCTAGCATGTGTGTTTAACTAAAACCAGCCGTCTGCACTTTGGGCAGAATGACCGGGATGATGATGAGTTGATGCTTAATGTCCTCAGATGTCATTTGACATATTAGGGACAAGTTGTGACCAATGCCGAAGCACGGTTCAATAAAAGCCACATACGTAAGGTGTATGCGTGTTTAGCTGTAACCTGCCACCTGCACTTTTTGCAGAACGACCGGGATTTTTTACGTGCTACTGTGGTAACACGGGGGTGGAACGGATACCGAAATAAGAGTCAGCACAGAAAGTCGACCCTGGAGAAGAAAATTCTCCCGCCGTTCCAGCAGGGATTCGAACCCGAGACCTTTCAATCACGAGTCCGGTGCTCTAACCACTGAGCTATCCCCGCCCCCTAATGACCGGGATCTTTACTGCAAGTGCTTCATCTTTGAATGATTTCCAAAGTGCAGTAGCGAAAGAAGCTGGGGGAAAAAGTGGGGGGAAAAGAGAGAGTGAGAGAGGATGTATTTCTGGTGGAGTTATGTACCTTGTATTTACTCGCATGCCAGATGAGAGTTTCCGTAGGCGACTCAGGTCTTTGTTGTACTTGTGTTACGTATTTCCAGCGCTAATTAACTCCCTTGTGCGTTGAGTCTCGAAAGAAACTAACTGAAGCCTGCTGCCAATGGCGCTGCTTATCCGGAGTTTTTGCCCCGCTCTTTACATTAAATGTCAGAAGTATGTTTATATCCTTCTGTAATCACGGTAATGAGAACTGTGACAATACACCCGAAGAAGAGGTAAAAATTAAAGAAGGTTGAAGAATGCTTGGACCGGCATGACTTTGCAGTGCTAGCTATTGCTTTATACAGGACCAACATGTTGCAACAAGTGATCCCAGGTTAGCATTCCATTCCTTTGTTTCGGTCTATTTTAAGCACACAAATGTGACCGTAGTATTGCCTTTAACATCTTTAGCCTGTTACAGTATCGTCGTGTTTCTTCTTCTTCCTCTGTGTTCATCTTCTTTTTATGGAGGAGGTGTACACCCTTTTTTTCGGAGGAGGTGTACACCCTTTTTTTCGGGAGGAGAATTGTGCATGTGGCCTTTTTAAGTCCCCTGCCTCTTGAGCAGCCACATTCCGTCTTCAAAGGTTGACCTAATGTGTGCTGTAACTTCGTGTGTTAATAATAATAACGATAATAATTATAATAATAACAATAACAAATATTTGTAAAGCACAAAATCGTGTCCCTAGAGACTATCCTAAGCGCGCGCGCGCGCGCACACACACACACACACACACACACACACACACACACACACACACACACACACACACACACACACACACACACAGAGGCACCTGCACACACGAGCATTCTGACTGTACATACTAAGCATACACAGCGTCAAACCGACCGCTTGTAAATCTGTAAAAGTCTGGTTAAATTAATGTGTTTATGATACAAGCGGAGAAGTACATGCTTTAACCCTCTCCCTCTCTCTCTCTCTCTGTCTCTCTCAGATCAATAATTATGATAACATTCTATTAGTTATTTGCTTTATAACCTCCCGCCCCTCTTCCCGTTTTTTGTTTGTTTGTTTGTTTGTTTTGTTCGTTTTGTTTTTTGTTTTGTTTTGGTTTGTTGCCTCTGACTTTTTGACAACAATTTGCCATCTTGCCATTGTAAATGTCTGTGTAATTATCATGTTGTCCATAGGTAACACTCAAATAAGCATACAGCTTTTGTGTTTCCTGTACTTATTTGTTGAACTTATGATTACGATGAAAGAATACAATTTTGTTTAAACCAAGTATACACAGCTTAAATGGGCTGTGTGTTCACACAGTGGTATGGCTGCATATGCCTGGAATTTTTATCGTACGCTCAGATGTTAATGCATGCGATTGCACACGGGGTCTGTATGAATGCCGAACAGAGACTGAGTCTGCACTGGAAGTTTTATTTATTTATTTTATATGAACACTTGTTGAGTGTCTCATCTCGATATGAGCCCTAAGCGCTTCGCAATGGCAACTACAGTGCTATTCTCTGCTTCCGAGCACATCCACTGCGCAG
>OY757541.1:4747415-4807415 GCA_963584105.1 Alviniconcha strummeri
TGCATAGTTATAGTCTTTGCTGGCATGGCACTGCAGTGCTGCTTATACCGCTAGACAACGAGATGAAGTACACACGAATACAGTATAGATCTACGCATTAATAAATGGGGAGATATAATTCATGGACCCCACAACCAGCTGAATGTCAAAGCGTCTGTCTTGTGGTATCGCTGCCAGCAGCTAGCCGGTGATGACTCATCTCTCAGCTTCGGTCGAACTGAAAGTCTGAACCAGTTCAGCCGAACGACGCGTCTCTTTTTCACCTGTAATTGATTCACTGACTTTTGGGTGTGACGCAGTCGCATCGGTTTCGTAACGGTGATTTAAAATATTTTTAAAAAAGGAGAGAAAAAAAGAGGAAAAGAAACGATTTTGACTGCCAGTGTTGTGAAACAAGATCAAAACTCAAACGGTTGAGAGAGAAAGAGACAGACAGACAGACAGACAGACAGACAGACAGACAGACAGACAGACAGAGAGACTGACAAAAAGACAGAGAGAGACAGATACAGAGACAGAGAGAGAGAGAGAGACACCGAGAGAGACAGACAACAACAAAAGAGAGAGAGAGAGATCTTTACTTTCCAAGGATTGTAGTTTAGGTTCATTTAGACCTTACAACTAGTTCTTGCTAAACTACTGATTAAGTGAATAATGGAGGTAAAAGAAAAGAAAAGAATATTTACAAACAGAGAGAGAGAGAGAGAGAGAGAGAGAGAGAGAGAGAGAGAGAGAAAAGGCTCATCTTAACCAGACAATACAAAACATAAACATCTGTTCAAGGTAAACCTCATTCCTGCAACAGAAAACTTGCAACATTGCACAACTGTCTACCTCCCCCCCTCCCCCCCCCCCCCCCACTTCCCCCGTTGAACTTCGTTGTATATGTACACGAGCGTAACATTGCACAACTACCCCCACCCCTACCTCACCTCTCACTGAACTTCTTCTTCGTACATGTACAGAAACAGCGTCGTATGCAGCTTCGATCATGACCCATGTGTAATCCCGGCAGCTGCTGCGAGACTGATGACTTTGCGAACAATGCCACCAACAAAAAAATCTGAAACAAGAATGACTGCTAGCGTTCTAAAGCAAGCTCCGAACACGTAAAAGGTTAAAAAGAACGCTGTTTATTACGACAAAACTTGTGAGCCGGTTTGGCCTAGCGGCAAGCCGTTAGGCTGGTAAGCAAAGGGACCTCGGTTCGAATCCGCTTCGGCTCTCCTTTCTCTTCAGCATAGTTCAGGAGCTGTGTGAGAGTCCAGGTGGCCGTCCTGGGCTGTCTGTCCTAACGAGCCTTCTGGTTTCCGTGGACGTAAAGCTATACTGAACCATGCTTCGGCATTGGTCTCAGCTTGTCCCTAATATGTCAGCTGACATCTGAGGACATTAAGCAACACTACCTACTTACCTTTCTCTTCAAAAGTTGCGGTCTGTGGACACTGTCTTGTGACTTTTTCCCTCACAATTAATGAAACAATAAAATGGCTCTCATCGCTGCCTATCTTAATGCAGGGATCATTCTGGTGGTGACAGTGTAGCGATAGGTGTATAATCCCTCCCCCACCCCCACCCCCCATTTTCCCCGTCCCTAATAAGCCTTATGGTTTCTGTGAATGTTAAGTACCATGTTTACTTACGACAAAACAAAACTCATGTGAATTTTCTATTGGCATGCAAGCATTCTTCCAAATACTAGACAACTCAAAAACAACAGTCATAACAAAACAGCTCAACCGAAAGCAGATAAGAATCCTACATCTCATTTTTCACTGTTTAACTGTTGTTTAAGTGTCGTTTTATGGCTTGAAAAAGGGGCTTACCCCGAAAATTCGCACGTTTTGTTTTGTCGTAATAAATAATGCCATCAACAGTTGAGCTACAGAATCTGAGTAGCCGGGTGTCGGGTGTCAGTGGACTGCCGATGGTTGTGAATTACACGTCTTAGTTCTTCAGTCGTTCTTCACTGACGTAACTATCAAATTAAAGCACTAACACGCGCCCCACCAAATCAAGCTTGGCCTGGAATGCATTTTGTCTCTTGGCTTAAACAAAAATTTATTCATTCGTCGTAATCATAAGTTCAACAAATAAGTACATATTTTGTCTCCTGGTTTAAACAAAATTTTATTCATTCATCCATCGTAATCATAAGTTCAACAAATAAGTACATATTTTGTCTCTTGGTTTAAACAAAATTTTATTCATTCATCCATCGTAATCATAAGTTCAACAAATAAGTACAGGAAGCCCAAAAGCAAAAAACACGAAACCCAAAAGCAATATGCTTATTTGAGTGTTACCTATACACAAAATGATAATTACACAGACATTTACGATGGCAAGACATTTTGTCTCTTGTCGCCCAGCCTTTGGGATTTACGACTGGTAGACTCGGGTCGAAATCCCATCGATCGTGTAACGTGTAGCCAATGCCAGGCTTGCTTCATCAGCCGAAAGTACGATTCAGACCTCCATCCACCTGGGCGTTTCTCCGGTGGCGGCAGCTCGGCGCTGTTCTATTTGTAACCAAAGCGTCACGAAATGTGCATCGGATTACATTAGCCTCCTGGCGTGGTCTACAATGCCCTTTCGTTGTTTGCGGTGGTCGACTTCGAGGCCAGGTTTTATGCCTTCTGTGGTTTGGACGGATCGCGTGCAGAGTCAATGCAGGCATTGTATTACGAAATCGCGACCGTGTATGCGTCAGTTACTCAGTGATTCAAACAGGTTGTTGTCGTTTGTGCGTTAGCTACTGATTCAAACAGGTTGTTGTTTGTATGTCATTTACTGACTCAGACAGGTTGTTGTCCGCAGTGCAGGTTGTTGTCCGTGCGTTAGCTACTGATTCAAACAGGTTGTTGTTTGTGTGTCAGTTATTGATCCAAATAGGTTTTTTGTTTGTGCGTCAGTTACTGATTCATACATGTTGTTGCTTTTGCGTCAGTTACTGATTCAAACAGGTTGTTCGTGCGTCAGTTACTGAATCAAACAGGTTGTTGTTTATGCGTCAGTTACTGGTTCAAACAGGTTGTTGTTAGTGCGTCAGTTACTGATTCAAACAAGTTGTTGTTTGTGCGTCAGTTACTGATTAAAGTTGTTGTTTGTGCGTCAGTTACTGATTCAGACAGGTTGTTGTTGTTGTAGAGTTCCCTAGCTGAACAGCGGTAAGGCGTTAGGCTGGTCAGCTGGGGGACTTGTGATACGAATCTGCTTCGGCTCTCCTTTCTCTTCAAAAGTTGTGGCCTGTGGATACTGTATTGCGACTTTGTCCCTCACAGTCATGAAACATTAAAATGGCTCTAATCGCTGCCCATCTTAATGCATGAATAATTCTTGTGGTGACAGTGTAGCGATGGGTATATAATCTCCCTCTTCCCCCACCTTCATACCCTCTTCCCACCCTCTCCTCGTCCGTTAGAAGCCTTGCGGTTTCTGTGGACGTTAAGCACCATGTTTACTTATTTACTAGCTGAGCAGAGCTCAGGATCTGTGTGAAAGTCGAGGTGGCCGTCCTGGGCTCCCGTCCCTAATAAGCCTACGGTTTCTGTGGACGTAAAGCAACACTCAACCAACTAGCTGAGACTTAGGTGTTCGCACGGCGTTGTCTAGACCTATACCGAACAATACAAAATTGCTACCGTGATGTGCCTGATTCGACTGACCGAAACAGGTGACCTGGACCATGGACCTATATATATATCGGCCGGCAGTTCGGAAACTACTGACGCGCATCGCAGCACAATGACGAAATCGTGACGATGATGGGCGTGATTAATTAACTGTTGAATCAACTGGGTGGTCATCCCGATTATCAGTTCCGCGCCGGGAAATCCTCGAGGGCGTTGCCTCCAAAAACTGGCCGTTTTCGTGACTGACAGAACTGTCTCTTCCGCAGATTACCAAGCGTACACGTATATTTTGCTACTACGCAGCATTATACCGCACGTCTGGCTGGATTCGTAGACACAGAAAAGCCGTAGACCAGCTGATACTCTCAAATATGTCGAGTCAGTTGAGAAGCCACAGTGCTGCAGGAGGCATAGTCGCCAAACAGAGCATCGGGGAAACGAACCCACATCAACTCGTCGTCAGGGTCGCCGAAAATGCCGCTGGTCCACAGTCATCCCAGGTCTCTGGTTGGTTGTGTGGACTGGTCCTTGGTCAAGAAGACTGGAAGCGGTGCTCACGAGCTAATCTACACTTATAGCAAACAAAAACTTGAAACTGGCAACAATAAAATAAAGCAACTCCCCCTCCCCCCCACAAAAAAAAAAAAGAAATTGGCGAAATTTATTTCCTCCTTCCTTAAAAAAAAAAAAAAAAAAAAAAAAATGAAGAAGAAAAAAAGAAAAGAAGAAAAAAAAAGCCTAGTACCCGATTTATGCTGTGTGTGACTAGTAAGCTACCGGCTGTTTGCATCTCGATCTTGACTGAGTACGTTGGCACTGTTAAAGATGTGTGAGCCGGTTTGGCCTAGCGGTAAGGCGTTAGGCTGGTAAACAGAAGGGCCTCGGCTCGATTCCTCTTCGGTTGTCCTTTCTCTTAAAAAACAAACAAAAAACAAACAAAAACAAACGGGGTGGTGGTTTGTGGACACTGTCTTGTGACTTTGTCCCTCACAGTTAATGAAACATTAAAATGGCTGTCATCGCTGCCCACCTTAATGCAGGAGTCATTCTGGTGGAGACGGTGTAGCGATATGTCTCCCTCTTCCCCCTTCTCCCCGTCCCTAATAAGCATTATGGTTTCTGTGGACGTTAAGCACCATGTTTGTCAAAGATAGGACAATTTCCGGCATAACCCCTACGTCAACGGGAAAAAATGGAGAGCACAAATTATAATCAAATCACATTTATATTAATTTGAAAAAAAGACCCCAAACAACCTGTTCTCTCTTTAGTTCTGATCACGAATCGAGGTCGAGATCGAGGGGGCCTTTAAATTCGTCAACCTACTCGGCAGAGACCGAGTGTTCGTCCAGATCGTTCCAATCTCTCACAGTCGTTGGGAAGAAGCTGTTTTTGTATACGTCTGTCTCGCCAAGTTCAACTTTAAAGCAGTGCGAGTTGTTTCTTGCTCAGTAATGGCGTTACAACGCCCTACCGCGCGGCGCGCGCGTATTTGGAAGACCGAATGGATCGAGTCTGATTCAAAAACAGCGGTGCCCCAAATCACAGAAATTGTCTAGCCGTCGTCCAATTCAGTTAAATCGACCGAGCTATTTATATCAGCATATTCACAGACATCTCTCTCTCTCTCTCTCTCTCTCGATAGTTAAGAAAGTTGCAGGATTAAAAATGAGAAGAAAATGAAAAATGAAAAGAAAGATAGCTTCCATTTTAAGATGGCATCAAAGCACTCAGGAAATTGCATAATGCACCACCATCTTGTCTCCAGGAAGTGTTCCCGACGTTTCGAGCGGTTGCTAATAACCAGAAGATGCATTAATACATTGGCGACGCTACCGATTTTTTGGTTTAATATTCTGCAGCTGACCCAGCCAAAGATGTGTGTGTGTGTGTGTGTGTGTGTGTGTGTGTGTGTGTGTGTGTGTGTGTGTGTGTGTCCGCTCGTGCGTGCGTCTGTGCGTCAGTGCGTGTGATATTATTGGCATTGCTTTTCTTATAGTCTGACTAATATGGTTGCTTGCCGGCAAGCTTAAGTCTACGCCAGCCCTGATTGGTTGTAAATGAAGTATTTGGTTATTTTTGGCGACATTGCATTGCACATGCTTATCAGTAACTACACGGCATTGTACGTGTTTTTGTTTTGTGTGCGTGTGTGTTTTGTTGTTGTTTTTGTAACTACACTGCATTGCACATGGTTAGTTGTAATTGCATCAGCACATGGTGTTGCACATTATTTTATTTTTTAACTCCATGACGTTTTTGCACATGGTTATCTTAACTCCATGATAATACGTGGTTATTTGTAACTGCATGACAGTGCACATGGTTATTTGTAACTCCACGACATTGCACATGGTTATTTGCAACTCCACGACATTGAACATGGTTATTTGCAACTCCACGACATTGAACATGGTTATTTGCAACTCCACGACATTGAACATGGTTATTTGCAACTCCACGACATTGAACATGGTTATTTGCAATTCCATGACATTGAACATGGTTATTTGCAATTCCACGACATTGAACATGGTTACTTGCAACTCCATGATATTGTACATGGTTATTTGCAACTCCATGATATTGCATGTGGTTATTTGTAACTCCATGACATTGCATGTGGTTATTTGTGCCTCCATGACATTGCATGTGGTTATTTGTACCTCCATGACATTACACACGGTTATCATAACTGCATGAAATTGCACATGTTTATTGTATCTCCATGTCATTGCACATGGCTGTCATAACCCCATGATACTACACATGGTTATCTGTAACTCCATGACGTTACACATGGCTATTTGTAACTCCATGGCACTGCACATGGTTATCTGTAATTCCATGGCATTGCACATGGTTATCTGTAACTCCAGACACTGCACATAATTATCTGTAACCAAATGACATTGCACAAATTTACTTGTAATTACTAGCACTACATGTGGTTACTTGTAACTCCATGACATTACATAGGGTTATTTGTAACTTCCTGACATTGCATAAGGTTATCTGTAACTAAATGACACTGCACAGGATTATCTATAACTAAATGACATTGCAGTTATTTGTAACTACATGGCAATGCATGTGGTTATCTGTAGCTCCATGACATTGCATAGGGTCATTTGAAACTATATGGCATTGCATAGGTTTATTTGTAATTCTATGGCATTGCACATGGTTATCTGTAACTAACTGACACTGCACAGGATTAGCTGAAACTAAATGACATTGCACAGTTATTTGTAACTCCATGACATTGCATAGGGTTATTTGTAACTCCATGACATTGCATAGGGTTATTTGTAACTCCATGACATTGCATAGGGTTATTTGTAACTCCATGACATTGCATAGGGTTATTTGTAACTCCATGACATTGCATAGGGTTATTTGTAACTCCATGACATTGCATAGGGTTATTTGTAACTACATAACATCGCACATGGATATCTGTTAGTGTAATTACACGACATTACACATGGTTATTTGTAACTACATGGCATTGCACAACAGTGCAAGTGCATTCTAGATGACAATTTGTTCCAGTTACGTGTACTATTTATAAACCTGGCAATGTACTGTGAACCTTCTTTGAAATGGCTTTTCAAATAAACATGACAATAATGTATAACTTGTGTCTTTTTATACAGGTAGATGATGTGTGCATGAATTAAATGTGTGTTTGTATGTGTCAAAGTCTTGTGTGTGTGTGTGTGTGTGTGTGTGTGTGTGTGTGTGTGTGTGTGTGTGTGTGTGTGTGTGTGTGCATATCAGTGCATGTGTGAAAAAAATGGCAATACTAACAGTTTAACAGCAGATAGCTGACCCCTCGCGTTTGACTAAATCAGTAGCAGTAGCACCACCCACTTACACAAGCAGAGTAATTAAACAATACAACTGTATTCAGACTCATGCTTAAAACTGCACAGGCCTAAGGTGCTTGATGATTGTTTTCGAAGAAAGCAAGGGCCTTTGCTTTGTTTACGTCACACACACACACATACATTGTAAAAAGAAGTTAGACAAGACTGAAAGGTGCCAGTTTGCAGTTGCAACTGTGCACTTTGCAGGAACAATTGGCAGCTGCAAAAACGGTAAGTTTTGTTGCAACAAAATCAACTTTACAGCAACAAGCTAGCCCCCATTTTTGCTGCACACTGCAAAACATGCAGTAGATTTGCAGGCGCAGAAGGAAAGAGGCAGTTTTGCCTCTGCAAAGCTGATTTTCTCACTGCAAAGCTGATTTTCATTTCTGAAGTTCCAACAAAATGTTGTCACTGCAAAGCATATATGTTTGCACCTAAAAACACTTGCAGAGGCAAGTCTCAAATTGTGGCATTGAGCTCACAGCAGGCAGATCATATGACAGTGTGTTGCTACAGGTATTGCATCCCAGGAATTAGAAAACCCTGGTGGGAATGGTTACCTCTTAGTCTGCTGTCTTCCACAGGTGGCACTAGCTGTCAAAGCCAACAGAAGAGATGAAGACACCCAAATCTCGAAAAGAAAACAAATCATGTGCAACAGCAGCTTATTTATTATCCTGATTGAAGAATATGAAACTTGAAACACTCAGATCATCACAGGCAAACTAAGAAATCTGCACACTTCTAGTTCTACTCACACCCAAAGACACAGATCTAAAGCATCATTTTGTTACTGTCATTCACAAATACATAATTTCAGTGTAAAAACGTGTTTGCTGGTAAACCTAACCAACAGAGAAAAGTGTCACGCTGATAACAGTAAGAACACGCTTATAAGAATTCTAACAACACATAATTATATGCTCTTGACCCCAAACCACAGCCAGAATTTAGTTTTCTTCAAATACCTGTACTGGCAGGACTTTGTTCATTCTTCAGTGTCAAAAGCTTATGAATATACATGGAGATGTGATACTTCTTTGAAGAGGCAATAATGCGACATTTCACACGTTAATAAAAAAATCGACTCCATGTTAAAGTTTCCTAAGCAAGAGGCATGCAGAAGGTCTCAACCTTGCGAGCAGTGGATGACTTTCTGCACCTTCAAAACTCAAGCAAAGATGGCACATGGACATGAGTACTGCAAAAACTTTAACTGTTTCAGACAACACACTTTCCTGTCAACCCAATTCATGCACACAAGAGACTTTCTGACCAAAGTATTCTTTTCACTGATGATCCATCAGACATGGGGATATGGAGCTGGGTTCCATTTCATGACACACTGGTGTTGATGATGTTGATGTACAGGTCAGAAGGGCGATGGTTAGTTAGCTCTTGATGAGGTCAAGTCAGAAAGGGGGGGGGGGGGGGGTTAGTTAGCTCTTGATGAGGTCAGGTCAGAAGGGGGATGGTTAGTTAGCTCTTGATTTTAACATCCCGTCAGCTGCAGAGGATCACTTCAGGACAGGATGGTTGGTGGGGGGGGGGGGGGGGGGGGGGAAGGAGAGGGGTTGGTCTTCGGCAGGTCAAAGACAAAGTCCAGACTCTTTGGTGTCTCTTAGCCACCAGGCAGTAAACTCCAGCTGCCCAAACAAAGTTTGATTAGGTTGGTCACCTGACTTTTTTTTTTTACATTACACAATCCACCAGACAAGTGGCCTCACACAGTGGAGCAAGGTGATCATTTACATACTTTAATGATACACTGTGAACTTCCACCGTAAAACACTTGAGCCACTTTCATGAGTACTTCAGGCCTGGAAATGATTGCCTCCTGATCTGATTATTACTTAAATGCTAGTAATAGCAGCTCATAAGTCACCACTGGGCATGTTGTTTCTAAGTGGCCATGCTTAACTCTTTTTATCCCACCAGTGCTGAGTTTTCTCTGGCTGTGCTGCAGCCATAATATACTAGAATTGATGGGTAAATCAAAACATGTACCTCCACTCACTGTTGTGATTGTGACCTGAATTGGAGAACTGATGTTTGGACAGCAGAAGAGTCTGTGAAGCTTCACAGCATAAACTGTTTGATTCCTTTCTGCCATAGATGGTAAAAAGCTACCAAATTCAAAACCACAAACAGCGGAAGAGAGAACTAATTGTTTTTTTAATGCCCAGTCAACCACATCTGTTATATCTGGGTGAATCAAGTATAAGAAACCCAACTGACACAATGTTAATATTATTCAGGACATGGATCACACTGGCTGTGAAACAGAAAGTTTCATGCAGAGTGACAGTACAGAACAGTAGCAATGTAGTGACTGTCTACAGACATAGATATATATCCAAACCTTGTTGGGAAAGGACAGATTGTTGGTACACATATCCATACCTAGGGAAGGAGTTAAAACAGAGGTGGCCACATATAATACAAGTGCAAGTATACATCAATACCCACCCATGCACACACACATTCACACATATATAACATACATAAACATATATTCTCACATGTAACACACATGACCATAAGAATGCCGCTGCTCGAGTGGCGTAGCATTCCCAAGTACCCAGCAGTCAAATCTCACCAATCTTTGCACAAATAAAATCAACAACCTGTCACACGTTCAAGTGCAGCTGTATGCGACCGCCTGCTGCCTGGCCTTGTTCCAACTCTCCATCTACAGCCCATCTCTTGATGACAGACACTGACACTAACAGGCAGCTCAGAATGTGGCACACAATCTTCGCCAGCAAGTAGCTCATCTGGTCCTGCCTGCAGTTGTTTTCCTTGATCTAACATTCTATGCCTACACAGCCTGGAGACGCTGATGCATGAGCGGTGCCTATGTTCCATCTTCTCATTTTTGGACTCAGTATTTTTACAGTCTCTAGCTTCTTTTTCCAGGGTTTCTCTGTTGGTATGTCCTGGTTCTCACAGCTGAAGGATAAGCTTGTATTTGGATTTTTCTTGCATTTACTTGCTTAACACATCTTTGTGAGTTTGAAATACTCTTGAGTTCAGCTTCGACTTAGCTCAAGCAGTTTTTGAAATACTCTTGAGTTCAACTTCAAGCAATTTTACCAAGTCTTCCAATTAAAAAAAAAAAAAAAATCTAAATCATGAGTTTCTAACGTCAGCTGTGATGCAGCTCCAGTCATCTGGCTTGCAAAGACAGTTCTTTATTGCAATGGGCAAGCTGATCACAGCTGAAGTTCACTCAGCCCTCCCTCCTGACTGCTGACCCTGTGTCAGTGGGCTGACCGCTCATCTGTCTGGTTCTTGTTCACTGTGGCAACACACACATTGATAAAAGCACTTCAGTAACTCACACACACTAACAGTAACAAACATACACACGCGCATCTGTGTTATATTTTATAGTCATTTATATATTATCTGTATTTCACTATTGGACAACATAAAATATCAGTTCTCAGCCTAGCTCGCTGATAAGTGATATTGATAATAGTAGCTATGCAAAAGCCTCTGTGCTTAGCCTGGGACACTATGGATTCCGGGGGGGTGCATCACTTCAAATCGAAAATGCATAGTTAAAACTGCATTTTTCATCCTGCATGCTTGTGTTATCGTTTGAGTGAATGAATATTCTACAGCCTACACTGTGTGTTATTTTATTTCATGCCTTTGAAAGTAGTATAATCTTTGAAAAACCGTCATTTTACGGGTTAAGCGGCCGGCCTCGCGCCGTGGACCGATTTCCGAAAAGACACTGTTTCGGGTGGCTCTCTTCGAACTCCTCGTACCGTCGCAAATGACGACGTACAAGGCTTAAACTTTACAGCCAATCAGAAGAAAGAACGCTCTTTCGTGCGGTATGTGAACTTTTTTGATGCGGTCTATGAAAACAGCGTAATGGCGGTAAGTACGGTTGTTGTAATTTCTTTCTCAAATATTTTGTTAAAATTGGTCAATTAGGAAAAAAGTTCACCCACAGGCTTATTCTGTGTTCTTTTATCTACAAGAGCATGTATTTCACTAGTGGTTTTGTTGAAAAATACGACGGTAATGGCCTTAAAACGATGACGATGTGGCAAAAAAATCTCTCAAACTCGGCCTGCGCATCGCGTGGGTTCGTCGGACTCCAGATCAAGCGAGATGGAGGAGACTTAAAAATACAAAGCACCTCTCATTTAAGTGCAGTAAAAGCACTAAAACTAAAGCTAAACACACTGACTTGAGGAATATTCAGTTGATTTGTTTATTCCGTCAGGTATTTGGTTAAGTTTATAAAAGTTTGTGGATCGTTCTTGCAACATTCCATCTCCAGCTCTGGTCACTCCTGCCTCAGTAATGGCCGCACCCAGAGTGCTTTTTATCGGACCTGGATTTTGACTACGGGCAGGTCTATTTCTTCAGCCGAGGGGTGTCACATATTTAATCAATGCTTTTTTTTTTTTTTTTGATTTACATTGGTCTGGACTTTTTAAAGATTCTTCTTTCTTCCCCCTTTGAAACTTATATCAGTGATTTTTTTGTTTGTCCAGATTTAATATTTATGGCACTTTCAGTTTCAGGTAGTGAGTTGCTTTGCAGACTTAAGTGTCTCTTCAGTCTTATTTTTATTTTTAACTGAAATTTTTGAAAATCTGTTTTTGTTTTTTTGGTTGGGTGGGTGCCAGCATTTCTCATGATGTATAATAATAAATTAATAAAACAAGATTAAAAAGTGTAAACAAGTGGAGTAAAATATCAGTTTTATTTTTAATTTGATTTATTTGTCATGTTATTTATATTAACTTTAATAACTGTTTTCATATAATGATCCAAACATTTAGCAGTTTTTTCTTTTTTTATTGTTTCTTTTATTGTGTGGTTGCAGGTTCTAGAGCCATTTGTGAGAGTGATGCAGCTGTGCCCAAACCCAGGCAGACCAGATGGATTTATATAGAACTTAGAAGACCACAGTGTCATCATGAATTTTTTATTTTTTATGGCAGTTGGTGAATCATTAAAATTATAAAAACTGGAGCAATTATTTTTGTCATCATTGTGTGACTGTGTGAATGACTGCTTTTTGGTGAGGGTGAATTGGACAAAATGCTGATATTGTGTGGATAGGTATATATTTTTGCAAATAAATTAGCCTAACGAGCTTGTTTCTTATATTATGGTAATGATATGAACACAAATTGACATTGATTGATTCTGTTTACCTGTGGTAATTGCAACACAAAAAACAACATTGAAACTAAAAATCTTAAAGTTCTAGTTAAAAAAGAAAGAAAAGAAACTGAATTAAATTAGCATGTTTTATTAATATGCTAATTTATGCAAATATACTGAATTACTTCACAAGGTTGACACCATTTCAGTCAATTTACTATAATGGCAAAGCTCCAGGAGCTGAATTTCAGTATTCTGATAGATGTGGCAGGTAACTTCATATAAACAATGTATGAAAATTTTATAGATGCTCGTTATGCTAATTTATGCAGATTAGATTGCACATCAGTGATCTGCTAATGCTACAGGTACAAATTTCAACAAGGTTACCACAAATAAGAAACCCCATGTGCAGATTTTGAAGATTGTTTCAGGGATAATTATGGTATCTAAACAACCAGGAACAGTAACGCGTTTGTTATGTAATTTATGCAAATGAGGGATCAAATTGGGTTAGATTCTATGCTGAGAAGTGGTGTACACTACTGGTCTATCTAAATTTCCTTGTTTAAAATCTGTAAGTCCTGTGAACATGCTCAAATCAGTTAATTATTATACTTAATTAGTTATTACATAACAGTATGCTAATTATCTTTTGAAATTGGATTGTGAGGCACTTTTTTTCACCGTTTTTGGATTCGTCATGTCCCAAAATATAAATTCACCAACTTTAATACCAATGACTTGAGTCATTCAGAGTTTATGTACATAAACCCTTATTATTGCTGCTTTCCACAGGTCCACCCTTTTGCCTTCATATCCTTCATTGTCCTAGTAAAGGACTGTCCCGAAATTGAGCTGATTTTTGGAACTTAAAATGTGAATATCTCCCAAACTATTGATCCGATTTGAGTGAAATAAACTGCGATGGATTCAGCTTCAAGAGCCCTTTAATTTGATACACTTCATTCAGTCAGAGGCATAGAGCAATTTTTGGCTGTTGCATAGCTAATAATAGCAATATTGATGCATTTTTTTAATTTTTATTTTACAAAGGGTGTGAAACCCAACAAAATTTCACTTGGGATGAAAGTTGCTATTGAATTTGAAGTATTATTCTATTAATCTATTGCACAATGTGCCTTACATGTTTTCATGCCATTGGCATTGGCTGTTACTAGTGTTAGACCCTCTTTTACCCAAACTGCAAAAGCCATCCTGAGGTGGCAATGTGTTGTTGACTAAAATTAGCGTCTAATAACTAAGTAACTGAATAATGACTTATTGAAAGATTGACATATTCTGGGTTCTTCAATATGCGCAATGGTCTTACACCTGGTGCGTGCTGAGTACATAAATGCGAGACAGGCACAGACAAGTCGGCACCGTTGACTTAGATTTTTAGAAGTACTGGCAAACAGCCTTTCAGCCTGTTGTGCCCAGGGGTCGAACCCTTGGCCACTGGACTGACAGTCCAGCCCGTTAGCCAAGCGAAGCACTGAACCATCCACGAACTCCCGTTTAAAAAAAAGCAGAAGAAAAAAAAAAAAGCAGACACGAGACCAAGACTGGGGGCACAATTTCAAGCTTTTCTCCAACTTCAGCCAGTCTTTGATCGACAAACAGGAATTGAGACCAACTTCATCAGCTACCTCAGAGGAATGAGAAAACAGGGAAGAAGAATAGTCAGCCAAGAATCACATACCCGCTGCAACTTGTGCAAGTTCAGCAGCATCTCTCTCTTGCCGCTCTCTGGCCAGTTTTCTTGGCAAGTAAAACATCCGATAAAGCGTCGGCGAGAAATATGTTCCAACGCCCAAAGTTGTCATGAAAATAACAAAGATTCGGGTGTGATTGGGATTTTGGAACCGTATCATTTTGTAGCGCTTATTGTGGTGACTATTTTTACGAAAACATTATATTCTACTTGCACTTGCAGATCGTGTGCTGACCAAGGACAAACGCTAAGGGACATCACTCTAACATAATTACCTGAATTGGATTTAAACTGATCCAAATTAGTATACTCTCGACCGAAATTAGAACAACAAATAGTTAGTCAGGTTGGAGTTGAGATATGCCGATTTACGGTACTGGTGAGTAATAACTTGAAATTAAAACAGATCAAATTAACGATCATTTGCTAGGTCTATTTTGCTTCTGTTTTTTTTATTTCAATTTCCTTGGGGGGAGGGGGGAGCTTTTTCTGTTTGTTTTGTTTGTTGCGTCAGAGCCCGCAAAGCCTGTAGCAGTGTCATCAAATTGTTGTTTAACATAATGGGACCACGCCGCCGGCATAGAATTGGACCGACTGAACGGATAATAATAATAATAATAATAATAATAATAATAATAATGGACATTTCTATGGCGCATGATCCTTAGCAAGATCTAGGGCACAATGCGCCGTACAAAAAGCTGCAGAAAAATGTATAAACACATACAATGGACAAGATTTATAAAAAAAAAAAAAAAGCAAAGCAATAAGTACCAAATAATTAACAGCATAAAGCAGAGTCGTACTCTGGATGTAAGATAGGCCTTCTGGCTCAGTAAAGTGATATGTGGTGTTATGATACCCGGCTTCCAAAATAAGAATACCGGTTAGCAACGTATCAAACGGCTATTCTAGTACACGTCCTTTCCATTCTAATTCTATTCCGGAAATAGAACTCTTTGGGAAAGCTGTACGACTTCATGTTCCAATTGGACAATGCTTGGTTCAAGATAAATGTGGAACAGCGTCTGAATCTTCGTCTAACTAAAAACAGAAACCAAAGGTTTGTACTGTTATGTGTATTAAACAAAAAACACAGGCAGTCCAACTTCCTCCCGAAAACCGCGAGACTGGAATGCGAATAGTTTGTCCTAAGAAACGCTCGAAGCCTCTTCAGGAGTAGCCACTATCCCTTATCATCATTGACATTTTGGTTATTGTGCATTATCAGTGTTTCTGTGCCACCGGTCGCTGTGGCTTCTTATAAAATAGAAAGATGAACATGAGATCTTGGTAGGAGGAAGGGAAATTCCCGGGGCATTTAAAAAACAACAACAACAACACTGTTTTGGGTCATGAAATAATACTAAAATGTAACGAAGCAAACACAGTAACAACTAACATAGTCAAACAGATTCAAATAACATTATTTAGCTTACTAACTCTAACAAACAAATGAGGCCAAAATTTGCAACAAAATGTGAGTTTTATGAGAATCATGTTTGTCTCATTTGGTATGTACACATGATAATACCCATTTGACCTGGTTTGCTGGTAATGACGTGCACACTTCCTCAGCATTGAGGCATTAGAAATCAATCATCTGTCTTTGCTTACTCTGTCAGAGCTGATGTTGGCAAGACAGTTTGGTGGGATGGGAAGGGGGGGGGGGGGGGACTGCTTTGGTGGATTTTGGGTTGTTAAGCCATTGATAATTCAGTGTCAATGAGTGTGTGACTGCAAGCAAAATTTTCATTGATTGAGGAAGGAGCTAGACATCAAGAAAAGTGCTCAGTATTCTAACATTTACCCTAAGAAGTAAGATGCTCTGGACATTAAGAATAAGGACATGGTAGATTGTAACTAGTGGAAATAAAAAGCACAACATTTTCGCATAACACTTTAACAGAAGATTTTACATTATAAGAAATATAACTACTGAGTTCAGCTTATGCAGAAACTGAGAAAGTTCTATAATATTCCTAATATTGTAATAAGCAGAATGTTAGAGTAAAAATTTGAAAAGCAATCTTTTTTCAGATTGTTACTTTTTTCAGCCAGATCCACAGCTAACGTAGTGCAGAGATTTGACATGGAAGTAAAATTGGAGACCGAGCGCACCACACGCAGCGGACTAAGAGCAGCAGCATCTGGCAACTTTGCTGCTGGGTCTAGTGGTGCTGGGACAGTATCCAGCCCAGCAGCACCTGCATCCATAGAGTCATCAATCCACAGCGACCAAGGCAGTGAGGCATCACAGTCCCAGGCAGGACCCCTGACAATCAATGACTGGAAAAAGCGTGTGCGATCAGAGTACATGCGCATCTGCCACATGCGTAAATTTAAGAGAGCGGATGAAGTGAAGGTATGGGTTTGTATCTGTGTGCGTCTTTCTCTCCCCCCACCCCCATCTCCCTCCTTCCCATATTTTCTGTCTGTCTAGTGAGTCTTAGTTTATGTACAGTTAATATTTTGAATTTTATTTATTATAATAATGAATGAACTCATCTTTTCTGTTTTATTAGTTATATGTGAGAACATGCACACCATGCACCTAGTGTATGTGTGTGTGTGTGCACACGCATAAGGGAGAGAGAAAGACTGATTGTGCAAATAGTGAAAGAGGGGCAAATACAAAACAAATACCTTAATTTGTTATAACAGTAATAGTACTAATACAGTAATAGTAAATACAGTACCATAAAGGTATTCGGTAATCATATTGATCTTATTTGCATTTTTACAATGTCCCATTTGTGTATTTGGTTGTGTGTGTGTGCAGAGCTTGTTTACAAAAAAGCTTCTTGTTTTCTTATTTTTGTCTCACTCTCAGTCTCACTAGTCTCTGTGTGATTGGGTCATGAAAACAGTGTGTCCTGATGTCTTGCAGAATGCGTTCATCGCCAACCGACAGTACATTGAAGACGAGCTGGTGAAGCAGGAGGAATGGCTGAAGAGTCAGATGATACCCAAGCTGATTGCACCCCAGGTCCTGCCTAACACCCCCATCACCAGAAAGGTCAGTGCCAGTCAGTTCTGTCAGCATTGGACATTTGCATAATTTGTGTTGTATGTCTTTAGATTTCAGAGTTTGTTGAAACTTTTCAGTTGGCTGACCTCCAGTTGTATTTTTTTCCAAAAGCCCTATTTTTCTGTGTTTCTCTTTATGTGGAGGTGGTACACCTGGTTTTCTGGAGATGAATTTGCGTATGTGAAAATGTTTAGTTACCTTGCCTCTTGGCTAGAGGTTACCTACTTTTGAAAGTTGACTGGCCTGGTGTGTGCTGTATATTTATGTGTCCAAACAGTGGTATGGCTGCCAGTGACTGGTGTTATTAGCATGTGCACAAATGTTGCTAATTAATGCATGTGATTGTACACTGGGGCTGTACAAATACTGTAAGAGAGTCTGCGCAGATGGCTGCGGGGAAAGAAGTCTGTTGCCACACTGAGGATTCAACCCTGCATCAGCAGCACACTAGGCCTGGCGATCAACCAAGCTACATCCCCACTCCTTTCAGAAATAAAAACTGCAACCTTCTGAATCACCTGACCTGTGCCTTGAGAAACAGAAAAGACACCCGCCACCTCAGCCTCAGGCTAAAGGGGAAAAAAAGAGGTTGCTGGTTCAACTGTGGCATTTGATGTACATCTCAGCCACTGTATTATTTTATCTGGGGCAAATCACATCACACAGCTCCAGTGAATTTAGACAGTAAAAGTGAAATGTACTTACGTGACAGTCATGTTCTATGTGCTTGAATCTATGTTAAATACTGTTTTTGTGTTTGATGCAAAAAAAAATTATGCTCCATACTTTGTTGAATTGTCACTTGTTTTACTGAAATATATGTTGCATGTTTTATGTGAGTGACAGCCAGAATGAGAAATTTTATGCACAAGCAGTCAGTAAAGTTGGACTGGGTTTTTGCAGTGTGAAGTGACCAGTGGCTGCAACTTCCCAAGCCAGACAGTGGCGTTACGAGTGATGAATGCTGTCAAGCCCACCCCTACCATGTACTGCTGGGCCCCTCTGCAGCAAAACTTCATGGTAGGTGTTGCAGTAACAGTCCAGTGTTACTACAGTAGGCGAAACATTCACCCATATACGCACTCTAAATTCTAGGGCTGAACTACGGTGGCAGTGTCCACAGCAGCCACAACACCAGTGTCATTTCAGATGATGTTTTTCTCACGCTGGCACAGTCCCTGGCTCAGGTTTTACTGTCTGATCAGGTTATAGTGGCATGTATGTGTCCAGCAGTGCGAGTGTGCCTGATGAGAGTAGTGGTGGGTGGCTGTAGGTTGGGTAATGAGTGTGTGTACGGGGGGGGGGGGGGATGTTTTCTTAGATGTGATAGTAATTTGTATGATGGAATTTTTGATCCAGTATGTCTGTTTATTATTATCAGTTTAACTGCTTTTGCCATTGCTTTATATATCAAACTGTCAGGTGTGGGTGTGCGTGGGTGGGTGTGTATCATGTAGGTGTGCAGATAAAAACAGCAAAAACAAAAATCTGTAGTATCGCTTTTGTCTGTGTCTACTTTGAGATGCTATGTTTGTGTATACATATTCATAAACAGTGTGTGTGTGTGTGTGTGTGTGTGTGTGTGTGTGTGTGTGTGTGTGTGTGTGTGTGTTTGTGTGTGTGCATTGCACTTGGGTAGATGAACATGTGTGTGTACACACATTGATCTGCGTGTTGTGTGTGTGTTGGGGGGGAGGGGGGTGTCTGAAAGCATACATACTGGTATTTGGAAAATTATGGTATTGTCCGTACTGTTGAAAAGAGCAATTTGTTTTGGTGTTTCCTTGTAACCACATTTGGACCAATTTCACTTTAAGGTGGAGGACGAGACGGTGCTACACAACATTCCATACATGGGGGATGATATCCTGGACCAGGACGGCACTTTCATCGAAGAGCTGTTACGCAACTATGATGGCAAGGTCCACGGCAGCCGCAACACCAACTTCATTTCAGATGATGTCTTCCTCACTCTGGCACAGTCCCTGGCCCAGCTTTACCCAGACTGCACTTCGGTGAAAGAAGATGGTAAGACGCTGAATAAAATGGCCTGTTTTTCTTTGTATGAGGCTTCACTGCAAGGGCACAGTATTCTTGATAGAATGATACATATGGGATAACTTTTAAACTATGGGGGCTCATGCAGAGTAAGCAGGTATAGACTCTGAAGTGTTGAGGAGCTTGAGATGACTTGTGGGCACAAGGCAAAGGACATCACACCACCGATCACTTGAAGTTGAAGGAGAGAGGCAGTTTTTTGTTTTTTTTGTTTTCTAGCAGTAATATCTTTTGACTGTACTTCTAAATACCTAAACTAGATTGTGTGTGTAAGTAAGTAAGTAAGTATGGCTCCTTGGGGTCAGAGCTCTGTGTGTGTTTCCTTGTGTAGGGGCAGAACTGGTTGTGGATATATATACATGTATGCATATATTGTGTTTAATGCCAGGTGAGAGTGGGGAAGACTCGCAGAGCTCTTTGCAAAGCTCAGCAGACAGCAAGAAGATGGACATTCCACAGGTGATCTTTGAAGCCATCAGCGCCACCTTTCCTGAGAAGGGCAAACCGGATGAACTGAGGGACAAGTGAGTGTTGCTGTTGGCTGGCAGAATGTGTGTGTATGTCTGTACAAGCGTGGCTCCTAGTGGTCATTGTTAAGTCCCGGCAGCAGGGTGGGCATGAGAGTGTGCTTGCTGCGGGTTTTAAATAATATCTTGGTGTTTTATGCCCCGTCAACCATTGCGGTTATATCAGGGCGAAACATATTCTGTCATCATGCAGTAATTGTTAAAAATGTGAACACACTAAAAGCAGTATATGTACAATTTTATAACAAGACTTAAATGATGAGTAAAACACAGACATAACCCATAGTCATCTGAAATTTATTTTAAAGGGGACATGAACTCAGACTTATTTTTGCTAGAAAATGTGCGAATACTTCGATCTGCAGGCTTCATGTGGTTCTTCTATGAATGTTTATAAAATAAATACTTTTTAGTTTTTAATTTGAGCTGTACAGGGTGCAGCCAAGTTTGTTCACTCTTTACCAATGAGGAGCAGAAAAAGGCTTACTCATGGCATTTATTGAGACTCTCGCCACACATTTCAGATTTGCACAAAAGGGGAAGAGCACTCACAGTCCTGCTTTTCGTGGCTTTCAAGCATCAGTGTTAATGAACAGGACATAAAATCAAGTGGAAAAACTTGTGTCTATCTGCTTTTTTTGTGTGCTTTTTTTTGGTGCTTTTTTAAATTATATTCCATTCCTGTGGATAGGGCCCATGCTGCTTCCTAGGTTTGGCTCCCTTTAAATCTGTGATCTCCCTTGCTGTGCAGTCACAAGTTATATTGACTGAAAAATGGAAGTATGATTTAGAACCGTCTCTGACTTGGTTAGACCAAGTTCTGATGCAAGTGATCAACAGTACATGACTGGTCACCAACCAAAACATTTGTTGTGAAACAGTTTTTCTTGTTGTTACCCTTGCTCTGCCTGAACTGAGAGGTGGAGCTACACCTGGGTCTGGGTCAGATGGCTGTGGCTGGGTCTGGGTCAGATGGCAATGGCTGAGTCTTGTGGGTCAGATGGCTATGGCTGGGTCAGATGGCTATGGCTGGGTCTGGGTCAGATGGCTGTGGCTGAGTCTTGGTTGGATGGCTACACACGGGTCAGATTTTTTTCTAAGCTTCTGTGTTGAAGCCACCTTTAAGTGCTGTCATTTACTGTTTTTTCAAAAGGAAGTTGCATCAATGATCATTATGGATCAGTACATTTTCATACAGTTTGGGTTGCTTTGGACTGATCCGAAACTTAGCTGATTGCAGTGACTGTAAACCTAGTCAACAACAGGCTTCTGCTAACTGGTCACTAAACAGGCTAGAAGTGTGTGTGTGGTTTTTGGGGGGAGGGGGGTACCACATGGTCTAAAAATGATGGTGATTGCTGTACGTCTGGTGGAGTTTATGTACCTTGTGTTTACATGCGTGCCAGATGAGAGTTACGGTAGGCAACTCAGGTCTTTGTTGTTGCACATTTGTTTTATGTTTTTTGAGCACCAATTAACTCCTTTGTGTGTTGATGGTAATTGATATTACATTCCTATCCCGAATCCATAAAATGGAGAGCAGCTGCCGGAGAGCTGGGTACCACTGCACGTGGATGTATGACAGTATGTACAGGTGTGGGGAAACGGCTGCACACTACCATCTCACCCAACAGTGAGTGAACCTGAGGGTTTTAGATAAATAACGCTTACTCACAAACAAACATCCTTCATTTTGTACAGATACCGGGAGTTGATGGAGAACCTGGCGTCAGACCCCAACACGTTGCCTCCCGAGTGCACCCCCAACATCGACGGTCCCAACGCCAAGTCCGTGCCCAGGGAACAGACACTTCACTCCTTCCACACTCTCTTCTGTCGGCGTTGCTTCAAGTACGACTGCTTCCTGCACCGTAAGTCTCTTCTCAGTTCTCTCGCTTGAAGTTGCTTCTGGTAGTGTGTCGGAAGGTGATGTATTCTGCATGGTGTGTTGTGATACGTGTAGATCTCCCTGGACAGTGTGTCGTGATTTATGTGAGCATCTTTGTCGAGTGTACTGTGATTTGTATCTGCAGCCTTGTCCAGTCTGTGATGGTTTGTGTGTGT
Organism: Alviniconcha strummeri; assembly: GCA_963584105.1. NCBI lineage: Eukaryota > Metazoa > Mollusca > Gastropoda > Provannidae > Alviniconcha > Alviniconcha strummeri. Next base: position 4,769,462 of record OY757541.1, read on the forward strand.
TACTGTACAGTGTATAACAATTTATGGGCATACTTGTAGAGTGTACTGTGATGTACCTGCAGCCTTGTGTAGTATATTATGATTTATGTGAGCAGCCTTGTAGAATGTACTGTGATGTGTGTGTGTGTGTGTGTGTGTGTGTGTGTGTGTGTGTGTGTGTGTGTGTGTGTGTGTGTGTGCAGCCTTGTACAGTATGTCAATTTATGTGAGCATCCTTGTACATTGTACTGTAATTTGTGTCTGCAGCCTTGTACAGTGTATTATGATTTATGTGAGCCTCCTTGCACGGTGTACTGTGATGTGTGTGTGTGTACAGCCTTGTACAGTGTATTATAATTTATGTGAGCCTCCTTGCACAGTGTAATAATAAAGATCATCAGTGTGTTGTGCTTTGTTTTATTTCAGTATCAGTCAGTATTTTTATTTTATGTCTGTTCACAGCAGGGTGATATTAGACTTGTACTGTGTCTTATGATTTATGTGAGCCTCCTTGTACAGTGTAATAATAATGATCATCAGTGTGTTGTGCTTTGTTTTATTTCAGTAATAGTCAATATTTGTATTTCATGTCTGTTCACAGCAAGGTGATATTAGACTTGTACTGTGTCTTATGATTTATGTGAGCCTCCTTGTACAGTGCACTGTGATGTGTGTGTGTGTGTGTGTATGTGTGCAGCCTATCACCCCACCCCCAGCATGCTGACGAGGAAGATGGCCCAAAAGAAGCAGGAGAGTGAACCGTGTGGGGCAGACTGCTTTCTTCACATTGTGAGTGACTTGTACGGTTGTAGCATTGCATTGCATGCTGTTGCAGAAAGAAAAGAAAGACGCAACTAAAGAGGCACAAACATGCTGTGCAAATTCAGCTATCGGATTATGGCGCATGTACAGATGATGAAAGTGTGTATGTGTGTTCAGTGAAAAACCAGTACAGCTTTCTGACAAAATTCTTTCACAGACATTTAATTGCATGTTTTTTTGAGTGACTGGTCCCTTGCCAGTGTCAGCACCAATCAGAAAATCTTCCCCCAGCTGATTCTGATGTCCATATTTTGCTGAATATTGTTTCTGTGCATGCTGTCATGCTTGAAACACACATGGTTACTTCAACGCTGTCAGTCATTTGTAAAATTTGTATCACAGCCACAAAACTTCAGGTTATGGCATCTGACTCGTTACAGCGATTGTCTGACCGGTTTCCATAAACTACTTTGGCTACTTGGTAGATGTCACACTGGTTTGAAAACTGTCCAGCACGATCACCGGTCATCTCTTTTTCAGGCAGGAATCAAGCGCCGCACAGAAGAAGAAGTGGACTCCGAGTCGGCCAGCGACTCCCCACCACAGCTGACTGGCCACCGACACAAGCAGAATGGCAGCAGCCATAGCAGCAACAGCAGCGATGAGAGCGACCACAGCAACGATGCAACAGATGTGGAGATTCCCTTCCCCCAGCGCCGCGGGCCCACCACCGCAGAGTGGAGCGGTGCTGAGGAGTCGCTGTTCCGAGCAGTGTCCGACATGTATCGCAACAACTACTGCGCGCTCTCCAAGCTCATTGGCTCAAAAACATGTCGACAGGTCAGTGGAAGTGAGCACAGTGGAAACGTCTGCTGGCATAAGTTTTGAAACTGAAAAAAGAGATGCTCAGCCCGTCTGAGTTGGAATTGTGTAGCAGTATCTTGCCTCAATAGAAAAGTGATTGATGCCAAGCATTTACAACATATGGGGGGGGGGGGGGGGCCGGGGGGAGGGGGGGCAGGTGCAAGGAAGGATACACTGTCTCAGGCAGCCAAGTTTCTAGGGGCCTGGTCTTGCAAGTGAGATGAACGCTGAACACTTCGTTACAGTCCTGCACACTTGTGGATCCTGCTGCAGTTGAAAATGGAAAAAGAGTATGGAGACTACTTTGAAAATAGCTGAAGAATTACATTAGCAGTGGAGTTTCACTCTGGAATTTGGAAGCACTGCTTCTGCAGGTGTTACTGCAATCCCAAGATGTGTGTTGTAGGGGATTTATTCATTCTCAGGGGATGAAATCTCACTTACTGTTAGACAAACAAATCCCAGGCTATTCTGTGAAGGCCAGGGGTGCATTGGTAATGTACAGAAATGACGAATGGGGACCTGTTTCTTTCAGGTTTATGAGTTTGCCATCAAAGAGGAAGCCCACATCCCTGACCTAAAGGAAGAGCGCACACAGACACCACCCAGGAAAAAGAAGAAGAAACACAAGTATGTTCATCTGTTGCCCTGTTGACATACTCAGTTTCTTTTGAAAATCATCACTAGTCTCACTGCTGGTTGTTATTTTGAGTGTACTTGTTGAGACTGAACCCAGGTTATTGAACGCTTTTTGAGTTTTTGCATACACTGGGGATCTGTGCGTGTGGTGACACTTCTTTCACCATTAAGGTAGCCCTTTTTTTCTTCTTGTTTTAAACCTTCATGCACAGACAAATCAGTTAAAAACAAACTTCCTGGTAAAAATGTATAGACAATAAATATTCTGATTCAGATACAGTTACTCACTGTTCTGTAGCACACTGTTTCACCATGGTAATTTATTTTATTTTATTTTTTATTGATAGAATCTAAGTTTCCATGCATTTAACACAGATACCGCCTTTTTTCATAGGGTGTCATGTATCAGTCATTTTTGATGTACGCTGAGTGCCTGTTAATACAATTCTGACTTGACCAGGTTGTGGTCAATGCACTGCCGCAAGATCCAGCTGAAGAAGGACGGCTCGGCCAACCCCGTCTACAACTACCAGCCGTGCGACCACCCTGGACAGCGCTGTGACGAGTCGTGCCCCTGCATCATGGCGCAGAACTTCTGCGAAAAGTTTTGCCAGTGCAGCAGTGACTGTGAGTGTGTAGCTGGTCTCTTAAAGGGGATGCCAAGCAAAGATGCAAGACAGTGTGAAACTGTAAAAATGTTTCCATGTATACAAGCATGGTATGATTGTTCTATCAATATCAGTGCAGCTGAAGTGTGTACTTTGGGGGGGGGGGGGCTCATCGCGGTGCAGCTATGTTGGGTCACTCTTTTTCAACCAGGAGGGTTATGTCAGGGTGAAAGACAAGTGAGTTTTATGGAATATTGGTTCATTCACAGTCTATGCTTAGTTGTGTGTGTTTGCCCAGATATAACCATTATGGTTGACTGGCCGTAAAACACCAAGTTACTTACTTACTTAGTTGTGTGACAGACAGTTTAAAAATAAATAAATGAAATGCTGTGTAGTACCATGTATTTGAAGAAAAGAAAAGTTGTTTGCCTTCAGAGATCAGTTCAGATTTAGAAACGAGATACCGGTCTTACGCCAGGCTGTGCTTTGTTTTGCCGTAGGTCAGAATCGGTTCCCTGGCTGCCGCTGCAAAGCGCAGTGCAACACCAAGCAGTGCCCATGCTTCCTGGCTGTCCGAGAATGTGACCCTGACCTTTGTCAGACCTGTGGCGCAGGTAGGTGTGGCCAAGTAGTTCATATGTCCTGAACTCTTTATTTGTGGCAGTTACTGTTGTGCGGTGAGATCAGAAAAGTCACTTTCACGGTGGAAGAGGGGGTAATACTGTATGTGAGTATTTGAATCAAATGAGAGAAAAATGAAATGGTGTGAGAAAAGTTATTTACAAATGCATAACAGGTTCAGTTCCCCAGTGTGGTAAGAGATTTTTCTCCCTGAGTCAACTTTCAGTGCAGACTCCGATACCATTGTTTGGACAGACAAAAATGCCACACACACCGATAGGAATGGGTAGCGCTGCTTTTCAAATTGTATTCCACGTGCTGTTTTCATGGTCACTTGGGAAAAGAGTTTTCCTTATCCTTTCAAAGAGTTACACAGCAGACCAAAGCTCCGACTGAGTTCTGGAAGCACAGGATCTGCTGTTCGTGCATGTATACACTAAATGAAAATTCCAGTAATTATGTTTAGACTGTGACTCTCCTTCTTCAGGATGCTTGAGATGGTGGGAGGGGGGTGGGGGAAGGGGATGTCAGTTGCAGGTCTCAAATTTTTATCCTCTGAATCTTGTGAGTATTGACTGTTAAGAACTGTCGGGGTGGCTTGTTTCAGACCAGTTTGATACGCCAAAAATCTCCTGCAAGAATGTCAGTGTTCAACGAGGCCTCAGAAAGGTTGGTTGTCTGATTTTAAACAAGTCTCTTTACCTTAAACTCTCTCTCTCTTCATCTCTCAAAGCCAGAAAATCCATACTTTCCAACAGCCCTTGTACTGACATGATTTTGTTGTTGATCTGTATCACTTTTGTCATCATCTTCTTTGGGTTTGATTTATTTTGTAATATGTATCATACACTATGCAGTTTCAAAAAGAGGAACTGAAAGAGGGAACTACACTGCCTGAATAATTACAAAATAAGCCGACACTGAATAATTACAAAATAAATGACCACATGGAAGACAGTGACTGGATTACAGTCATCATTTTCCTTGTGGTGATTTTTTGGGGTAATTATTTGTGTTATGCACTTTAGAGTTTTGGAAGGAGCTGTGAATGAAGGAATTACACTGATTTTAATCCTGTCAACACAACTGTGTTTAAATAAGCTACCTGCCTCCATTCCCCCAACCCCACTTTTTCAGTTGCTTTGAAACAAAATAGGTGTGACGTGTGTGTGTGAGCATGTGTGTGGGGTTGGAGGAGAGAAAGAGGTGTTCTGTGTAAGACCTGGAATGTATGTGTTTTCAGCACCTGCTGCTTGCGCCATCAGATGTTGCTGGATGGGGCATTTTCCTCAAAACCCCTGCTGACAAAAATGAGTTCATTTCTGAATACTGCGGTGAAGTAAGTACTACGTTATTCATTTTGTGTCTAACTTGTTCGTTGTTGTTGTTTGTTTTTTAGCAGATGATTTGATTCTGGAAATCAACTGTATATTTTTTCAGTAAAAACAAACAAACAAAGAAATAAAAAGCAGATGATCTGATTCAGAAATCAGCTGTGTATTCTTGTCACTAAATAAAAAGACACACACACACACACATACACACACACACACACACACACACACACACACACACACACACACACACACACACACACACACACACACAGACAAGGTGAAGATAGATTGTCAATATCTGACATTATATATACAACCATTCCTGTATCCTATTTTTTGTTTCTACAATATGAGGAATACTGTTCAGCTTTAACATATGTCTTGCTTCAGTTGACTGGATGGATAGGGGCAAAGGATGCAGGATGCGGCAAAGTGACTGGAAGGTGTCAGTTCACATGAATTCTGTTTGTCTGTTGATAAGATCATATCCCAGGACGAAGCAGACAGGCGAGGGAAGGTGTATGACAAGTACATGTGCAGTTTCCTTTTCAACCTGAACAATGGTGAGCTTCCTTCCGTGTCTCCATTTGCAGCCAGTCTCTCGGCACCCATTTGATTTAGCTGCATGGGTGTAAAGCCATGGGTTCATGTGGAGGCTGGAATGCAGACTCCCTGCAAAATTGTTCTCGTTCCAGATTACAAAATCTAGGGTGGAAAAATTCCTGTGCATCAAATGCTTTAATGTCTGAAAGTTAATAAGACATTATCCAATAGAGCATCTTCAGTGCCTCACATGCACACTTGTAAATGCTGCTAGTCAAGTTTCATGACATGCAGCAGTTCAGTTTTTCTGTCAAGATTGTGCTTAATGATTGTGTTATTCTTGATTGGCTGCTGCATAGCTTTTATTAGGTGAATTTGGCAATATGTCTTTCTTGCTACAACCATTTTGCAGACAGGTCACTCAGGAGTACTGTGACTTTGCACACTGTTTAGCTCCATAACAATAATGCTGTTTCATTTATATACACAGACTTTGTTACCCAGATGGCTGAAGTGTAGTATAGATTACAGATGTGTACATATATTTAAGGTAGTGAAAATAATGGGAAATGTGATAGCTTTTGAATGAGTCAAAAGTAGTATTAATGCAGTCAAAACTGCTTGAAACATGACTGATGAATTATCGGCTTTGGATCGGAAACGTTTGTTTAAAATCAGTCTGATTTCGTCTTTGGGCAGTCAGTATCATTTTGTGAAAGGAATATGCAATGGTTCTGTCTCTACTGTTACATGATGGAAGATGATAATGTGTGTGTGTGTGCAGACTTTGTGGTGGATGCTACTCGCAAGGGCAACAAGATCCGCTTTGCCAATCACTCCATCAACCCCAACTGCTACGCAAAGGTCATGATGGTCAACGGCGACCATCGCATTGGCATCTTTGCCAAGCGGCCCATCCAGGCTGGCGAGGAACTCTTCTTTGATTACCGGTACGTCGACCGTCTGTTGGTGCATAACTGTCCAGTTGCTAATGCTCTTCACCTCAGCCGATTAATGATCTAAGTGCTGTGTACACAGGGAGGTGTAAACCACTACTCCCTGGATATCTACCTGCTCCGTGGGGTCTTGTTTGCCTTTTCTGTGCATAGGCAGAGTACCATTGTAACCAGTCAGCAGATGGTACTAGTGACTGGCATGGGTGTGTTTCAGTTTAGGTTAAAGGGGATCCGAACCAAAGAAGCATCATGGGCCCCATCAAGAGGAAATATATATATCTGTATAATAGAAAGTGTACTCACAGCAGTTTTTTTTTTAGAAAGTGTACTCACAGCAGTTTTTTTTTTGCTTGGTTTCTCATCCTGTTTGTTAAAAATTGATCTTTGAAAGTTTGGAAAACATGACTTTGAGTGCTGCCATTTTGTGCCCAGCAGTCTGCATAAATAAGTTCAAGTAGTGACATAAATAAGGTCAGCATGTGTGGTCAAAGTATCAAATGTGTCATGAGCTTGCCTCTTCATTGATAAAAAATAAATCAACATGCTGCTCCCTGAGGAGCTCAGATTTGAAGCAAAAAAGTATTTTTTTCAAATAAATATCAATACAACAACCAAGTTCAGGCCAACTTGCTTCTTTGGTGCAGTTCCCTTTTAAGAAATGTGGCTGTCATTGTATTGTGTATTTTCTTTCTCTTGTCTTCAGGTACGGGCCAACAGAGCAGCTCCGGTTCGTTGGCATTGAGCGTGATGAAGCAGCAGCATGAAAACAGATTTTTAAAATCTCAAGTGTCTGACACTGCAAAGTCTATTAAGACTCAAAGAGCATGCTTGACGCTGTTCATGCTGGAGGCTGGATATGAGGTGCTGTTGTTGTTGTTTTTTGAGACCCAGCATTTGAAATTCAGGAAAGGTGCTTACACTTTTTGAAGGTCTTTGAAAAAATGGGAAAAGTGATCTGTTTATTTCAAGGTTGGAAGTGTGTGAAAAATGAACAGTTCAACTGAGATCTTTGCAGATTTGTAATGTTTGACGTCTCCTGTAGATGAATTTTGGATGGACAAGTTTGTAGGAACTCTGTCAGGTATTTGAGAGAAATAAGAAAAAAAGAAAAAAAACTGACTAGAAATAGCGACTGCGTCAGTGTGTGTTCATTGCATTTCCGATCCAACTTTTCCAGCTCGGAGGCGCAATTTCTCTGCATTGTTCACTTCGTTCTAAGCAGAGCCTAGGCAGTCCCTGGATCATAGCCTGTTTTCAGGTTTTACACAGTTTGAAAGTGGCAAGCATGTAAGAGTGACTGACGATGATGAATGTTGCAAATTATCTAGGTTATAATTTGTGTATCAAATACGTGCATTTTGTTCTTGCAATCTGGAATAAAATTTGTACCATTTTCATACATAAATAAATGAATGTGTTTTTAATAAATGACTGTGTGTGTTTTTAATAAATGACTGTGTTGTTTTACCTCTTGTCACCATGATTGTTTAGTCTGTTCATTGTTTTGTTGTCATTTCATGATCCAAACATACGAACGGTTAAAAAGAACAGTAATTTTAATGGGACTTCCTGTTTATTCAGTCTTTTTACATAAGTGATAGTAGGAACTAGGATGTATGCATTAATGGGACAATAGAAAACATGTGTAGTTGTTGTTTTGTCACTTTGAAAAAGGGGCTTACCCCAGATATTTGCACCTGTTTTGTATGGTCCCAATAAACTTAGCCATTAAAAACAAACAAAAAACCCATTAAGCTATTTGTTTGTTTGGATCGTGTTTTAGAAAGTTATCAGTGAGCTTTTTTTTTCTTTTTTCTTTTTTACAGATTTTTTTCTGTTATTAGTGAGCTTTTTACAGATTTTTTTTACAGATTTTTTTCTGCCATTTTGTGAGAGAGGCTGCCACTGCTTCTCAAATACAAATTAAAATGCATAAAATGAAAATTTGCCTTCTTTATCACTCAAATTCTACACACAAAAAAGGACAGTTAGACAATTCAACATAAAGGAGGTAAGAGTATGCAAATAATATATGTGTGTTTTTGTTGTTGTAGGAATGGAATAGAAAATACACAGCAGGTTTTCACTCAATTTCTGGACCTGTTTGTTAAAACCTTGCATTTGAAAGTCACAAACAGTTTTTGTTTTTTGCTATTGCTGTACATCCCAGATGAAGAAAGAAAAGAAAAAAAACTAGTTTGTCTGCATTACCTGTAATGTACACAAACTAGATGGAGAAAAGGAGATCATGGATGAAATTCCAGTAACATTTGTGAAATGCCAATCATTTTTGGAAAATCTTTATTCAGTTAAAATAAAGCAACTAGTGTTGATAACAACAAACAATTGAAAGTAAACTCAGCAATAATCCACAGTTTCACTGACAATGTCAAAATACCTTACTCTCTCATCAGAGACTGGAACTGCTAAAATACAAATTTGAAAACGGACCACAGGCAAATACACAGATACACACACTCCTCTAAGATAACTTTACACATATGTTTATACAAGTTCCATGTAAAGTTTCTGTCAAGGCAGTAAACATCACTACTGTGTTAACCCGAGTCACCAGATAAGATCACATTTACAGGCTGTGTCAGTGTAAAACCTAACAAAGCACAAATTGTAATTTTTGACGTGATACATGAACACTTGAATTTTAATGCGATGTGATGCGCTTGTTTCAACTGTCAGTTGTTGGTACAGAAAGTCTTAGACACCACATGCTGAGGCTTTTGATATGATACTTTTAGTGCATGCTGAGTCATTTCGATGTTTACATAATCTGCCAAACTCTGACATGGACTACAGGATCTTTAACGTGGATGTGGTATTTTTGCGTGTGGATACACATGGGGCTCTTCAGTTTATAGTCTCCTCCAAAGGACATTTGTAGAGTCTGCACAGATTTTGACTGCAAAAATCTCTGGGTGGGCACAAAGCCTAGCACATGACAGTCAGCCATCCATTTGGTGATAAAATTGTTCATGTTTAACTTGGCTTTTGAGAGCGAGCGCTCTTGCTCTTCACTTCAGACTCTTTACTGACTTGGCTGATGCACACAGTTTCACTTGGTTTGTGCATTCTGTATCCTCAGGAGCACAGTAAATACACATACAAGCACTGTTGATAACACGATGTCCACAGAATATTTCCTGCCAAAGTCATTTGCCCATAACAGTTATAAGGTTGCATGAGTGCAAAATGCTGTGGTATATAATATCTTCAAGCCAGTGCATTGTATGCATACGTATTTAAATCGAGAAAGAAAGGTTTCGTCTGAGAGCAGCAGAAACATATGGCAGCTGTGTCAGACTTCTGGTATTTCATTTGTGAAGCAAAAAATGAAAAATATTTCTACTATTTTATAGTTTGCTTCTGTTTTATTGAACTTGTATTTGAGCGTCAGACTTTTACAACAGATCTTCTTATGCCTGTCTGATCCAATATAAAAACTGACCTAGGGCATTTCATAAAGTGAGCATCACATCAGAATGTTCTTGTGCTCAGTAAGCATTTTTAGCTTGGTATCAAATTACTCAGTGCAGCAGTATGCAGTTCAGTTTATGATTTACCAGTTAACAGTCTTGTCCTAAAAGCAACAGCACCAATAATAGCTACCTATCCACTTGTAGAGGTGCAGGGGATAGAATCTGAGACCTATCTTTGCGGTGTTCTCAAGAGTGTTTTGAACTTCAAGAAAAAACAGTATTCTTAATGCCATGAAAGAAAACTGGTGGATTACACTTCCCAGGGCCCACTGAGCACCTGCTTGTCAGAATGCTACCTTCCACCTTTCTGACCACTCCATGTTGAGACAGGCAGAATTTTGTTTAAACGCATGCGTGTGCACGCAGACACATGCACACACACAATAACTTCCATCCTACTAGTTTTGTAATTCAAGTGAGAGAGAGAGGAGAAGAAGAAGAAAAGGAGCATATTTCAAGTCACTTGTCTCATTTCGCCCTTTTTTTCAACCCCACCACCTCTGTCATGCAGAGATCTGTCTCTTGTCATTACTGCCACTGTTCTGTAGTCTGGACAGCAAAACATTCCCTGAAAATTGACATTATGAAATGCATTTGTACAGGCACATGAAAGAACCCAAAAGAGAGTTCGAAAGAACACTTGCTTGCATCCGTGAAGCATGGTGATAGGTGATAATCACAAGACAATAACTGGAAACAGTGCAAATAAAGTTCATTGAGCAGTTTGTGATTATTCAGCAAATAACTGAAGAACAAGTGGATGAACAAAACAGCACAGTGATGTCACTGGAAGTATGCATTATGAAAATAGATCTGTGGGTGATATTTAAAATGCATCTGCACTGTTGTTATCAACAAACACCATCATTTTAAGCATCCATAAAATTGGCTTCAAACATTTGACAAAACAGGCTTCAAGTATTTCATAGTAACAAAAAGCGCATGATAAATCTTTTGTGTGTGTGGCTGGGGGTGGGGATACAACATGAAATGCAGACCCTTGGACAACTTGCATACACTAGACAGGAAAAAATCCACAAGCTTATTGCATCCTTTCAACAATCTCAACAAAGATCTTTACAAAACAATGGAGGGGAAAAAAAACTAACTTGGAACTCAATGCTTTCTGTGCACATCTGATCCAGACGATGACATACAAAAAGACCCTTTCTCTCTGATTCCCTCTCTTTCGTGTATATGCATGACACTGTTGCTGCTATGCAGTAAAAGCAATAAATTATGTTTTGATTATTTTATAAAACATTTTCAGATCATTTGAATTTGCTTAGAATCACTTGCAGCTTTCAGTTTACTTCTTCAAAAGCTGCTGTACGTTTGAAATTCAGTCATAAAGCTGGAATGACTTCACTTGAACAGTCTCCAAGAAGGAAAAACTGATCTTAAAAGTTTTGCCCAAAAATGTGCATAAATTGTGTCTGTAAGTACATGCCAACTTCATAAAAAAAACTAAGCTGAACAATTTCTTCCATTACCAACACATTTTTTTTTTATACAAAATTTAAGCTTGATAACTTACTGGAAATCGGGGGTGGGGGGGGGAAAGAAATTTCAGTCTAATTTTCTCTGAGTAAATAAAAACTGGATTTCTCTGTGGAAACAAAAACTGGTTTCTATTTCTTTGGCTGAGTGATCTCAACCAGTTGAGCCTGCTGGCGCGAGAGAACCTCTGCCGAGTGCTCCTGGCGCCATGCGGCCATTCTCTCAGCTCCCAGCTCTCCGTGCAACTTGGACAGTTTGGCCTCTGACTTTTCCACCTCCAGGTTCATCCTGCCATGGCATAAACACAAATCTGTTTCACTGACAACACCTTTATTCCTTCTTCTACAGCAGGATGAAAAACAGAAACAAAACTTGTCACCATTTATAAGACTCATATGCACCCAGAAATATGTTAAATGACGACACAGCCATTCCTTCAAAGGCAGGATGGAGAAGAAAAAAAATTGTGGCCATTTATCAAACTGCCGTACACACCTACAATGTGCATGCTTCAAGAAGTATGGGTGATGCTCACAAAAAGATCTGTGCATCCCACCAAATGATACCATCTATCAGACTGTCATACACACCCAGAAATATGTTGACTGACAACACAGCCATTCCTTCAAAGGCATGATGGAGAAGAAAAAAAATTGTGGCCATTTATCAAACTGCCGTACACACCTACAATGTGCATGCTTCAAGAAGTAAGGGTGATGTTCACAAAAAGATCTGTGCATCCCACCAAATGATACCATCTAAGTCAGTCCATTCTTTTCAGTTTTGTATTGGCTGCCTTACCTTCTGCTTTCTGACAAAGCCCTGGACATAAATCTGTTGATCTTTTCATCGTCAATATTTTCTCCTGGGCTGTCAGTACGATTTAACTGAAACGGCAAAAAAAACAAAAAACAGTCCTTCAACAACAATATATTACGCGGGGGGGGGGGGGGGGGGGGGGGTTGAATGCAAGTTGTTATAATAAAAAGAAAGTCTTCAGTGGCAGCTTCAGTTCAAGTTTTGTAAGTCCTAGGATTTTGTTTGTCCCATTTTCTTTCTTTCTTTATGTATTTAGTTTGTCGGATTATTATTTATCATCTGCGTTTAAAATGCCCAAGTTGCTTCAGTAAGATGTGTCATGGTTACTAAATGTGTTTTCTATACCTTTTGTCATAAGTGTACATGTTGCTTTGTCCTGTCTAACTGAAAAGTGCTCTGGGTTCAGTTTTAATCTTTAGTGCATTTTCATCCCTGTGTGTTTCTAAAGTTTAGTAATGACAATTTTAAGACTTTCTGTTTAACTTTGCTCATATTGAGATCATGCGGGTTCAGTTTTAATCTTTGGTGCATTTTTATCCCTGTGTGTTTCTAAAGTTTAGTAATGACAATTTCAAGACTTTCTGTTTAATTTTGTTCATATTGAGATCATGCTCAACATTTGGAATATGGTAATGTTGTCTGGCACCCCAGGTAAGACTTAAACAAATTACAGAAAGTGCACAGATGCAAGACTGATGCCTTTTTTTCCGTCAACATTTATGCCAGGCCATAGCCCAAGTCAACGTAGCCATCAAGATCAAGATGCCGAAAATGTAATCCAACAGACAGGTTTAAGGTGCTGAATATCCCAACATTATCCAACAGAAATGCTATGGAGACATGACCAATTTCTACAACTATTTGCATGAATACAGAGTGGTGGAAATTCAGCTGGATGGGGACCACAGAATATTTTCCACTAATTAATGTAACTGACAAAAACAAGTCAGGACAATAACACACAGATTTTTTACAAGACTAACGTTAACCACAATATACACCAAAATTACGACTGAGCAAGCAAAAGCCTATAAGCTGTAAGATTGACATGATGATGTGAAGTAGCCACACATCAACTCTGTCAGTTGCGCCTAGACGTCTCCGTTTGATTTTTTTTTTTTTTTTTTTTTTTTTAAATTAAAGAAATTTTATATAACATAGCACTTATTCTCAGCACACACAAAAAACGCATAGTACCCTCTGTTCTGTAATCTGAGAAGTAATGAAGCCCTCCAACGATTTTTCGTTTGCTGAAGACGAAGAGTTATTGCCGTTCAACGGATCGTTACCTCCTGCGGACGCCATTTGTAAACAATTTGAAAGCGAGGCGTTGACACGGAAGTCGGCGAAGAACGTGACCTTTTGGCTAACCGAGACCTCCAAAACAGCATGTGCTGCTGCAATCAGAATAGTTTGGGCTTTTTATTGTACTGTTTGCCAGTATGTGTGTCTAGTGATTTTTGAGACATTGTTTAGCCACTCAGATTCAAAAATACAGTTTGTTATTGACGATCACCGGGAATTAAAACAGAAAACACGTTTGATTCCATTGGAAATCCTGTGCTGTCAGTGTCACTGACACTGGATGTGGATCTAGTTATGTTTTCCTGGGGCAAATGCAGGCAGCTTGGCTCATCTTTGTGGACAGTTTGCAGACGTATAAAACCAAGTTATGCCTGGCAGTGCCAGTCATGTTCTCCATACGCACCTGTCACAGAAACCCGTCTGTCATTATCTCTCCACAGGAAACTCGCAACCTCCGCAAACAACAACATCACGTCAGAATGTGACATCAATGACAAGACTACAAACACAAATAAGAGGTGGGCAGGTGCGCAGGGGAAGTTTCAAAAGAAGCTGCACAACAGGGTATTCACGGAAGAGGAACGTGCCCAGAACGAACAGTTCAAACGAAGCATTTTGGCCAGTCGCACTGAAGACGAAGCGTTTGGAACTCTGCAGCAGAAGGGAAGAAGGGGAAAAGTTCTTAGTTCCAAACAAACTGAATCATCGCCAGCTCTTGGTTCAGGCCTTGAAGCGAACACACAAAGAGGCACTTTGACAGAGTCCACAGCAGAGAGGAGACATGCCCACAGGGATTCAGACACGCCCAGAGACAGTTTTACCAAGAGCAGCAAGGTAGCAAAATTTGCAGACAAAAGCAGAAGAGCATGGCACAATGACAAGTGGGGTGACAAGTTTGGAACTTTGCAGGAAGATGAGCTGGGAGACAGGATACAAGAGTCTCTCAGCACTACAGTTGGTAGTCATGAAGAGAGGTAAGGACTACTTGAACAGTGTGTAATGTAATTATGTCTGCCAGAAATAACATTGTATGATTTTGTATAAATTACTATAATATATAATATTAAATAATACACTATTATTACTGTTCTGTAATGACTAATGTTATTTTGTTATTACTTATTCTGTGCCAGTACCTATAATGTCAGCTGTTTTAATAATCTATTGACTCCAAACATTTTTCTTGCAGTAATGTGCTATGAACAGAGCAAGTGGTATGACTATGACTCAATTACATTGACATAATATAATATAAACTATGTTCCCTGTTAAAATGCGGCTTAAAAGTTCATTATAACTTTTGACCCAACATTAACATCACATAAAATTTGGATTGATTTTGCTTTTCTGCTTTGTTTATAAATTTTACCATTTGATTATATACATGTAAGGGGAGCGGGGATAGCTCAGTGGATAGAGCGCCGGACTCGTGATCGAAAGGTCGCGGGTTTGAATCCCTGCTGGAGCGGCGGGAGAATTTTCTTCTCCAGGGTCAACTTTCTGTGCTACTCTTATTTCGGTATCCGTTCCACCCCCGTGTTACTGCAGTAGCACGTAAAAGACCCCGGTCATTCTGCCAAAGGCGCAGGTGGCAGGTTACAGCTAAACACGCATACACCTTACGTATGTGGCTTTGCATGAAGTGACACGGTACATGGTTGTATGGTGTACGCAGAACACGCCGAGATTGACTCTCTGGCAGCAGATTCTTGTGGCACCAGCTATGCCCGCGCTGTAAGTACACCACTTCGGTGGATATTCAAAAACGCGCTATAAAAAGCTATTCACTCATGTAGAATCACATGCGAGCGCAGTGAGTCTGCTCGTGAGCGGAGAATAGCGCTATATAAAAGCGATTAATATATAATATATGTAATGATGTATGCATGTTCATAAAATGAATAATGGATCACTCTCTTGTGACATTTTACAAGCAAGTTGTACTGCCAATTGTAATACTAATGGTTTCACCTGGTGGAACACTTACTTATCAAAATGGCTGTATGATCTCTGCTAGTCCCCTCTTTATTATCTACAAGCATAGAGGCTTTATATAGTTATATATTCAAGATCAGGCACTGAATCAGTCACATGTATTGCTGTACAGTGTAATGTAATTGTTAATATATCTTGGTGTTGATCTTTTAAGATCCAAACCAGTAAAAGGTTCAAAAGAACACTATTTATTAGGATAAAACACATGTGCATTTTGGGGGTAATCCCCTTTATAGTTTATTTTTTGAGTTTTATAGTTGTGTTTTGTCCTAATAATTTAATAAACAGCGTTCTTTTGAACCTTTTATGTCTTTGGATCTTGTTTTAGAATGCTAGCAGTCATTCTTGTTTCAGGTCTTCACTGATCTTTTAAGTTTCGTTTCTAAAGTATATTTAACATGAAGGAAGAAGATGAGGTAACTTATGGATTATTTTCAGAAAAAAGAACGGAACAGATTTTGTTGGGATGAAAAAAGCATCTAATGTGCAGTGGAGTGAGAGACAACAATTTGAGTTGGTGATTTTTCTAGGTCAGATAATTGTGGAGAAGGGAGTTGATAGCAGGAATGAAGAAATGGAAGGACTGGAATTTTTGTTGGTCCAATCATTCCATCTCCTCCCCTCAACTACACCCTTCTCCACAACCATCTGGAGGAATCAACAGTTGATGATGATGATGATGATGATTGCTTTTATATAGTGCTGTTCTCAGCTCTCGAGCAGACTCACTGCGCTACATGAGTGATGCTTTTTACAGCGCATTTTGGAATATCCACCAAAGTGGTGTACTTACAGAGCTGGCATGGCTGGTGCCACATGAAACTGCTGCCATCTCAGCACAAGTTCTGTGTACACCATACAACCATGCTCCATGTCACTTCATGCAAAGCCACACACGTAAGGTGCATGCGTGTTTAGAACATTGTCCCCACATCCACTCCACAGTGGATCCTTTCCCCACCCCATCAAGGTGTGTGTATTTTCTATATTATTTACAGACATGTATCATGTCTTTTACTAGTCAGTGTGTTTCATCTTCAGATTTTCTGATGATGAAGATGAGGATGACAGCAGACGCATTCGACTGTCCAAGTATAATCGCCGACGCATACCAGAGTGGTATGGCAGAAGAATTCTCAAACTTGGAAAGAGAGGAGAGGTAATTGTGTTGTCTATCTTTTAATTTTACAAATTGAAAGTGTGTGAGCAGTTGCATGACTCTTTTTTTGATTGTATAAGAATATTCTCTTTGTACCGGTTATGGTAATGAAAAGTAAAACAGTGTTTCATAAATAAGTAATTGGTGTTTTACAATGTTTAATGTCTATACTATTATACCTTTATAGTCGACAAAGTGATCCTTCATATTTCGCAGCGTCAGTTATTCGTCCTCATCATAGCAGTGACACAAATGTTTGTATGCAGATCCGCCAAGCCATAGAGGTGCTTGAAGACTGGATGTTGAAGCAGGATCGTGTCATGCCCAACTCCTATGTGTTCACCTGCATGATCACAGTCCTGGGTCGGGCTGGGTACACTCAAAAAGCCTTCTCTTTTTTCAACAAGGTAAAATTTTGTATGGTTTAAATGTTGATGGATTGATTGATGTTATTTCGTTTGTGATACATGTATGTGTGTGCAACTCTGAGTGTGTGTGTGTGTGTGTATGTGTGTGTGTGTGTGTGTGTGTGTGTGTGTGTGTGTGTGTGTGTGTGTGTGTGTGTGTGTGTGTGCGTGCATGCGTGTGTGTGTGTGTGTGTGTGTGTGTGTGTGTGTGTGTGTGTGTGTGTGTGTGTGTGTGTGCATGTATGTGTGTGTGTGTGTGTGTGTGTGTGTGTGTGTGTGTGTGTGTGTGTGTGTGTATGTGTGCGTGTGTGCCTCTTGCACATAGTTACGCTTGAACCCTTGGTGATGTCTACATTATGTGTTAGCTATTGTTAAATTGCTGATAACATTTTCCATCTCAGTGTACATTATGTGTATTACATTTGTTCAGCGCTTTAAGCCATGGGGTAGGCACTTTACAAACTTCCATTATTATTATAATAATAATAGATAACTTTTGTATAGCACTATTCTCTGGTGTACCTGAACTCACTGCACTTTACAACATTCTCCAACATTTTCTAAGTTTCACAAACATAATACATATAATTATGACAACTAACAATGTATAATATATAAGTACATGTGCCCTACGAGTAGCAGCAATGTATAAAGAAAATGAATCATTATATTACTACCTACCCTTAATTCCATCTCTCCCAGTCCCCACCCCCACCTCAAAGTTGACTCAAAGTTGACTCAAACCAGAACTGTGTTATCATCAGATGAAGAAGATGGGCATTAAACCCAAACCGGCAACCTACACAGCTCTCTTCAATGCCTGTGCCAACTCACCGTGGAAGCATGATGGAAGGGCAAGGGCAGACAACCTTTTGCAGTTGATGAAGGAAAAGGAAGTGGAGCCGACCCTCATCACCGGCAAGGCCATGGTCAAAGCATTTGCCATGTGTGGTGATCTCAGACGAGCTTTTGCGCTGATGGATGAGTTGTCGCAGATGTATCGACCTGACCCTGAGGCATTCAGTTTCCTTCTCATGGCATGCATCTCGGATAAAGAAGCAGGCCTCCGACATGCCATTCAAGTAACATTGAGGGTTTTTTTGGTGTCTTTTAGTCTTTTTTAGGCGTGTGTGTGTGTGTGTGTGTGTGTGTGTGTGTGTGTGTGTGTGTGTGTGTGTGTGTGTGTGTGCGCGCACATGCATTTTGTTGTTCTTTTTAACAACTTGTTTCTATTTATCTCTTCTTTTTTTTATTAACAAATAACAGCTGTAATTAGTATTTTTACTCTTTTTGTTTTCATTTTGTTGGTGCTTGTTATTTGGCAATTTGAGATATAAAATACACATCTGTTTTCTTTTTTCTTCTGACCTTACGCTTTTTAAAGATATTTTACCTGTAAAAATAATACCACAATCGATTACTTGCTTGCTTTATTTCCCTACACTTTGATATTATTATTTTTAAAATCTTTTTCTGTCTGTCTGTCACTCTCTTTTTCTCTGTCTGTCTGTCTGTCTCCCTCACTTTCTCTTTGTCTCTATGTCTCTGTCTGTCTGTCTCTCTCTGTCTCTGTACCACATGTATGTTCTTGTTCGCATTGTTGCTGCTCAAGCCTGTAACTCTTCATTTCACACACGATTGACCTTACAGGTGTGGCAACTGATGCATAAGATGGGGGTCCAGCCAGACTTGCCGCTGTACAACTTGCTGATTCGCTGCATCAGGGACTGCGGCGTTGGAGACATCAAGTCTCTTCAATCGCTGCTGACTGGAGGTGCCGCCACCGAGAAGCTGTGTGACACAACATCAAGAGATGCGGATGAGACAGCATCGTTGAGATCAGGTCGTGATGGGGATGGCCACGGATTGCCTCTGAAAGAACTTGAGCATGGACCCGAAGGGTTTGTGCAAACAACAGCTTTTGACAACACAGCTTCCTCAGAAAAAGACCTGCCCGCTGATGTGGACTACGGATGGGATCCAAATGATGCCAGTCACATTGGTGGAGGAAACACAGCACAGGCAACCAGCGGTAACACGGATTCCTCCCAGCTGTATGACAACCAACACCAGCCTTCCTCCCTGACTGTTCACAATTCTCCTGCAACAATTCCAGATGTTCTCTCACCAATGAGCGACACTTCCAATGTTGTTGCGCTGGGAGACTTGTCCTCGAAGGAAAACCGGCTTGCACTGCTGGGTGGAGTGGATGGTATTTTAAGCCGGATGAAAAGGGAAGGAGTCAGCCCAGACATCATCACTTTCAGTCAGCTCATCAGTGTTGCCATGCCAACATCCGAGGCAGAAAATGAGCTGCTGACAAAGATGAAATCACTGAAAGTGAAACCTGACATAGATCTGATCAATGCTTTGATCCATAAGAGATGCATGCGAAAGGATTTTGCTGCAGCCAAGGTAAGAGCAATTTTATAAGATTTTTTCCGTGATATATAGTTAAAGGGGAAGAAATAATAAGATTTTCCCCATGACATTTATTTAAAGGGGAACAAATTGATAAGATTTTCTCCATGACATATATTTAAAGGGGACCAAATTGATGAGATTTTCTCCATGACATGTATTTAAAGGATGGAAATTGGCCTGAACACTTACAAGACATGCAAGTATTTTGTAAGTTTTGTAGGGTCATTTCCATCAATATTTTTGCAACAGAAGTTTATTTTATGCTGTTATTTTGAGCTTTTCTTGCTGCAGCCATTTTAGTTTGCTCTTTACTGATAAAGAACAGAAAAGGGTTGTCTCATGGTCATAATGTACAATATAGGAATGCCACATATCCCACTAAGACCGTAAAACATGCTATGATCAATGTAGGGCACATGTTGACGTACTCAGGTTTGTTTGACTAATTTGCAGGTCTGGTTTGGTACATTTGGATTTATGTGTTTTGTGTACAAGTGTAACCCATAAGGAGCATGTATGTGTGTGCCTGCCTGTCTGTCTGCTTTGTTTAATATTAATGTATTTTTGCATATGTGTGTTTGTGTGTGTGTCTGTCTTTGTATTATGCGTGTGTGTGTGTGTGTATGTGTGTGCGTGTGCATGCATTATGTATTTATACATGTACATTTGTGTGTGTGTGTGTGTGTGTGTGTGTGTGTGTGTGTGTGTGCGTGTGCATGTGGGGGGGGGGGGGGAGTGCCTACATACATGTATGCATGTTTCTTGCTTGTCAACATCAGGAAGCCAAACAGCTGGTTGAGGACCATGGACTGACGGCCAATCAAAGGACATATGGAGTTCTGGCCATGGCCTGTAAAACGCAGAAGGAGGGCACACAACTGCTACAAGAAATGGAGGCGAGTAACCAGCTTTGCAAAGTTGTGTGGGTGGAGGTGGGGATGAAGGTATAAAGAAGACTGGACAAAAGCCAAGTGGGCATAAGCATGAGCTCCCTTCACTTCTTCACATTTGTAATGAGTTTATGTACAGCGAGCTAGTTTCCAGTGAGCTTTTGTCCAACCTTCTGGGAGTGCATAAGGCACACAATAAGCAAGAGAGGTTGATACTGTGTGCTGATGTGATGGGGATGAGGACGATGCGAGAGTAATTAACATAACGTGGATGGGGTGGGGGAGGGAGGGTGAATCCCTGGTCAATCAAGTATCACTGACCATGTCTGCACAGACTGACACGGACTAGGAGCATTTTGAGAACCAACTATTTCTTAAGTTGCCTGACTGGTCCTAATCTAAACATATTGATTATGCAGGGTATATGCGGCTAGGGTTGTGTGTCACTTTGTATTTTCTGTGGTAGGTATTCCTATACAGCTAGGATTGTGAGTCACATTGTATTTTCTGTGGTAGGTATTCCTATACAGCTAGAGTTGTCAGTCACATTGTATTTGATGTGGTAGGTAGTCCGATGCAGCTAGAATTGTCAGTCATATTGTATTTGATGTGGTAGCTAGTCCTGAGCAGGTAGAGTTGTTAGTCACAGCATATTTGATGTCGTGAGTCACATTGTATTGGATATAGTAGGTATAATTAATAAAGATATCTTTTGCATCAAATGAATTTGACATGACACCCTGTTTTTTTCAGTTTAGACTTGTGTATTCTTCCATATCTCACAGCAGGATCCTTTTGATGTGTATTATTTCTTTTGAATTTTATCTGTGGTTTTAATAAATAAACCTACCCTGATCAACACCATTCAAATTACCATTGCAACTGGAGGAGGGGGGGGGGGGTTGTTTTTTTTTTTTTTTTTTTTTTTTTTGGGGGGGGGGGGTTGAAAGACTGGTTAATTTGTTTGTGTATGATTATTTTTTCAGCCAACCAGTGAGGATAATTAGATAAACATTTTCAACACTTTTTGCGGTAGCAGTATTGGTGAAGAGTTTTCCAGCACCAGATCATTTCCTATTTTTCCTTTTGCAGGCCGCTGAACTGGCCCCTAACATGGAGATCATGGGCACACTGATGTATGCGGCTGGCATGAACTTTTACTACAAGATGTGGGCACTGCAACAGGTTCGGATGCTGGATCTGGCGCCCAACACAAAGTTCCTGCAGAACGTTGAGAACAGCTTGATCTTTGCACGGCGCAGCATGGTGGATGCGGTCAGTATAATTTGTTTTTGGCCTTCATATGTTGGGGAAAGTGGGGTTGGGGGACGGTGGAGGTGGGTTGAGGAGATCGGGATAGTGGAGTAGAGTGCTGTCCCTTTGCTTGATCTTTGTGTGACGCAGCATGGTGGATGCAGTCAGTGTAATTTGCTTTTGGCCTTCATATGTTGGGGAAAGTGGGGTTGGGGGACGGTGGAGGTGGGTTGAGGAGATCGGGATAGTGGAGTAGAGTGCTGTCCCTTTGCTTGATCTTTGTGCAATGCAGCATGGTGGATGTGGTCAGTGTAATTTGTTTGGGCCTTCCAGTGTTGGGAAAAGTGTGATGGGATGGGGTGTGGATTGAAGAGATTGGAATGGTGGAGCAGAGTGCCGTCCCTTTGTGAATGCTGTTTTGTTCATCCTAGAATGTTCATTTGCACAGGGGGTGATCTTGTACCGATTCAGTTTTCCTTTGATTGTTCATGTGCTTCGTATACCACCTCACATCTCTTTTCTTTCCTCTCCTGTTGTTACATTCTCTACTGTCTTGTTTGGATAGTATCCAAGCAGTTAAGATTTCAGTCATCTCCCCTTTATTTATTTTATTTTATAATAATTGTAACATACTCTTTGATGTGCTGTTTCTCCAGATTAGAGCACATAGCCCATTACAAAGCAAAGAAATAAACAAACTTACACACACACACACACACACACACACACACACACACACACACACACACACACACACACACACACACACACACACATTGACACAGTAAATAAGTAAGCAAATAGAACAAATAAAAACAACAGTAATACCCTATTGTGTTCAAAGTTTTTGTTTTTCTTGAAACATTTCTTAGTGAACTGAAACTAAAAAATACATTTATTTTTAGGTCTGTCTTATTCCACATGTTACAAGCAAAGAAGGGTGGTTTTCTTGAAACCTTTCTCAATGAACTGAGACTGGGAAATATCTTTATTTTTAGATCTGTTTTATTCCACATGTTGCAGGAGAAGAAGGGTGCCCAAGACAGCTACTTCCTGTCACAGCATTTTCAAGACAGCTTTGTGAAGTTTGTGCAGCGCTATGAAGACTGGCTGAAAGAGACACGAGTGGAAGTACCCCGACACCCCTGGGCTTCCTTCAAACCTGTAGAGAAAGAGACCAAAGGAGCAGCCTCCGTGTAGCGGACCGTTGTAGTGTGGAGCTTTTCAAAGTTGATTTTTTTTTTTCTAAAGCAAGGGTGGCTGCTAGCATTCTAAAACAAAATCCAAACACTTGAAAGGTTAAGAAGAATACTTATTCAGTATGGCACCACACAACATGTGAATTTTTAGGGTAAGCCCCTTTATCAAGTGACAGAACAACATTTAAACAACAGTTAAACAGCAAAAAATGAGATGTAGGCTACTTTTCTGCTTGTGGCTGTGATGTCTCTGTGTCCTGTGTATGAAAGATTCACAGGTTGTGTGATGTCATATTAAGTAAGCATCCTTTTCAACATTTCACGTGTAAAAATAATTTCAATAAATAAAAAATAAAAAATATAACTTGATTATTTTGTAAATCTATGTTTTTGCTTATCTTTAATGCCAAGTTGCACCAGGAGAAATACTGGCAGACAGAGGTCTCAGGAGGTGGGAGAAGATGGAGCCTATTCATAATGTTATACTATCACCACCAGAATGATTTTGCATTAAGGGTGTGTGTGTGTGTGCATGCATATATGTGTGTAGGTGTGTGTGTTGGAACTGATGAGAAAGACATTGAATGAAGTGCTGCAGAGTATTTATATATCATGTACAATTTCATCAGTCTCTTAATTCACCACCAGAATGATTTTGCATTAAGGGTGTGTGTGTGTGTGTGTGTGTGTGTGTGTGTGTGTGTGTGTGTGTGTGTGTGTGTGTGTGCTCACGCGTGCATGTGTGTGGGTGTTGGAATTGATGAGAAAGATATTGAATAAAGTGTTGCAGAGTATTTATAAAATATGTAGGACTTTATTGTTCTCTTAATTCTGTAAGCTTTCATCAACCCTGCTGTTTTGTATTATGTGCTTTGGGCTTATGTTGCTGTTGAAGTGTTGCTTTACGTCCACAGAGACCATAAGACTATTAGGGACGGAAGCCCAGGACATCCACCTCAACTTTCACACAGCTCCTGAGCTCTGGGGGCTTATGTTAGGTGAAGGTGCTTTACAAATCTTTTACATTGCATTAAGATGGTGGTGTGGACCATATTAATGTGTCATTCACAGTAGGGCAAAGCCACAACCAGACAGTCTCTACAAGTCGCAGCTTTTTAAGAGAGAAGAGAGCCAACACAGAATTGCGACAAGGTCCTTCTGTTTGTCAGCCTAGCACTTTACTGCTGGGCCAGACTGGCTTGCCTTTGTTGTCAGACTGTTGGTAAGTGATGCGGGGGGAGGGGTGGGGGGAGAAGAGCACAGCCTATGTATTGTAAAAAACGTGTAGGTAAATGGCAGCCTCACTTGTCACATGTAAGGTGCTCTGTTGTGTTTGTGTCATTTTGCTGAGGCATTGCACATTGTTTTGATGCAGAAAGTACAAACTAACATTTGCCAAAAAATATGTGACTGATGTTTGCCAATAACGTAAGCATGACGGATGTTTGCCAATAATACATGTATGACAGTGATATAAAGATAGACTGTACATGTAGCTGTGTTTATTATGTCTGTGTGTACATGGATTAATATGGATGGGAATATCACATACACAGGCACACATACACAGTCCCAAATGCACACACATGCAGGCAAACAGTGAGCACACACACACACACAACAACACAAAATTAAATCACCAAGAGCTGTATTGGTTACCTCAGTCAGAAATGAAAAACCATGACTGTACAATAAATAATGGCAGCTATGTACAAACGAAATGAAGCACATAGCTAGAACAAAACAAATCTCCAGCATCAACAAGTTACGTGCCTTTTGCTGAAGATCCTAAAGTTTCCCTGCTGGTCTGTTGTCGAGTGAGACCCAGTGCCCGTGCAGCATTGCAAATGACACTATCCAAAACTGAAGCATTTACAGCATGTGCTAATGGCTTGGACTCCAAAAGTACAAAGACAATCAATCTGATTTAACTGATGCTTGTTCGTATTGTTTTGCTTGTTTATTTGTTTTAAAGTACCACCCACCTGCTCATCCACCCCAAAAAAGAACAAGAAACAATATGTTTCTGACAAACTTTAGCATCAAAGGACTTTTGAGGACAGGGTGCGTGTAAATGAAAAAAGTATACACAACCAAATATATAAATGAAAAAGTATACACAATACAACAAAACCAAACCCAAAGAAAATGTGACATCTCATACTGCACCGCTTAACAGTATCGCTAACAGTCAGGGCAAAGGACTGATCACGTGAAAACTCCTATGATAATTTATACTGAAAACTGCAGCATGTCATGTTAAGCATCATCTGTATCACCAGATAGGTACAACTGCACACTATTCTGTCACTTAAAAGATGGTAGGATAATGGAAAAATGGTAAAGTAACAAACAAAAAAGAGAAAGAAATTAACTGCTTCTTGGTTTCTCCACAAGAAAAGCAGAAATCTACGAACAATGTTTTAGTGGTAAAACAAGTGGTCATGGTAGTAAAAAAAACATCCAGGTAAATGCACTTAAGTTTGTGGATTACAATTGTACATGAGCAATGCCAACCAAGAATGTTGCCAGTCAAAATACATTCCCATTAAAAACGTGTCACACACACACACACACACACACACACACACACACACACACACACACACACACACACACACACACACACACCATTACCCCTTATCTTTTGTATTTTGGGACTAGAAAAAATAAGCTTAAAGGGGGACCAAAGCGTAAACACAGTAGAAAAATGGTAAATATATCCATCTGTAGACTTCATTTGGTTCTTCTGTCAACAATTACACACACACAAAAAGTACTTTTTGGCTTCAGATTTGGGGCACAGCCATGGTGACTTGTTCCTTACATTGGAGAAGAAACAGGATGGCTCGTGACATATTTGTTACTTTCACCACACAGTCCAGCCTTGTTCACATCATCACCAAGCACAAAATAGCGGCACTCGGTCATGCTTTAATGACTTTTGCATGTTATTTTTTTTGAAAAAGTAGATGACTAAATCAACTGAAAAATTACTGAGTATACATTTACCGCATTTCTACTGACAAGGCCCATGACAATTTTTCGTCTCCATTTGCGTTTAATGTTCTGCGTTAGTCACACTTAATTCTTCAGTTGTGGCATACAGCGCCACTACATCCACAATCCAAGTGACACCATCTTGTGTCTGGCACCAAACAGCCTGGTATGCAGGCAGTCTAGGCAACAGGTAATCCCGTCACATTCACACTGAAGAGCAAATTAGCAAGCAACATTAATATTTACAGCTTAAATTGTGTCCTCTTGGAGTTGGAAAGCAAACACTGCATGAAACTGGAACAAACACAGTGGAACTGTCTATAATCTCCTGATGTGCATGCATCACAGCTGGCCAAACTGCAAGACTAGAAGCAGTCTTTTTCTGTTTTTTTGTTTTTTCTTCTGCTTTTCCAATGATGCAACAAGTACGCACAGACACATGCACGCACACAGACACACATGCACAGTGAAAAGTGCATGTTACAGACTGTCATGATTAATTTCAGGTTAGTGTCATTTGTGGTGTATTGTGTTCACATGGAGAAGGGGAAAAAAAGCCACAACAGAGGAAACACACCCACTGCACAAAACCAACCAACCAACCAAAAACCCTCCATTAGCTGTACAAATGATTGATGACATAAATTATGCTGTGAGGACACTAAGCACAAGTTGTTTTTCTTCTTCACTGTTATTATCAACAAATAATTATGTGTTCCAACTTCTGTGTCACATGTACGCAACAAACTATCCCACTATTACACAGGCCTCGATTTCTCCTTGGCATTACACAGCTTCACTGATGCAACACAAAGAAAACTCAAACACCAGGACAGCTGCGAAATTAGACCCAAGGCACCAAATTGCCAGTTTTCTCAGATCTGACTTTCAATATTCAAAACCAAACAAAGCTATCTTTCAGCTGTCCAAGGATTGGTCAAAGTCCCCAGAAGGATGTCAGCATGGAACAGTCTTCCCAAGCTGGTTGCTGCTGTACCATCTTTGGACTCTTCATTCTAGACTGTCAGTCCAGTTCAGTGCAGTTCAAGTTGGTGTCTTGGTTCAGAAAAGCCCGTATGTGCTCCATCCCATCTCTGAGAAGTTTCCCCAATGATGTTTTGGACCCATTTCCAGTGTTTGTCTCTCTAATGATGCCCCTCTCTTGTCCCTTCAAGGAAACTTGCCTAATGCTTCCCCTTTCCACGCCTCCCTCCTCCAGACTGTCATCCCCTTGCAAACAATCTTAAAACGGTTTTTCCTCCCTCTTTTTTCCACTTATGCCCCTCCACCCCCACCCCCACCCCCTTCCTCCTTGCCCCCAACCCTCCAGATGGCAACACAGGAAGCCAGCAGCTACGCTAAAGAAGAAGACTCAGTCCAAAACATTTCACCTTTAATGTTTCAAAAATTCAAAAACAATTTAAGAGCAAATATTTGTGGCAAGCAGTAACTCACATCACATCAGTGGAAACTACAGTTGGTTGAGGCGTTTATGAAATATATATCACAAAAGAAGAACAAACCAAATATTGAAATGGAAAG
The DNA here is from genome assembly GCA_963584105.1 of Alviniconcha strummeri. Lineage (NCBI taxonomy): Eukaryota > Metazoa > Mollusca > Gastropoda > Provannidae > Alviniconcha > Alviniconcha strummeri. Next base: position 4,796,762 of record OY757541.1, read on the forward strand.
AGCACAACCACTGTTCGTAAACCGTATTCACAAGAAACCGTAAGCTAAACCTGTAACGCATATACACACAATCACAGCATCAAAACAACACACCTACAAGTGATCAGAAATCACTTAGTGACCCAACATGTTCCCATCTAACCTCTTCCCTCGTTCTCACCCGGATATAACCGTACTGGTTGACTGGGCATAAAACATCAAGTTACTTCCCTCATTCAACCCAGCCTACTGTGTACCAGTACTACACAGAAACCAATGAAGCAGAAAAACTACCAAAGGGACGGAGATCATTCATTACACAGTACCTACAGGTGCATACACAGTACCTACTGGCACATACACAGTAGCCACTGACACATATACAGTACCTACTGGCACATACACAGTAGCCACTGACACATATACAGTACCTACTGGCACATACACAGTAGCCACTGACACATACACAGTACTACTGGCACATAGTAGCCACTGACACATACACAGTACTACTGGCACATACACAGCACCTACTGGCAAGTACACAGTACCTACTGGCAAGTACACAGTACCTACTGGTACATATTACAGTAGCTACTGGTACACACTACAGTAGCTGCTGGTACATACTAACAGTAGCTACTGGCACAACGTAGGAAAAATAAGTTATAGCATTCCAATGCTTCTTAGGTCAAGTAAAAAAGGGCACCCACATTCTATAAAGTACCAATAACCACAGATGCAGAAAGAAAGAAAAACTCAAACAAAAATATCAGGGGGTGAAGTAATACTAAAACAAAACAGGGGCCATAAAATGATTATGACAAAGAGCATGAAGTCAATTTAACACACAAGAGTTGTACTTTTACATCAGGGTACCTTTCTAAATCTGTTTAGGAACTCTTTTTTTCACTTTTTTCTCTCTTGGGGTAATTATTTCTCCACTGATCACACAGAGGAATATCTCAGCAGTTCAGCTCTAGCGTATACTACCACTTTAAACCCTGGAGAAAGAAAAAGAAAAATGACAAAAAATTACACTGACAGCATCAGTTATATCAATTTCCAGAATTAACAATATCTGGTGCAAGGAGGATTTACAAATGAGCTGCTGAAGTAAACATGGGCATGCACACACACACACACACACACACACACACACACACACACACACACACACACGCAACACACACATACACACACACACACACACACACACACACATACACACACACACACACACGCAACACACACATACACACACACACACACACACACACACACACACACACACACACACACACACACACACACACACACACACACACACACGCAACACACACATACACACACACACACAACACACACATACACACACACACACATACAAACACACACACACACACACACACACACACACACACACACACACACACACACACACACACAAACACACATACAAACACACACACGCAACACACACATACACACACACACACACACACACAGAGTTTGGAAACTAAAACAAAAACAAATGATAAGCAGAATGAAGATTTGCTATGTGAGACAATTACTCCAAAAGTCACCTTGATCCCAAACCATCAGTTCCCTGCAGGTCGCAGTGGTCAACTGGGTGTAAAACACCAAGTTATTTACTTACTCCCTGATGGTGAAATTTTGCCCCTTTATCATTTTCCTCCCTGCCTTCATGCATTGGCAACAGGTGTAAACTGGTGCTCAGATTTATTGTTTCTTTGTCTTCTTTCCTGTGGTTGGGGTGGTGGTGGTGGTGGTGGTGGGGGGGGGGGGGGGTATTTAACATAAGCTTTTTGCTAAATGAGTCATACCAACCTTTCTTCCTTTTTTCTTTATGATAATGCTGACACCCTGATCATCAAGGAACTGGCTACAGTGAGGTTGTATGCAACGCCAGTAAAAAAAAAAAAAAAAGACGAAAAAGAACAATTATAAGTAATTCTAAAACCTGGTTAAGTCAACATGAGACAAAATTCAGCTGGTGGTTAGGTCCAAGCTGGTTTAAAAGAGTGCTGGTTTTGATCATGACTGGGCCTGTCATTCTATGCATCCTTTCAAAGTAGATCTGAAGGAAGGCAGAGTGGCAGCTGAAGGAGCAACTGCTGGAAGTTTTTGCCACAAAGTAGTGCAGGGAGAGAGGTTTGTGAATGGAACTTTTTTCTTCTGGTGACGGTGTGCATACTGTCCTTGACATTCAGGCAGATGCAGTGCATCTTGGGGAACATCAAACTAAAATGAAACAGGACTAGAAATGGCTGATGTTGTGGCTTCAAGCCAGTGTGCCTTAATCTAACAGACCCTGCCCCCTTCAAAAACAAGGAATGAAGGAAAGAAAAAAAAGATGAAGAATGGTCTGTTTAAAAAAAAAAAAGACATGGAATGGTTTGTATAAATGGTTCTATCAATAACAGGGATTTACACTCCAGGACCGGTTAGCAGGTTTTCACCAGCAGGGAGAACTGCAGGCAGGGACTTGATGGCAAGGAATCGGTACAATTTCACCCGCAACCACTTGCTGAGGTATTTCATGGCCCACTACCCACTGGGGACTACAGGGTTCTGAGCTGATTCCCCACCTACAGCTACAGTCCCACAAGCTTTCAATCTGACCGCCATGTTGCGCTGTGGTGACTGGTAGAATGCATGGTGCTCTAACGTTGATTCCAGCATTCAAACGAATGAATTTGCCTCTTTTAACTGCAGCAGATATCTCCCATCATCAGTGAATGCGCACCATCACCTGTTTTGAAGGTTTTGTTCAGGGTCTACCGGTCTTTCACTCTGCTCCTAAGCTTTAGCTTGTGGGTCAAACATGGCGGCCACTCTTCCAACACTTTACACAGAATATTATTTGTGACATTTTCACTGGCTGAAGCTGCTTGGGTGGTTTGCAACCCGGAACCCTCTCTCCTTTTCATCCTTCCTTCTTTTCTGCTGGATGCAGAAACCACATTCACACACTCTCATCTCATCCCTCAAGTTTCAGGCATTCAAACAGACATCTAGGCAGCTGCTAAGCAAAAGATGCTTGTGTCTCATTGCTGGGGTTGACTGGAGCCTGTCTTTGCTTCTGATGATGCGACCGTGGCTGCACCTCCTGAAAACATCTGGAACAAAACAGGAATCAATCTCAGCAGAAGTCGCCACTGACAGAAGTAATCTGAGTAATATTCAAAAGGAAAGGCAGAAGTTACATGAAACTGTCCATGCAAAGACTATCAACAAAATAATTGTCAAGGAACAATTTTTTTTAAAAACACATTCAAGAAAAAGCAACCCGAAAGTCCAAACATTATGTTACAAATGTACATAAATTTTGCATGTATGGAAAATACTTCTGAAAAATCCAGTAATATATTCTGAACAAGCATAATCAATAATAATGATAATAGATTACTTATGGTGCCCCATCCTGTAAGAGCCCAGAGCACTTACAAAGACATAAGGATTCGCTCATTTCATCACACACACACACACACACACACACACACACACACACACACACACACACACACACACACACACACACACACACTTTTTCTCTCTCTGTCTCTCTCTCATACACACACTCATGTGCAAAGCCGAGAGTGGTCAGACAGGTGTGTCTGGGAGCTAGAGAGAGAGAGCACGTGTGAGTGAGTAAGTGAGCGAGTGTGTGTGTGATGTGTGTGGTGCATGCATGCGTATTGATTGATTGATGATCGCTTATATAGCGCTATTCTCCGCTCTCTTGAGCAGACTCACTGTGCTCACATGTGGTGCTACATGAGTGACTAGCTTTTTATAGCGCGTTTTTGAATATCCACCTAAGTGGTGTACTTACAGCGCTGGCATGGCTGGTGCCACATGAAACTGCAGCCGTTTCGGCGCAAGTTCTGTGTACACCATACAACCATGCACCATGTCACTTCATGCACAGCCACATACGTAAGGTGTATGCATGTTTAGCTGTAACCTGCCACCTGCACTTTTGGCAGAATGACAGGGATCTTTTACGTGCTACTGCGGTAACACAGGGGTGGAACGGATACCGAAATAAGAGTCAGCACAGATAGTCGACCCTGGAGAAGAAAATTCTCCCGCTGCTCCTGCAGGGATTCGAACCCGCGACCTTTCAGTCACGAGTCCGGCGCTCTAACCACTGAGCTATCCCCGCCCCCGCGTATGTGTGTTTAAACATTATTCCAATGACTGACAATTCTTGATGGATAACTGCTGCCTACCACATCCCCTACAATGACACAGGCAGATGGCCTATTCATTAAAGTACTGGTATCATATTCGTATTCTCTCTCTCACACACACACACGCACACACACACACACAAAATACATGCATTCCTGGTGATGGGTTGGTACAATGAGAAGAAAATGACAGATCAGTATGCAAGAGAGAAGAGTTTTCAGTTTTGACTTAAAACTGCTTCTTTGCAGAAAAAAAAGAGGCATTTTTATTTTGTTCCATTCAGTTGGGTAACCATAAAATATTCCTATGGTCATACTCACAGATCGGATAAACTGTGCAGTAAGAAAATTTCTGGCCACAGAACTGATCTTCTGCTTGGAGCCCAATTTACACCTCACGTAGCCATAAAAGTTGGCGCCATTCATCAGGAAACCTACCACCACTACCATCTGTAAAAAAGAAGAATTTTATTTGTAGTCAAATATGAAATGTCAGCTTCATCAGTTCTGAACATAATGCAATGTAAAAGAATATTTATAAAAGTGCCTATACCTAGCATGATCCTGAAATGCATAATACAAAAGTGTCGACGACACTGTACAAAAATCAAGAGAACAAATCCCTACTAACAGTAATAGTACAAAACAAATACACTACAACACTTCTTAAATGTTTTTCTCATCATTTCCAACACATTCACACGCAGGCACGCATACACACACACAACTCAATCCTAACCTTGGAACTGGAACATAATGGGACTGGATCATAATGGGACTGAAGCACAATGGGACTGGAGTACAATGGGACTGGGACACAGTGGGACTGGAACACAACTGGACTGAAGCACAAAGGGACAGGGACACAGTGAGACTGGGACATAATCAGACTGAAGCACAATGGGACAGGGACACAATGGGACTGAAGCACAATGGGACTGGGACACAGTTGGACTGAAGCACAATGGGACTGGGACACAATCAGACTGAAGCACAATGGGACTGGGACACAATCAGACTGAAGCACAATGGGACTGGGACACAATCAGACTGAAGCACAATGGGACTGGGACACAATCAGACTGAAGCACAATGGGACTGGGACACAGTTGGACTGAAGCACAATGGGACTGGGACACAATGGCTCTGAAGTACAATGGGACTGGAGTACAAAGGACCTGGGACACAATCTTGGAGCACAGTACACAACTGTAGCACAAACCTAACCCATACTTACAAGCCACTTAAAGTTGAGGCGGAAAAGCGACGCAAAGGAGAAGACGACCCAGAGAATCTGCGACACCAGCATGGAGAGCCAGAATATCCGTGACTCTATGGCTGAGATTTTCCTGCTGCCTGGCGTGCCCTGCAACAGCATTCTCCAGTGACCAGAAAACACAAACACCATGACAGACAAACACCCTGACACAGACAATCATAGTGACTAGAAAACACCAGACATACACCCCGATCAACAAGGACACTGCCACTCAACCAGTGAGGCTGCTGCCGCTCAATCAGTGAGGCTGCTGACACTCGACCAGTGAGGAGACAAATACCTTGATCAACAAGGACACTGCCACTTGACCAGTGAGGCTGCTGACACTCGACCAGTGAGGAGACAAACGCCTTGATCAACAAGGACCCTGCCACTCGACCAGCGAGGCTGCTGCCACTCGACCAGTGAGACTGCTGCCACTCGACCAGTGAGGAGACAAACACCTTAATCAACAAGGACCCTGCCACTTGACCAGTGAGGCTACTGCCATTCGACCAGTGAGGAGACAAACACCTTGATCAACAAGGACCCTGCTACTCGACCAGTGAGGCTGCCACTCAACCAGTGAGGAGACAAATACCTTGATCAACAAGGACACTGCCACTTGACCAGTGAGGCTGCTGCCACTCGACCAGTGAGGAGACAAACACCTTGATCAACAAGGACACTGCCATTCGACCAGTGAGGCTGCTGCCACTTGACCAGTGAGGAGACAAACACCCTGATCAACAAAGACACTGCCAGCTGACCAGTGAGGAGACAAACACCCTGATCAACAAAGACACTGCCAGCTGACCAGTGAGGAAACAAATGCCCTCATCTGTGAGGCCACTGCCAGCTGACCAGTGAGGAAACAAACATCCTCATCAGTGAGGAGGCAAAAAGCTCTCACCAGTGAGGCCACTGCCTGTTCAACAGTGCATGCACACGTGCAAGCATGTATATGTGTGTGCATGCGTGTGTGTGTGTGTGTGTGTGTGTGTGTGTGTGTGTGTGAGAGAGAGAGAGAGAGAGAGAGAGAGAGAGAGAGAGAGAGAGAGAGAGAGAGAGAGAGAGAGAGAGAATGTGTGTGTGTGTGTAAGTATGTGGCAGACTGTTTTCACTGGGTTTTGGTTCTTTGCTTTTAAGAGGCTATGTGCTCCAGTTTGGAGAAGTAGTGCTTAAAAGAGATTACTATTATTACTATTATCTTCTACCCACACTGGGCAACAGGGCTTCTGCAGCCCTGGGCCTTATTTGGTAGGAGAAGGGGTGTCAGTCTTGAAGATGAAACCAAACAAGCAGACAAACATACATCAACGGACTGAGTATATTAACCTGTTCTGCACAAATGCTGAACAATTTAGGAGCATAGACAATTACATGTTTTTAGCTTATCCATTCACCAAAGAAGGAGAAGAGAGTAGCACAAATGCTGAACAATTTAGGAGCATAGACAATTACATGTTTTTAACTTATCCATTCACCAAAGAAGGAGAAGAGAGTAGCGCAGGTGATTTGGTACCCACCTTTCTGGATTCATACACCCAGTGACTTTCCCCTTTGTCGTCTACATAGTTCCACCATCTCAAACCAACCATTAGTCTCCCTGAAAACAAAACGGCAACAACCCTCTGTCAGCATAATGAATACCCAACAGGTGCATCTGGATAAACCAATCATCTGTCTAATCTGTATCCACAGTTTGCAAGATTTTTTATGCATGATTTTTAAAGCTCTCATTTAGTCCTATGTACAATACACATACTGCCAATCATGTCTAATTTGTATCCACAGTTTGCAAGATTTTTTTACGCATGATTTTTAAAGCTCTCATTTAGTCCTGTGTACATATAATCTACACATGCTGATACACATTTGCCCATCTCATATATTTACTTCAGAATAAATGATGTGTCTGTGTTTACAGCAGATTGTTCTAAATTTTGGATGCATCACATAGTAATACAAAAACAGTCTTTCTTCACAGTGATACTCTTCAGTTTGAAGTGCATGAGTAGGCAGTTCATGTGTACATGCAACTACTCGGTGATGCCATTATAAATACAGTACTGTAACTGAAACTAGTGACTAAGATGAACTGTAACCAATCATTGTTAAAGATGATGAAAACCTGAACACCTGTAGGTAAGTAAAAGTATACAGGTCAGATGGAAGCACAGAAATTTAGAATTTACATTACAGCCAGGGTGTCATTTAAAGTTGCTTTGTTTTTTTAAACAACAACATGGTGTGTGTTTGAACTCATGCTTTGAACTGCACTCCAAGGTGCCCATCAAGGTTTTCTAAGGAGGTGTGCTTGTATGCAGACGCTGAACTATCTGTCAGGCTGCTTGTACACAGATGCTGAACTATCTGTCAGTCTGCTTGTACACAGATGCTGAACTGTCAGTCTGCTTGTATGCAGGCATTGAACTATCTGTCAGTCTGCTTGTACGCAGGTGCTGAATATTTGTCAATCTGCTTGTACGCAGACACTAAACTATCTGTCAGTCTGCTTGTACGCAGACACTGAATATCTGTCAGTCTGCTTGTACGCAGGCGCTGAACTATCTGTCAGTCTGCTTGTATGCAGGTGCTGAACTATCTGTCAGTCTGCTCATACACAGATGCTGAATATCTGTCAGTCTGCTTGTACGCAGATGCTGAACTATCTGTCAGTCTGCTTGTACGCAGATGCTGAACTATCTACCAGTCTGCTTGTATGCAGACACTGAACTATCTACCAGTCTGCTTGTATGCAGACACTGAACTATCTACCAGTCTGCTTGTATGCAGACACTGAACTATCTACCAGTCTGCTTGTATGCAGACACTGAACTATCTACCAGTCTGCTTGTACACAGACACTGAACTACCTGTCAGTCACAGAATGGCAAGAGGTCAAGCTTTATGTAGACTTAACAGCTCACTTAAAGTAGTTAACTAATCAGCTTTCAAACTAGCTAAACTGTCTTTTGATTTGCTTTGCACACAGCCTCACTGTATAGTTCCTTAACAATTGGGGCATCTATGTACGTCATAACAAAGAAAGAAAAAAGTGCATTACCTAAGATCAAAAATATTGATATTAGTCCTGACATCAGGACCCTGTGGGGAGACAGCACTGTTTATGTAATCAACTTTAGGAGGCAACAGCCACGTGGCTCCATTTCTTTGTTTGACCAAGCAGCTGTTAATTTCTCAATGCCATGTGCTTTGTTTTTGCACAGCTAAATATACCTATTGATCTTACACTGCCGCTTGTTTTCTTTGTTATAGAGGAAAACGAGCAAAGACATCAGCTGACCTCACAATATAAAAAGGAGCAAATATTTCCAGCTGCAGGCATCATTTGGTTGTTTTAATGATACTTATACAAAAGATGTACTTTCATGCTTTGAATCCGAGCTCCTCCGGGCACAACCATATTGGTTTGCTTTTTGACCAACGAGTACAAAAAGTTGGCTCATGACGTATTTTATATTTCTGCCAGACATGCCAGCCTTGTTCATGATGTCACTGATATAATTTATATTTCTGCCACACAGGCCAGCCTTGTTCATGATGTCACTGATATAATTTATATTTCTGCCACACAGGCCAGCCTTGTTCATGATGTCACTGATATAATTTATACTTTTGCCATACATGCCAGCCTTGTTCATGATGTCACTGATATAATTTATACTTTTGCCATACATGCCAGCCTTGTTTATGATGTCACTGATATAATTTATACCTTTGCCAGACATGCCAGCCTTGCTCATGATGTCACTGATATAATTTATACCTTTGCCAGACATGCCAGCCTTGCTCATGATGTCACTGATATAATTTATACTTTTGCCATACATGCCAGCCTTGTTTATGATGTCACTGACACAGACTGCTGGACAGACAATGGCAGCACTCATAGCTATGTTTTCACCGCTATCATTTAAAAAAAAAATTTTTTAATGCAATCAGGCCCAAAAATCAAGTGGAAGACAGAAGTGCAGCTCAAGTGTCTGAGTTGGTAGTTTACATTCTCATATCTAAGCATATGCCGGAGAAGGTAAATGACATAGTGATTCATTAGGAGATTTATTTACACCAAGCCAACCACATATATTTGATCAAGGTATGATACATCAAGGACTAAAAGATATGCATACAATAACAAACACAACTTTTTAAACATATTTTCAAAAAGCCAACAATGTTCAAGTGTGCATTTTTGGGCTACCAAGTTAAAAGTTCACATGTAATTAACCATGTGGTTCTGTAAATACTATATATTATACACACATCACTTTATCAGCAGTTTCAAAGGGTAGGTAAGTAACTTGTTGCTTTTACATCCAATCAACTAGTAAGTTTCAAAGGGACTGAGAAAACAAATTAAACTGAATAAACCAAGAAGGAACAAATAAAAAAGCCGAGTATTTTACAATATACTGAAATTCAGGTAAATGCTTTTTACACTTTAAATCTGCTCCTTTTCATTTTGTTCCTTTCCCACTGTCTTCATCTTCTTTTTTCTTCTTCGTTGCACCATTTACGTATTTCAATTTCCGCAAGTTTTGAAATTTAGTGAAAAGACAAACCTGTGATATTTTTGACTGTCCAGAAGTCCATGCATAATAAGAGAATAATGACGACGAAGTTGGTGATGAAACTGGAGCTGAAGAATTCACACAAGACATAAGCCAAGACGGCAGCTGCGCGGAAGAAGATGTGGAAAAACACTGCAACTGGATGTCTGAAATTGAAGTTTAAACAAAAGTAAGTTAAAATAAAGATGTGGAAAAACACTGCAACTGGATGTCTGAAATTGAAGTTTAAAAAAAAAGTAAGTTAAAATAAAGCACAGGATGGGAGCGGTAGTGTGGGTTGTGAGACCTTAACAATCCATTCCATCCAGTATAACACACGCATGCTATGGAAAGAATGTTTATTAAACTAATTCTGTCAAAATAGTCGTGATGAATATTTGTTGTTCATTCGGGCATTTCATCTATTAGATCTATGTTCACACAGACTCTCACAAACACAAATATATGTACACACATACACACACACACTTTCTTTGAATTTATCAAACTTTTTGATCACCAGATGCAATGTCAGCAACTTTCAAGACTAAAAGAACTGCAAAGCCAAGTGCAATAAAATAATAATAATAAAACAAAGCCAAGAGTAATAAAATAATAAT
>OY757541.1:4812415-4840499 GCA_963584105.1 Alviniconcha strummeri
TGTTGTATTTGTGTGAGAATGTGCGTGTGTTAATGTGGTACTGTGTGTGTGTTAATGTGGTACTCTGTGTGAGTGTATATGACTGTAATGTGCTTCAGTGTTTAAACTTCAGTTGTACTGCACACTTTCCAGACTAAGAACTTATTTGTATTTGTGTACATGTGTGTACCCATGTCCCTGTAAACAATGTGTTTGTGTACATGTGTGTACCCATGTCCCTGTAAACAATGTGTTTGTGTACATGCATTCATGCCGTTTGCGCTCTTGTCATGCACTTCTGTATTGAAACTTTAGTTGTCTTGAACACTTTCCAAACTAACAGATTTTTTGATTCTTTGTGATCATTTGAACATTTTGTATAAGACATGATTTCTTCATTCATTGTTCTGTTCTGTTCTGTTCATTATTACCAAAGTTCATAAACCTCATGAGAAATGTTACATGGTCATCACACATTTTTTAACAGGGTGTGTGTATGACTGAGAGAGTAAGTGTGTCAGGTGGTGTGTGTCTGTGGTAGCTTGTTCAGAATGTTCACTCTTTCACAGACTCAGAAAATGTAGTTCATCAACAGTCTTTGGCTGACAGCTTAAAACTCATTGGTTCTCAGCTGAATGCCGTTATTAGGCTTCTCTTCTCTTTGCTTTGCGTCTTTGACCACATGACTGTACTGTGAGCATGACTTGTACAGAGATACTGAATGCTGTACAAATTTACAGTCATCAGCACATTGGGATATATGTTTCAGGGTACTAAAATAATGCTCACTCACAAAACGCAATTAACCTGATTGGGTGTTTTTAACAACAGAGCAGGTACTGGAGTGTCTAACTAAGTACTGTCTGACTTGCTATCTTAAGCACACATTACATCACAGACCCAATTCAGGACAAGAATGAAATGACTTGCCCTTATCACATTGTCAGTAGATTGCCTAGATATCAGTATGATATATATACTGAACGTCATTAGAAATGCAAAAATGAAAACATGCTTCAGCAATGTTTAAATCTGAAGCAAAATGTCATTCAGTCCAGCAAAACAAATGAGAGGACACTCATGCTGGAATCAAATCAAAAATTCCAGAGAAACTAATTAAATAAAATTTGCTTCAAAATTAAATGTTGTTAAAACGTGATCTAAACATGTTTCATTTTCAGGTTTCTAGTGGGGTTCAGTATAAATACTATTGCACACTGAGAGTCTGGCAACTTTACATAGTGGACAGTTTCAGTCATGCATTGCTCTCTTTTCAAGAGTAAACCAGAGCTGTAACATTGATCTTCCTGCTGAATTTTGACATAACCAGTTACCAAGCAAAATGTGTGAATACAGAAATGTGATCTTCAAGGTGATGCTATTCACTGCACTGATGAAAAGCATCACTTGTACCAGTGAGCCCATATGCTGCACACTAGACCAATGGGAAGCAAGCATGTTTTGGGACAATGGCAATGCCTTCATCGATGGGAAGGAGAAACTGGCTAATCCTGCAGTGGGAACTGCTTTCAGCTACATCAATGGAACTCTGAAAACGGCTTATGATTTCACCAATGGCCGCACCTTCATCAATGCCTCCATCATTGAGATTTCACCGCTGATTCCAAAACCGGTGATAGATCATACAACCCTCATAAGGGACTACAAAAATGTAAGAGGGGTTTGCCTGCATTGCATTTTCACCCCATTAATTTATGCAAATGTAGTTATGCTCTATGTTGGAAACAACTTCCTGTGCATAATGTATAAATCACCAGTTTTTTAAAATATTTTTTATACTGTAATGTATATGTTTACAGACATCAACTGTTTTGTTTTCATGGTTAGTGATAGAGAAGTTGTTGATCACAGGTCACAGTAAATCTCACCATTTGGTCAGCTCACAAGCTTTGCACAGTTCTAACTGCTGTAGTACATGTACTAAAAAAAACTTCAGTTCATCTAACAAGTTCAGCAACAGCCTTTTAACTCAAAAAAAAAAATATACAGGTCAGCATAGGATGTGGCTGCTGCACAAAGTTCAGATAAGCAACAAATCCCCAAATATAGCTGCATGCATTAAATAAAGCTGATGCAAGTTTTCAACGCTGCAGTTTCACGCAGCATGCTAATCTGATGTGTCCACTTTCAGCAGTTTGAGTGGCTGATTTTTATTTTTTTTATTTTTAATTAAAAGTTCACTCAGGCAGTTCCTTTTCTGAAGAAATGTATGTATGTGTGCATACTTGGGTTTAAAAGCAATCTTTTTTCCCCCCTTTCTTTTAGGGTGTGGAGTATCAGTTTGGTCCCAGCAGTTGTCAGAAATCGAAACTTGATCCACTAAAGCGTCACTGTGTGCCAGGTGAGTGTCTGAGGATTGGCCCAGTTGTGTGAAAGCCTCCTCACACTTACCAAGTGTCCAATCAAGTCTGGGAGAATGGCGGTTAGATGACCTCCTCTTGGATGACTGCTGTTGAAAAAAATCATCTGAAACAAGAATGAGTGCGAGCATTCTAAAACAAGATCCAAACACATCTGTCTGTGTCTTAATAAATTAGCGGGTTGTTTTTTTAAACCTTTTATGTGTTTGGATCTTGACCGCTGTTGAGTTTGCACAACATAAAGATCAGGGATCACTCTCGTTTCATTTCCAGAATATGTATGTATGGTGTCCTAGTTTAGTGAAGATGTTTTCTTTTGGTGCATATGGACACACACACACACTGGTAAAATTGTTAGTTGGCTGCTTTTACCCCTCACCTCTTTTCACAATGAAATTGTTATTCAGCCATATTGCTCATCTGACTTTTTTTAGACTACATACACAACGGTCTTTATTTAATGTCTTCTCTGTTAGATATTTCTCTCTTTTATATTAACAGAGATAAAATGGCATGCTTTCGTGCACTAAAAATGCATGAAAATAAAGAGTTAGTTTGTGTTTTAATATGTAATCAGTGGGATCCTAAATTCTTTGAACTAACTGATTTTTTTTACTGTAAGTGAATATGGTGCTTAACTGCACAACTGGAGGCTGTTTTATCTTTGTCAATACAGGGACAGCACTCCATCTTGGATCAGGGACTCTGGGTAAAGAAAATGTGCCAGTGTCAACTTATGCATACACTCTGCAAGACTTTCCTTACAAGTTCCAGTCCACTGTTACCCAGAAAGGTTAGCACTAAGTTGCAAAAAAAATCTGACAGCTGTGGGAGAAAAAAAGTAGCTATCTATTAAAAATGACTGTTTTCTTCTTCTTACCTATTCAGGCTATTTTTTTTATAGATCTATCAAGTAGTGATCATTTTGTGTATTTCATAAAGTCAGTTTACTTAAAAAGACAAGCTATACTCCTCAGTGTGTATTGTGTTAGTGTGTCTGTCTGTGCATGCATACATGCATTTTTCAACAAAATGACAGAAAAACATTAAAGGATAAAAATAATGTAAAAAAATCAGAGATTATTAGTCTGGAAATAAGAGATATGCCTGTTCAGTCTCCTACCCCCAACATACACACACATTTGCAAAGAATTTAGGTGTAAATCATGTGCTATTTTTTTTCTCACAATAAAATGAGGAAAAAATGACAAATACCATATTCTCTTAGGCTGTATTTTCTCAACAATCAGTCTCAGTCATACTTGGGGAGTTTAACAATTAAAGTTTCACACTTTTTCAGCACAACTTTCAGCATGTTCTTTTTGAGTCAACATTTCTCATCTTGGTCATGTGCATGCGTGTGTACACATTGCTCTCTCCAGGGTGCTTGCCTGTCCATGTAGCATACCTGGTGTCTTCCTCCGAACCTGACAGTGGTGCCTTGTACAACCTGGAAGTGTCTGATGTTACACCTGGCATTAAGGACCCTTCCATCTTCAACGTTCCACCTCAGTGCAAAAGCATACAGGTAACAACAAAATATCATCTCTCCCTCCCCAAACATCTACAGGCTGTGTGTGTGTGTGTGTGTGCATGTGTGCATGCCTGTCTATGTGCACACATCTAATTTGGATTTAATATTTTCCCGTACAGGATCCATGCTTTCTTTCTGTAATACTTTCTCCTTATATTAGTTATAAACAAATGAACAAAGAAATTCTCAACAACTGTCAAATCTTATGTATTTATATTTGCAAGTGATAGTTTAATAAGTTAGTAACTCGATTTTAATGTCCTAAGTGATAGTTTAGTAAGTTAGTACCTGGATTCCAATGTCCTAAGTGATAGTTTAGTAAGTTAGTAGCTGGATTCCAATGTCCTAAGTGATAATTTAGCAAGTTAGTAACTGGATTCCAGTGTCCTAAGTGATAGTTTAGTAAGTCAGTAACTGGATTCCAATGTCCTAAGTGATAGTTTAGTAAGTTAGTAACTGGATTCCAATGTCCTAAGTGATATTTTAGTAACTTAGTAACTGGATTTCAATGTCCTAAGTGATAGTTCAGCAAGTTAGTAACTGGATTTCAATGTCCTAAGTGATATTTTAGTAACTTAGTAACTGGATTTCAATGTCCTAAGTGATAGTTCAGCAAGTTAGTAACTGGATTTCAATGTCCTAAGTGATATTTTAGTAACTTAGTAACTGGATTTCAATGTCCTAAGTGATAGTTCAGCAAGTTAGTAACTGGATTTCAATGTCCTAAGTGATGGTTTAGCAAGTTAGTAACTGGATTTCAATGTCCTAAGTGATAGTTTATTAAGTTAGTAACTGGATTTTAATGTCCTGTCAACTGCATTGGGTCATCCCAGGATGATCATACTTTGTCATAAGCAAATGCATATTTCAAAACTCATTTATATGTAAGCCTTACTCTTGAAGTCAAATGCACAAGACCAATCCCTAAGTTAAAAGTGTGGCATGTATTTCAGGCAAACACTGCAAAGCCTTCACGGTGGCTTGAACCCTTCTTGTAAAGTGCTACTCTGCTTTGCTCTGCACCATTTATCAGAAAAATCAAAGCCATCTCAACCCCTACAAGTCACCACTGGCATTTGAAAGCTGATCCAAGTCAGAAAAGACCGCCTTGAAGCCATGACCTGGTAAAATGCAAAGTTGTAAGGAAAGAAGGACACGACTGTTCAAGAAACATGTTTGTTAACAGTTGCATGATATAGTTTGACACTTATGGACATGGAATGTGTGAAACATCGGTGAGTCCTCTATGAGTACAGTTATTTTCTTTGTTGTAAACATGATGTATTAAATCAACTTCAAATTATGCACAATGGTGATTGTATGAGCATGTGTGTGTGTGCATGCATGCATGTGCGTGTGTGTGAAACAGAGCGAGAGATCTGCACTTCATTTTTATAAAAGTTATCCTCAATCTTCAAATCACAATACTGAAAAGACTGTATGTTTTTCAACAAATTTTATTCAAATAAAAGTCTTTGCTCTGACAGTGTCAAAAAAAAAAAAAAAAAAAATGTAGGTACACTAACAACAGCTGGGATCATCAATTGAGTGGAACATTTTCAGGAAAATACAAAACTGTTTTACCAACCAAAATTCTGTCAAATTTTAAGACTTGCTTTTTTCCTTCACAGAGAACAATGCCTCCAGTATGACAACTGTGCGAACCAATAGGGACACCTCACACCGGTGATGTTGCAAGGGTGACACTTCAAAAACAGCTCACTAGTACCTAGTCACCCTCAGTTCCTTGTTATCATTTCATGCTGATACTGACTCGTCCATGTTGTTCCTGGCAGAGCACAAAAAACACTAACAAAAACAACAACTGTTCACAGTAACAAGCAGGGAACTGTTGTCAGGCATGTGCTCAGAGTTGTCCACCCTTGCAACATTGCCAGTGCCGAGCCCTTTACTTGATACGCTCATGTTGTTTCTTTCACCACACTCTCGCATTCGCTGCAACAATGTATTCATTCAGATTACGGATTGTGAAAACTCATCACCAAAATGGACAAATCAAAAGACTTGACAGACTGAACATTCTTTTGGGACAACATGCAACCTGTCCCCCTCCCCCTGATACAAAACTGTTTATTTACAGAAGGGGGAGGTGAGGATGGGTTAGAGACAGAAAAAAAGGGTTGTTATGATCCGAGTTTACATCTTAGTCGGTTCCAACATAAAAGCATTGATCTGCTGAAGAGGAAAATCACCAAGTGGTAGATTATTGCAATGGAGTGGTGAGATGTAGAAAACCAACACAACACGTGCACCCAGTGCAAGCACCTTCTTCGTCAACTGCATGAAATACCTTCCTGTCGAAGCTGGCACCATTCAAGACTATGTCTTCTACTACTGGTGAAGCTGGGGGGGAGGGGGGGGGAGACATATCAATCTACACCTGAGTAAATGGCTGATTTGCAAGAGCTGTAGAAACAGGTCAACCCACAGCAAAGGAGGAGACAGTCTCCAACGCACCATTCCAATATCTTAATATTGATCAAATTTGTTTTAAAGGAATCAGCCCTCTCAAAAAATTTGCCTACAAAGGCTGACTTTCTTCCAGTGGTAAAAACAGATCAAAATAACAACTTAAAATCAAGGAATTTTGCTTTAAAAACTTCCATTCATTTTTTTTCCAATTTAGAATGCTACTTGCAACAGTGAGAATCAGTATGACCAAACACACCACCATCAAGTGTCATGGCTGACCTGATGCTTACCTGTGGCCTCTCTGACTGTGCAACTTTTGTACCTGATATCAAAAGAGGCAGTGCGTGCAACATGGGTGAATCAGGACACTTGTCACTGTTGCATGCAGCCAGTTCCACTCGTCATTACTGGCAAAATTCAGAAGAAACTGAGCATAAAATCAAGGCAGCAATCTAAAACATTGATTTAAAGGTTTTGTTTTCATCTCCTCTGCCCGCTGAACAAAACCTGTTTTGAGAAGGCAAGCTCCTTTAATAATGCATTTATTCCATGAGAGCAACTAATGACAAACACACCCCACATCAAATATCAGCATGCTCAACTTGGCTGGGACAACAACAGCAAACAATTTCAAAAGAGCATCGTTAGTGCTGAATTTCTCACTCTTATTTTGACAGTGAATTTTTGGCAAAAGATCACCAACGTGATGTGCTTTAACGAAAGTGCGCATGTGACAGTCAACACTTTCTGAAATTCAAACATGAAAGACTGCTGTTGCAATCTTGAAAGCCACAGATGGGAACTAACTCTCTGAGTAATGTTCACCCGCTGTCATATGTGTGTATGTGCCATGCGCATTCACCCCAAAACAGCAGGTCCACACAAAAGCATGCTTTTCTCACGGCAGATTGTTAAGTGGCAACTACTGGGATACAGACCCCTTCTGGGGAATGTCAAATACTCAGCTGACAGAAGAAAAATATATCAATTTCTCACATTTTGATCGCAAAAAAATAATCCTTTTCTGCAGATGCCAGGTCGATATTCTGTCACCAGTGCTGAACCTATCATCACCATGCCACCTGAATGAACAGAACTTTGGATCATGAAATACACCATGACTGGAAAAATTACAGCAAGGGAGATGCTGATGTGGAAAACACTCTTGTCAGTACAGCATGAACAAACAGAATCATAGGAATTCACAACAGACCTTATGTACATGAACTCAAAATATACACAAACAGAAGACATACTGTACACATAACTTCTGGAGGGGAAAAAAAAATCAAAAAAATCTGATGGACAGATACATATATATATATATAGTAGCTAAACTACTTGAGAGAAAGAAAAACAAACAAATAAAAACAGACAATGCAGACCAAGACCTGAATTTAAAAACAAATCAGTTTCAAAGGAAGACAGGGCCAATCTTTTTCATTATATTATTAGTGACATGTTCATACATGTTTCTTGAGGTGCTCAAATAGGAAAATGAACAGTTACCTAAATGCCAAGAAAATGAACAAAACAAAATGAAGTAGCATTAACCACAACAAAACACAATAGCATTTTTCACTTTCAAACAGACATTTATGTTGTGTATCACAACATTCAAATCTATTCAAAATGCAACATCAATATTAATTACTTCAACATGAAAGTGTGATGGTATGAAACACTCTGAAAACCCCTATAATCTTTTCAAACACATCATCTGCAGGCAACTCCCACACTCTCAAAACAAAAGTATGATTTCAGACTATCAACTGAAGATTCCTGCGTCTGATTACTCAACCCTCAGCATTATGATTTGCAAGATCCAAACGCACAAAAGGTTAAAAAATAGACAAAAGAATGCAGACTTTAACAGCTCAATACAAAACATGCCCAACGTTTCAGGGCAAACCCCTTTCTCAAAGCATCAGAGGGACAGGTGGATGACAACAAATGAAAACTGTCTGCTTATCGCGTTTTGCTAGCTGATGCTGGTATGTCCGGAAGTCTTCAAGAGCCTTTCCTCAACCCTTCCAGACCTACCTTTGCCCCGGGGTCTCTATACTTGAAGGTGTCTCTCATACAAACCTGCAACATTTTGAGCACCCTAACAATACAGTGACAGATATCTGATTTGAAAGTATGGCAGAGACTGAAGACCATAACATAACATGGCTTTGGTGGAGAAGTGTTATTTTTCTGACATCTCATCTTTCTGGCACTGAGGCTGTACCCTTGGTGGGGTTTATGCACCTGGCTTTTACTTGCAGGCCAGCTGACAGTTGGTTAATGTTGGTGATTCAGGTCTCTGTTGTTGCATCCCTTGTTACGTGTGTGATGTCTGTCAAGCATTATTAATTCCATCTGTCTGCTAACATGACTTTACCTTCCCAAGTACAGCCTGTACTTTGAAACCTGGATTTACCCACCAAAATACAGCCTGAACACTGCAACACTGCTTTATCCACAAAAGTACAGCCTGGCTTTACCCACCAAAATACAGCCTGAACACTGCAACACTGCTTTATCCACAAAAGTACAGCCTGGCTTTACCCACCAAAATACAGCCTGAACACTGCAACACTGCTTTATCCACAAAAGTACAGCCTGGCTTTACCCACCAAAATACAGCCTGAACACTGCAACATTGCTTTATCCACAAAAGTACAGCCTGGCTTTACCCACCAAAGTACACCCTGAAATCTGCAACCTGGCTTTACCCACGAAAGCACAGCCTGAACATTGCAACCTGGCTTTACCCACCAAAGTACAGGCTGGCTTTACCCACCAAAGTACAGACTGGCTTTACCCACCAAAGTACTGCCTGAACACTGTAACCTGGCTTTACCCACCAAAGTACAGACTGGCTTTACCCACCAAAGTATTGCCTGAACACTGTAACCTGGCTTTACCCACCAAAATACAGCCTATGCACAACCAGGCTTTACCACCAAAGCACAGCCTGAACATTGCAACCTGGCTTTACCCACCAAAGTACAGCCTGGCTTTACCCACCAAATTACAGTCTGAACAATGCAACCTGGCTTTACCCACCAAAGTACTTACTGCCTGAACACTGCAACCTGGCTTTACTCACCAAAGTACTTACTGCCTGAACACTGCAACCTGGCTTTACCCACCAAAGTACAGCCTGAACACTGCAACCTGGCTTTACCCACCAAAGTACAGCCTGAACACTGCAACCTGGCTTTACCTACCAAAGTACAGACTGAACAATGTACAACTAGCTATGACCGTGATGAATATAACTGACCACTTCACATCAACACCAATAATAAACAGCTATCCAAATTTTGTATAGAATCAGCACACAAAGGAGCCACACAAATGTGTATAGCTCTGTAGCAGGGGAGACCAGCTGCTGTCAAGTTGCAGTTTTGTAAAAACCATGGACAATATTCCCTAGCGCCGAACCCCAACTCCCAAAAAGAAAAAGACGAGGAGAAGACAAACAACAGCATTAACTCATCATAGCAGAAGGGTGGTCGCAAACATGCAATAATGAGTGGACAAGCTGGTAATTGGATTTTAACATCCTGTCAACCACAAAGGGTCACCGCAGGACAATCAAACTGTGTCACAAGCAAACACACACCTCAAAACCTTTCCATAAATATAAACCCTTTTTCAAGTCAGTCCACAAAACCAATTCCTATGTAAGTCATACAACATACACAAACATCAAACACAAATTTTTGAAGAGCTAGCCCTTTCAGTACCACCCATGTTAAAAGCGCACATAAGGCTAGGACATGCTGGTATCGTTGACCATTCCGTTTAATTTACCAATGCCAAATTAAAGAAAAACAGAAACAGGAATGGACAGAAACAATACAAATAAAGTTTTATAAATGCATAACGGCATATGCCAGTGCCATATGGCAGCAAGCTGCACATACCACCTACTAATTACTACCTACTAGATGCTCAACACCAGCCACACAAAAAAGCCTAACTCTTAACAAGAATTTTCTGGAAAAAGTCAAGAGAATGGACCGTTAGCAGAAAAACGACGAGACAGAAAGAGCAAGAGGACTAGGTAGAAAAACAAGACAGGTGATAGGAAAGGTGTATCAAATGACAGCCCTGAGATTCCAGAGGGGGGAGGCATCAAACATGCCCGGCCTCCCTTCGGGAGAAGTGGACAAAGTACATATATATATATATAAATTTAAAAAAGCGTTGTAATCGCTAAAAAGAGTAATATCTTAATTTACATGTATCAAGAGCTTGCTTTAGAATTGTTATGCTATGAACCCTTTAGCAATCAAATTCAGTCTCTTCCATTGGAAGAAAAAAAAAGCATCAGATACCTCCAACTAACATCAAACCTTTCAACAAAAAAGTCATAGCAGGTTACGCTACTACAGTTTGTATCTAGGCATTAATGGCAATAAAATCAAAATCATGACACTGACCAAATTAAAAGGAGGAAACAGCAAGGCGGAAGTTGTACATGAACAAATTACTGGTAGCTAACAAGTGGTCTGCTACACACGAACAGAGGCAGGTGAGTTTCATATACGGCATTCACAATTACACTGTTGTTTTCCAGGAACTTGCTTCTCTGATATCAGGACCAACGCAAATTGTCACACAGATAGCAGTGAACGATTTAAAAGAAAAAACAGCTGTTACCCGCTGTTTTCTTTTTCTTTTACTGATAGATGCTTGTAGCTCTCTCACTCTCTCTTCTTGTGCCCACACAGACACACACATGTTAAGTGTGCACTCTTATCTCAGCCATTCAGTCTTTCAGAGATTATGCTGACAATGATCAGGCACAAGTTATCATAACAAATCAGAAGTTTGAAAAGTCCCATGCGCAGAAATCATGTGCCCAAACCCACACCTTGTATGCAGGCATTTCAGTGGCTATACCTGCCCGTATGTCATGTGGATGTGACTCACACCCATACCTTTTACACAGGTGTTTCAGGCATACTACAGCCTAATTCTTTGCTTCTTTGTGTTTTCAAGTAAACAAGCCATTCTTGGTGCACACATGCATGGGTGTTTAATTAATAGAAGTCATACAGTTTCACAGAGGTAGTCAAAAACTGAACAAGTTCTGAGCATGTACATGCAAGTCTGGGTGCACACATACCCCCAACGTTCGGAAAGGGTAAACACCATAAGGCAATACCATTAGTTCAGCTACATAAACGTCATCATTGTTTACAAAGAAGAAGACAAATTCTCATCTCATGTCGGCCTTGCCAAAGCTGGTAGTTGCCCCACCCACACTAAGAAACCTTGTGACTCGCAACATACCAGAAATTAAAAGTCTGCAGCAAATTCATGGCAAACTGGTCCAAACTTGCCAATAGTTACCACGCATACCATGACCCTCCTTGGAAACTGGAGTGATGAGATGAAACCATCACTGTCTGCTAGCACACAGACCATTTAAACTTTTTCACTGCCACAATGTCACTTAAATAAAAAAATAAAAAGAGAGAGAAAAAGAGAAGAGAAATCTGAAATCCTTAAGCTAGTCTTTCTGTTTGATTTGCTTTAGCCTGTGCAAGAATTTCATTAAAATGCACAGTACTGAAAGCAGATCCGTCATAAGACGGGAAAATATACTGTTTGCAGATGTACACGTACACTTTTCAGCCCAGAAATGTTACAGGCTGGGGCAGTGAAGGGGTTAGGCACATTCCTACGTGTGTGCAGTGCAGTGCAGACCAGCAGATGAAACTCAAGACCATGCTTTCCAGACCTGCCCACAGGCAGTAACATCAACACATTAACGTCCTAGGTCAGTCACTAAACCATGGGAGACAGTCAACTGAAGCATCTTTGATAGGCAGCCAAGTCTGCAGCATTGCCTGAGCTTGGGATACAGGGCAAGGCTGCTGAATGCAGCTCTCATCCTGCGTCTCTAACTAGATAGCATAGATGCGCTAACTGCTGTACCCCTTCATATTTCTGTACTGTTGGCGTTTCCCCATTTAAAAAAACAAAACAATTGGTCAAGTTCTGTCAACATTGCAGTTTACCAATTAATCCTGCACCACATGAATGCATTTGGCTCACAACCAAGCAGAAAGCAGCCAAAAATGTACAAAATTATGTTGTATTACTGTGGGTTGTCTTTGCTGGGGTGCGGTAACAAACAGGTGGGGCTAGCACATGGGCTACAAAAATACAATCAGGGAAACAGAAAATAACACTTGACACTTCCACGCACAATGCTTAGTTTCAGCCAAATGGGAGTCGTTAAAGTTTAACTAATGGTGCTCCAAAAGTTGGAGGAGTCTCCAGACATCATTCGCAAAACTGATTTTCCTCGAGGGTTATGGTCACTTTTAGCACATCCGCTCTAAAAACTCTGATATAATACACACTGTGTGGAGGCATCGGGCGAGTGGTCTACCCAGGACAGATTGCAACCTGAGGGACACCTTCCAACAGGAGGGAACACACAGTGAGCTGAACATATTTACAAAGCAGCAAAATTAGCCCTTTATTTTCTTTGCTGCTTTCAAAAGAAAGCAGCAAACGTTGGTGGTAAGTAATTACCTGTAACAACATGAAATGGTTTCACTGGTGTATTTTTAGTTTACTAAGTGCAGAAGACAAGTCAACAGGGCAAGCCAAAAATGTGACAATCAAAAAATATGCTTCCTTCAAATTAGCCATGAAACTGTTCCCAGCACTGTAGTCCAAGAGACTTTAGGGACCTAAACTATGGAATTGAGGTACTTTGTCACAAATGTTTAGTGTGCGTTCTATGGACAACTGTTGCAGGGTGACTCATTTAGCTTTAGTCTGTCAAGTGCTGGCAGATGGTTCTACAGACAACTGCTGCAGAGTGATCCAGTCAGCCTTCAGCTATGTCTGTCGCTGCATATCATTCACAAAACAAACATATTCACACGCACACACATACACACCAACATTACCCTTTTCAAGGATGGCACTGAATGAAATGGGCCTGTTTGTGATAGGGAAAAAAAAATCAAATGCTAAATGCATCCATGAGAAGACAGACAACGCAATACAGACATATTTTTCTCTTTCCTTCCATCATAAAGGCTAAATGGAGATTGGACAGAAATCACAGTAACTACAGACACACATTTTGCCCAAAACTGGGTGATCTTGTACTTGACTGATGGTTGTTGCTTCATCTTCATCCAGTCATGGATCAACTGGATTCAAAGAACAAAGGCTGTCTTGCAAGTTGTGTGAAAAATCACAACACATTTCCCCCTATGGACATTAAACAAGGTCAAAGTCTGTTCCCAAGATTTTCCTGAATTTGCAGCCCGTTCTCAAAAGACGGGTCCAAAGCTCATCTGATCACATTTGAAATATACTGGTAGTTAGATGTGTACGTTTCTTGTGTTTCCAACAAGGTATTGCTATCTGTACAAACAAAATGAACTGGAAAAAATATTCCGCAGCTTGCCATTGCTACAATGCATTGCTTTAAAAAAAAAAAAAGTTTTACAAAGAGGACAAAAACTCAGGGTGTATGTAACACTTCAAGAACAAAGTTCCCTGACTTTTCCCGCACCTGAAGGTCATCTTACAAAGTTTGTGCCTTTCAGATCTGAACAACCTTAGGCATGTACAGTATCTTACGGCAGCAAAGCCAAATGCTTCTAGCACAGTGACATCTCAATGAGATTTTGCTGGCAGCTTCAGTAGGACTTTCCAGTAACTGGAAAGTATTCAGCATTTTCCATGACTTTTCCACTTTCCCCCAACCTGCACACGCCTTGCCTGATACGACAGACCAAAACCAATCATTCAGAGGAACTGTCTTGTCAACTATTAGTCACCTACGGCCATAAAAAAGTTCCAGATTTACTGGGGGGTGGGGGGGGGGGGGGGGGGTGGAGGGGAGGAGGTAAGGATATTAAGGCCACACAGACTAGAAATTATTGAACAGATCTTGTTAACAAGGCAACCAGACAATGACTGAGACCCGGGTCAGCCTCTCCATCAGCACAACACTTCCTGTACAATCCATGGATAGTGCCTGTAGTTTGTGTCATGTCGTCAGATGGCGACCGAAAGACTGCAAGTGGTGAAGTACACGCATCCTCTGTCCAGCCGATGATATTCACTCCCGCAGCCGCAACAACTTACCAGAGTTTGTGTCGATGCTGGGGAAGAAAAAAAAGGAACATGTACTGTATTATAATATACTTCCTCAAGGGTCTTTTTTCAAGGCAGTTTAATTAGGGAGGGTAATAAACATGCAAGTGAGTAAGTAATCTGGTGTTTTACGCCCATGTAAACACATGTTTGCTACCAAAATCCAAGCTTGTTATAAGACAGTTAAAAGAAAATTACTTATTACAAAAATACCCATTTCTGTAATGAGCCTATGCAGCACTCAAAAACTGCAAGTTCCCTGTGCGCATTTCTCTTTGCTGAAGTGCTCTTCATGGTTCCCTCACCAAGTTCAGGGGTTCTTCTGTTGGAACCCAAACAGATTTTTCCTTTGTGACCACGCTCCTGCCATTCAGCTAGATCTTTAGCTATAAGGCATTAGGTGCAGACATTCACACTGGTTTCAACCCCACACACAGAGAGCACCAAACTGTAGCCCCTGGCTGGTTGAATTTTGTGCCTTTTTGTTTTCTACTCACCATTCCACTAGATCAGCTCCCATAACATCGTGTATGTGGTATGAGATTCCTAACCGGGCCACCTTGGGCCACTGTCTTTGTTCCAGGTCCTGCAACCGTAACCAATCCATCATAATAGGGAAAAATAACCAATCCATCATAACAGGTAGTAATAACCAATCCATCATAATAGGGAAAAATAACCAACCCATCATAACAGGTGGTAACAACCAATCCATCAGAAGTCAACAATAACCCAGTTACAATAACCAAACCATCATAAACCAATCCAAAATAACTGGTGACAAGAACCAATCCATAACTGGTGTCAATAACCAATCCATCATAACAGGTGACAATAACCAGTCTATCATAACAAGTGACAATAACTAATCCATCACAACAGGCGACAATCATCAATCCATCAAAACAGGCAACAATAACCAATCCATCGTAACCAGTGATAATCACAAATCCATCATAACAGGCAAAAATAACCAATCCATAAAGCTGGCAACAACAACCAACCACCATAACAGGTGACAATAACCAATCCATTTACAACAAACAATAACCAACCCATTATAACAGGTGACAATAACCAATTCATTGTAACAGGTGACAATAACCAGTTCACCCTAACTGGCATCCATCATAACATTAACAGGCAACAATCACCAGTCCATCATAACAAGCAAGTCACCAATCTATCATATCAGGCAACAATAACCAATCCATTATCATCATATCAGGCAACAATAACCATTCCATTATCATCATATCAGGCAACAATAACCAATCCATTATCATCATATCAGGCAACAATAACCAATCTATTATCACCACACCAGGCAACAATAACCAATCCATTATCACCATATCAGGCAACAATAACCAATCCATTATCATCATATCAGGCAACAATAACCAACCCATTACCACCACACCAGGCAACAATAACCAATCCATTATCACCACACCAGGCAACAATAACCAATCCATTATCATATCAGGCAACAATAACCAATCCATTATGATCATATCAGGCAACAATAACCAATCCATTATCATCATATCAGGCAACAATAATCAATCCATTATCATCATATCAGGCAACAATAACCAATCCATTATCATCATATCAGGCAACAATAACCAATCCATTATAAAAGGAGCTAATGGGAAAACATACCCATCGGGCATTTGAGTAAAAAGTCACTGTACACAGAGAACCTACCTCTTTGAGAATTTCTTTGTATTTGGATTTCCTGATCATGGTAATGACAGCTTTTCTGCCACGACTAAAGCTCTTCATGAAGATTCCTGCATTGGGTATGGACAGCCACCAGCTTCCCACATCACGCACTGTGAGCACCGATGCCTTTACCAGTTGTCTGCAGACATAACAAAATAAACATGGAAAACGCTTACTGAGATGCAACCTGTTGTCAAGATTCCTTTAGATGAGGGTCTTGTGTATCTACAGCATTGGTAACATTTCTTTTGCCCATTAACACAATAATGCTAAAGATTTGTGAAGCAAAGAAGTCGCTCTTTGAAGTAACCTCCCCTCCTCTCCGTTAATTAAAAAAAAAAAACATTATCTGCTGCAACACCATCATCAAAAATGTGTTAAAGCCTCCATCATCAGTAATGGTTTCAGCATTTCCATTCCTGAGGAAGAGTTGGCCAAAGCAGGTATTTAGCTGGTATACATCTTTAACTCACGTGATCTCTCCATCAGTAAAGCAGCAGGTTTTGATGAGTGTGTCCTTGTCAAGGCTGACATCTGTACACTGATCTAGAATATATCTCCTCACTTTCTCTGAAAAACACTCAACATTAAAGACAAAAACCACACACACCTACATGAATGCACACACACACACACACACACACCCACACACACATACATGAATGCACACACACACACACACACACACACACACACACACGTCAGCACGTGTGCACGCACGCACGCACAAGCAAACAAAACAAGAAACAAAAATGCACAACCTTCCCCTGCTCTTAACTTCCGAACTAAATGTAAATCGCACTCCCTACATACACTGCCATAATGCTTGCACTGTACAGTGACAGGGTGGCCGCAGACATAGCTACAAATCATGTAAGCTTTGTCTTGTAGCTGCAGTACAGCTAGGGTGCTACCACGCTGCCCCAGAGTTGCCACCCTGCAACCTTCTTCATTTGTTTCACGTTTTAATACTTTTACTCTTGTTATGTTGTTGGGACGCGAGTTTGTTGGTTGCTTGTTGTTTGTGTCCTTTCAATCCATTCACACCAACCAAACTGAAGTCAAAAGCGGTCTTCTAACAGACACTCTTTATTCCTGTCTTCTCTCTCTTGTCTCTCTCTCTGGTCTCTCTCTCTCTTGTCTCTCACACACACTCTCCTATAGTAGTATATATATATGCTTCATAGCAACTGAGAACAGTTCAGTTTTCAACCTGTGTTGCACAGAGCTCATGCAACACAATCACATCCATTCCATCCGCTGACCATTTACTCATCCATTCACCTGCAAACACATTCACATTCAACTAACCATTCACTCATACCACAGGCACATGCTATCATACCACTACACTCTGAATCTGTTTCACAACCTTTCTTCCATTTCTGACTGTTCACCTGTGTTACAATTATCAAACCACCTGTGTTACAATTATCGAACTGCAAGGCCCTGAAAACTGATTTCAAACCTATTTCCTAGAACAAAACAAATGCCACCAGCAAGCAATGAAAATGCTGAGCTGTTAGTGTTACGCAGTTGCTGATAATCATAAATCCTGGAACAAAAATGAAGCTTGGATTTTTACAAATCAAAATTCAGAGCCTTTGAACGGCACAGTCTGTATATGACTAGCAAGTAGTGTCAACCAACACTGAAAACCATAAATCATGCCAAACACATCTGGGTACAGAGCTCTCACTTGGCGTAACTACTCAAATGAAATCAAACAACCACTTTGGACCATTCTTATGAATAACTTCATGAATATTCATAAGAATGGTCCAAAGGGGTCATGCACTGAAAGTGAGACTGGGCACCGTATTGATCTGGGGTCATGGGGTCATTCTTAATGCATGAAGTCATGGCATGTCACGAGTTTAAAACTTGACCTTCAATCTCATGACTGAACACGAACTTATAACAAATGCTTCCAGGTCAACATTGTGGCCACTCTCCCTTTCGATTCTGTGTCCTGCTGTGATCTACCTCATTAAGAACCATCCATGCTGTAACTACTAACCAATAACTGCAGCGTCAAGTTTCAGCTCAGTCATAACTTTAAGGACATGTTTGCGGTAGTCATCTGTAAAGATGAGACTGCGGCTCGTTTCTTCAGGACCAAGCTTGAACACTTTCAGCTCTCTGTTGGCTCGCAGGTCATTCTGCCACACAGACACACACAGCAAACACGTAAATACCTGTGAAGAAGACTAAATACTTCCTCCATTAACTTATATTTTCTCCAGTCAGACTGCATTCATTTTTTCATTTTATGGGTACTTCTGACTTCAATCATCTTCCAGTACAAAGAAATGACCTATAGCAACTGCTGTGCACTCTAAAATATCCTTCTTTTCATTTGATCAATAAACATTCCATCAGATAATTTTCATCTCAAAGCAAAATGTATATAGATAAGCAGGACATATATTTAGGAGAGACGATGGAGCTAGGTTCTCCACCAGCCCCAATATTTCTCTGGAGTCAAATAGACGATTTCCGGAAATAACAGGCAAAGATAATTTGACAGTGTTTTCTTACTCCGGGAGAGTGAAGTCCCCTGAATGGAGGCAGCAGCTGAGAAGAGCTGATCTGCGACAGTTTCAGATCTTCAGGCATGGACCTATTATAATTTATACTAGACTACCAGCTGGGGGAACCTACTATCCGATCTGCATGTTCCCCACGAACAGTGAGCGCTTGATCGGCATTTCTGATGCCTTTTCTGCCTTTGTTTACGGGTATCCGTCATCTTGCCCACGTGCTCATTGTACCCCCAACAAAAGCATGACTACTCTGCGCTACACCCGCAGGCATGGACCTTTATATACAGGCCATGCCTGTAGGCACTTACTGAGTTCAGTCCCCTGGATTTCCGAAGATCGTCTATTGTCCAGACTCCATAGATCTTTTGGATAAGACTATACACATGCAAAAAGATCATATGTACACATGATAAAGATGCTGTAGTCCATGTCAGAGCTTGGTAAATGGCAGATATAGAAATGCTAAAATAACCTTGCAAAGTAGCATGCAATTAAAAAAATCATGTGAAGTACAGTCAGTCTGCTTGAGAGTGGAGAACACTGTCATATAAAGGTGACCAATAATCAAATTAAAAACAATATTACGCTGCAGAAATTCTCAACCAAACCAATGAAACATAGTTAAATACACATTACAACCATGGGTAAACAGCAAGAGCAAACAAAGCACCAAATAATTCACAGAAATCAGAAACTCATACTCACCACCTGCTTGTCGACCAAAGTGCGGTTTCTCACTATGCTGTACAGCTGATGTTTCAAAATAACAGGAGGTAGGCGATACTCAAACTTCTCCACTGGAAACAGACCTCTGAGGAACAGGAGTGCTGTTCTTGTATCACTGGCTGTGTCTGAAAAATAGCATGATTCACAACTTTATCAACATTTTCACATGTGATGTATCAAGCAACACTCTTGATCCAAGTCTAGAAGCAGAAGAGATTATTAATTTTTTTCTTCTTTTTGTGTTCAGAGAGCCAACTTGTTACTTCAGGTAATACACAGGGTTTGTAGGATACTATTCTACTCTAAATGCATAAATACAAGTAAACTATTTTTTTAACTTTTTTCATCTTTTTCTCGACATGGATGTTATTTTCATTTATTTGATTCTAGCTGCAGCTGCAGGAGTACTGTCCTGTGTATTACAATCATTGACTCCCGTGAAGTGCTGATCAGGTCTTGGGTTCAAATCCCAGCAGTCATGTGGGATTTTTCAGCCCTAATCACCTCCTAAATAGAGTTGGGAGTGCTATGGGCCCAGTGGGCGGGCAGAGGCCTCACAACTGAGCTTCATCCCCTTCACAGATGCATCTTTGACAATGTTGCTCTAATAACTTCACCATTACCACATGACTTCACCATTACCACAGGTGCCGCAGTTCCTTGTCTTGGTCAATATCAGGCTAATTCTGACACAGTAAACTTGGCCTGCTGCACCATCAAACAGCATCAAACCACTATGGACCTTTATAGCATCATCGGTTGTCATGCTCATCTTCATCCACTACTGCATCATGTTAAGTAATTAAACCCCCCAAAATATCTAAGTTTTTGTGACCCTTCATGCCATGCTCCTGTGGTGACCTCAGCCTCAGTGTTCCTGCCTCCTTTCTTGCCTGGGGCAGTTCTGATCAAAACCTTCAACATCACAAAGGGGACTGACGGAGGAACATGGGGGTCTGTTCTCTGGAGGGGATGCTCACTCACTCACTCAGTCTGGCTCTGCAACTTGGCTAATATTGTTGTCAGTAAAGGGGCACAGTTGGTGGCATCCTGCATATAGTGAATCAAAACAGACATCACTGAACATCACCAAAGTGACTCAGCAGTAGCGCAATGCAGAATCGACCTTGGGTGAGGCTGGGTATGAAAATAATCAGACAAGCAATGTGGGAACAATGCCTCTGAAATCAGCATGGATGATGGGACCTTAAATCATTTAATTCTGTTTTGTTAATTTCCTCATGTCACCTGAACCTGTATGCACCTGCTTAAATGATGGACACTGCACACAGTATGCATGTAATCATCCATTATATATATATGTATGAAAACAGATGCATGTCAAAAACATCTCACCTGTTTCTACGTGAACCACTGAATTTTTTAACAGAGAAATTAAGCATGTACAACAGCCCCAATTATTTAGAATGAGGGTTGTGAGGCAGCCTGATTTTCTTCTAATAATATAACGTTCAACTTCTATCAGTCCTGCTTGGCCTCTCTTCTGCCACCCCGGGTCTATTTTGTTTTTCTTGGAATTGGAATCCACTCTGGTGCCAAAACATGTGTCCCATTATCATGCACACATGACTATAATTGTGAAGGCCTCATCATCTATCTACTGACCTGTTACACCATTCACATCTCCTTGTGATGTGGAAACACCATTTGCTTGGCTTGAAGAGCCAGATGGCACACATCTGCGTTTGGCTTTGTATAGCTCAGGAATGTGGGATCTCTTGCGACTCATTTTTAGTGCTCTGTGCTGAAAAAAAGAAAGAAGAAGTTATCAAACAAGGTTGGATAAATTTCTAATTGTTGCCTAAAAAATCCCATCTTCTGAAGGAATGATGTTGCTTATATTCCAAACTGAATCTGAGAGTGAAACTTATCAAGATTTTTCACTTTTCTAATGGGACAATAAAGCCTGAACAAAGTACACTATAAAAATAAAAACAAAATAGCTGCACAAACAGAACAGAAACAAAGGAGAAAAACAAATTTCATTAGTCCTTGTGATATACTTCTCTCTCTCTATGAAGCGCTTGTGCGTCTGAAATATTGTGCGTGTTTTACGGTCACTACCACTCGTCTATGAATGTAATTCAAATAGTATTACTTTATTTGGTTTGGATTTGCTTCTCACTCTCAGGAGCAAGTCAAGAACTAAACTTTATATTAAAAAAAGAAAAGATGTACATAGTTGAAAAAATACAATATTTCAAGACAAATTAGCAAAGACGTTCTTAATGCGGTTGTTGTGTTGGAAACAGAAAAGGGAAATGTATCAGTTGGTAAGTCGAACGCAGCAGTGGGAGGGTATCCAACAGTAGACACAGCGAAAAGTTCGCAAATGAAAGTCATCTTTCCGCTCATTTGCACAAGGCAGAGGACTCTATTTTTAATATCTACAGCAGGCGTATGACATGAAACTTCTGTACTATCACTTAATCTAGTGTTCGGTATGCTTCAAGACAGATTATGAATGAGCTTTTGGTTCTAACACTTGCCTCTTTTACCTTCGGTTGACAAATTTAGCAGGGCACGACTTCCATCTTGCCCCAAGTCGTAATTTGATTGGTCAAAAGTGCATTACGACGACCTTACCCTTGCCGGTTTCGCACTTCCGGCATTCTTGTTGACGGGAAAGCGAATGCTGTCAGGGACGCTATTCATGTGCTTTTAGCGCATACATGTAGATGTGGGCCAACAACATCTAACAAGCATTGACAACGCTTGCATTGCTTATGTGCTTGACTACATTTTAATTGTAAGCCAACAAACAAAATACATCGACTCAGTATTGGTGCATATTTATAATAATTATTATGGTTCTTATCAATACATCTATTTGCGAATGAATAGAAACGTGTGTGTGTCTGGGTTTTTATTGACTTTGCTTAATTGTATTTCTTGCAGGTTAGCCACTCAAAATGGAAAATTTTGTGTTGTATGAGGAACTTGGGAAAGGGGACCATTCTATCATCTACAAAGGAAGACGCAAAGGCACCATCAACTTTGTTGCAATTCATTGCATTGATAAATGCAAACGCCCAGAAGTTACAAACACGGTCAGTACTGTTTCTTTGTTTAGTTTGTTCAGTGGTTGTTAAATTGGTTGAAAATGATTGCTTCAGTAATTTAGTGATTGTAATCAGATTTTTTTTATATAGTTTATTTTACATACAATTTGACTTTTGAGTACTTAATAATTCTAAACCGCCATGCTGGATCCAATTCACATCCAATCTGGATCAGCTCAGAAGCGGGCCAGATGATTCTTGCATGCTGGCTTGCTTCTGGACTATATCCATTTGGCAAAACCTGACACAGTCAGCCAAAACCAAATTGGAACCAGTTTTGTTTTGCACAATATGATCCAGGCCGTCTGTGGAAGAACACAACCAAGTCTGAAAGTGGGAAACTGGTAGTGGGCTATTTGTGTTCTGCCAGAAACCGTGCTCAGTGATTTTGCACACTGGCTTGTTTCTGGATGAGATGCGTTTGACCAAAACCTGACTAGGCCATCCAGATTGGATTTGGGTCAATTTTGCACAATATGGCCCAGGCCTTCTTTGGAAAAACAGAACTAAATCAGATGTGGGAAGTTGGATCTGGCAGATATGATCTGGCCTGATTCTGACTGCGCAATGGCCCCAACTGGCCCTAACCAAAACACTTCCAGATTGGATCTGGCATGTTTACTGTGTCTTGTCACGATCTTCATGTGTGTGTGTGTGTGTGTGTGTGTGTGTGTGTGTGTGTGTGTGTGTGTGTGTGTATTTTACTTGTAAAGTTTTCTGCACTCCCATTTCATGTTGAGGATGGGGCACTGAAAGAATTTGCCATCATTTGGCTTTATTGGTGTTTTGCTGACATCTGGCTGGAATCTTTTTATTAATTTAACAATAGTGTGAAACTAAAAGTGTGATCTAGTTTTCACTTGCATTTCAGCCTTCAGTAAAAACTGAAATACTAAATGCTTGACTTACATTTAATATGTCCGTTGTCGATGTCCAGGTGCGAATGACCCATGACATCAGTCACCCCAATGTGGTACAGTTCCATGAATGGTATGAGACCAGCAACCACCTGTGGCTGGTGGTGGAGTTGTGTACTGGTGGCAGTCTTGCAGACATTCTTGCCCAGGATCATCATCTGCCAGAAAGCTCCATTCGAGACTTTGGCATCCATCTCGTGACAGGCTTACACTACATCCATTCCCTTGGCATCCTCTTCCATGATCTGCGCCCAACGAAGGTGATAAGATCTCTGTTAATCACACTTGAAGAGGTCCCAGTGTAACTTTAATTTACAACATTTAATTCTGTTGTCTTGGTGGTTCAGGGTCTGTTTACTTGCTTATGCAATCAGAACTAGATGTTTCTCATTAGCATTTTATTGACTTGAGCTGATCACTGTGGTAAGTTCATCCTGAAATGACCCTGTGTAGCTGACAGGACAGTTGCTGTTGAAGTGTTGCTTTACGTCCACAGAAACCGTAGGTTTATTAGGGATAGGAGCCCAGGACGTCCACCTCGACTTTCACACAGCTCCTGAGCTCTGTTGACAGAACATTCAGATCCAGAACATACTGACTCATTGACTAACCATGGGAAACAGGTGTTGATGTCCATTTTTGTGGCCCATTTCAGAAATTGAACATGTAATGCTTGGCAAAGGCCAAGGGAAAAAAAGAAAGAATTCATCAACATTCAGAGAATAAATGCAGTATCGGCAGCTGGCAAGAAAGAAAGAAAGAATTCAGTCAACTGGCCTTTTGTAGTTGGTACTGACAACAGCAATACCAAAAAGGGGTTTATTTTGATGAACATAATAGTTTATTAACACCTACCTTTGAAGCTTCTGTGGGTTGTTCCAGGTGCTGCTGGACACATCAGGCATCCTGAAGTACGCAGACTTTGGCTTGTCCAAGGTGGAGGGGGAAAACCTGGAGGAGCTGTTCTTTAAGTTTGCTGAGGCTGGGGAACACTGGAACATCCAGTCAGCGGATGAAATGATGAAGCAGATCACCACTTCAGGTCCACAACTCTTTTCCCTCAGCATTTCCTATTCTACAGAAATTTCTTCTTTTTGGGGGTAGGGGGTGGTGGAGAGGCAAAATTTGGCCGATTAAAGGGGACCCTCCAGCAAAGACACAAGCTGGCTGGAAAACACCAAAAGTGTACAGAAATGTTTACATGCAGGCTTTGCATTATGGTTCAATTAATATTTGTACAGCAGAAGAAGTACTTTTCTTAGTTTTTTGCTTCAAGTTTGACTTCAGAATGTAGTGATACCAGTTTGCTTTTTACCTGTGAAGAGCAGAACAAGGACAGCTCATGATGTAATTAATAAGACACAACCTGCCAAGACACAAAATGGCAGCACTCACAGTTACAGCTGTGTTATCATGACTCAAACATTGATTTTTAAGAAACTAGGCCATAAATTTACTGGAAAGTTGCTGAGTCTAATTTTTATTCCATTCCTACTACGCCTACTCAGAAATCAGCCTGGAAGTGTGCTGTGACTTCTTGCACAAAAGATTACAAAGCACATTCACTCTAGCAAACCAGCTTCGCTGAATTGCCCAATATTGTTCAGTGCTAGAGCCACTGTTGCTTAATCATTTCCATGATTATTACTGTTTTATACTATTGACTTGTCTGCAGGAAGCCCAACCTACATGGCTCCAGAGGTGTTTCAAGGGGGAGAACCTAGCATTATGTCAGACTTGTGGGCCCTTGGGTGTGTTCTCTATGAAATGTTTGCTGGTAAGTGTGTTTTATGTTGTGGTGTGTGTCATGGGAAAAAATGCAAGTGCTTTAAAAGTAATAATTGTTTTTTAACAGCAGTTGGATTATTTTTACCTGTGCGTTGTTATACTGCTTAGTGTTTAAACTTAAATGTTAAATGTGCCTAAATTGTGTGTACGCAATGACAGTTTCTTGATCCACAAAAGATTGAAGTGTTTGAATATTTTTTATTTTCTTCTGAATTATGTTTTGTTTGTTCTTGTTTTGTGCATGTTTTTTGTGTGTATGTGTTTAAAAATCTGTTTGCATTGAAAAAAAGTGAAAATGACATGCAGGAATATTTTTTTCAGGTCATCCTCCTTTTCTTGGAGAAACATATGAAATCACCAAAGAAAAAGTGATAAACAAAGAGTTTCCACTTCCAAAGGTGAAAGGTAAGTAAGACCTGCTTGTTTTGTTTAACATGTTTAGTATACATGTCAGTCCTACAATAGAGTGCATTCTTTTTTCTTCTTCTTTTTCATGATAATGTAGATCTATACCCCAGTCATCAAAGAACTTAACCTACATTGAGGTTGGGTATGAAGCAAATTAAAAGACAGTTCAGAAGTTTGTTAAATCTGCATTCAAAAATTATATGTTCAGTTAAAATGAATATCTTGTTTTCAGTCTTCCAGTCAGAAGCTTGTTAAATCTGCATTAAAATATCGTATGTTCAGTTAAAATGCATCTCTTGTTTTCAGTCTTCCAGTTATGTTTTAGCTAGCATTACAGTCCTGTGCTCAGTCACACAGTTCAGCAACAGTGCCAGAGCTGAACTGACCTGTGTCACTTTAACTCAAAATACAGTCGTACTCGCACTGCTGTCCTTGCCTTTTTATGTGGATGCTGTCTCCATATGAAATAAAAGACAGTCTTGGCTATGTTCTAACTGAGTATGTGTTCAAATCTTATAACACCTTTCCACATAATTGTACATCTAAATACCTAAGGCACATGTTCATGTGTGTGTAAGAGAAAGGGGGAGGTGGGGGAAAAGAGGAGTATTTCGTTTTAATCTAGGTTACTAATATTAGTACCCAGTTTCTGCTACAGTCAGTGTGTGTGCGCGCGCACACGTGTGTGTGTGTGTGTGTGTGTGTGTGTGTGTGTGTGTGTGTGTGTGTGTGTGCATGTGTGTGTGTGTGAGTGTGTGTGTGAGTGTGTGTGGGGGTACTTGATTGTGTAATTGTGTGTTTGTCATGCATGTTCATGCATGTATGTGTGTATGTACTTCCATGTGTTGGTGTCTTTTTCTCTCTTCACCCTGATATAACAATATAACTGTACCGGTTGACTGGGTGTAAAACACCAACTTACTTACTTACATCTTTTCTCTGCAGTGTCCACCATTGGTGAGGTGCTTCGTCCCAAGACAGCCCCTGGTCACGACACAGGAGGGAGCAGTCTCTTCACTCTCAGGTATACTGCACACAGTTTTTGTATCATCTCGGGCAGTCATTTGTTATGGTGATGCTCAGTTTATTATGGTTATTCATGTATCACTGCTAATCAGTACAATGTGTGAGTGCACGTGCCTGCATGTGTGTGTGTGTGCGTGTGTCCATCACCATGTGCATGAAGGTGGGTGGTATTTTCAAGTCATCTGGAATGACAGAAAATTCCCATGCCTGGATAAACACCCAAAGAAGTCTTTAGTCAGGCTTATACCTGATGTGCGCAAGCAGTAATTGTTTTAGTTTCCTCTGACATGATTTACCATTTTCCAGTGCCAGGCCCCACACAGCAGTACCACCAGACGAGAAAGTGACAACACCGTACAGACAGGCACATTCACCCCTGACAACTCGAGAAGTGATTGGAATCACCCATGATGATGTTGACAGCATCGACAGAAATGGCGAGAATGAGGCTCTGAGACTTGTTTTCCACGAGAGTGACTTCACGGTGTCTCAGATCATTGATAACCCCAAGGTGAGCATTGTTTTGTGTTTGTTAGCATTTTTCAGCTAAAACCCTGAGGTCTACCTCATATTAGATGAAAGGATAACAGGTACAATTGTTTCTCTACACCTGTACATACCCAGTAGACACTGCAGATCTAATTTGGAGGCATTTTAGTTATGACCAGTTACGGTCATCACAGCCAGAATTGGGCCAGATCGTATATGCTGGATCTGACTTCCTGCATCCAATTTGGTTCCATTCTTCAAAAGAAGGCCTGGATCATATTGTGCAAAACTGGCCTGGATCTGATCTGGATGGCCTGCTCAGGGTTTGGCCAAACAACACTTTAGTCTTCCCTCTATGATCTTGACCCCCTCTCTTCCCCCCCCCCCCCCCCCCCCAAGAAAACTGTGTGGCCCTAAAACAATGGTATGAAAAGAAGCTAGCAGCCTTTAAAAAAGAAAGAAGATATGCTGAGGGCTTTCTAAGTCTTGGGCAGCTGCATGTTGCCAACTGTTCATATTCACAACTACATTGACTGAGTAAATGGAGGACTCACACAGTTTTCTTGCAGTCACCCTTGTGGCTCAAACCCAGAGTGTAGTCAACCCCGAATTTGCTCCCCAGTTTGTGTGATTTTTTATCGCCTCATTCACTTGTACCCCCATCTGCCTTGATTGCATTGTTTGTTGGTTGTTTTATATAAATACTGTTTGTGTGAATGTGTATTGGTTGCTGTTAAATTCAAGTTGAATTTCAGATCCAGAAGCCTCCAGCAAGTTCGACTAAGTTTGACCCCAAGACTTTGCCAGTGCCGCCTTACACAGGTATGGTCTCCTGTCTTTATTTTTGCTGCCTCTTCCAGTCCTGTTTTTGTCCCTTGTTTATTTCTGCTTCCTCTTCTGGTCCTGT
>OY757541.1:4840699-4858199 GCA_963584105.1 Alviniconcha strummeri
ATCACCCACAGTTGTCGTGACTCAGTCAGTGCCTGCATCTTCTCTTTCTGCCTTACAATGGCATGCTCAGCAACGTCTCTCATCTCAGAAAGGTGGGGGGGGGGGGAGGTTACTGATTCCATGGTGTACACCATCGTCACCCACAGTTGTCGTGACTCAGTCAGTGCTACATCTTCTCTTTCTGCTTCACCATGGCATGCTCAGCAACATCTCTCATCTCAGAAAGGCATGGGTGGGAAAGGAGGGGGAGTTATTAATTAATAGCAGATTATGTGTTACTTTTCACCAACCAATCAGTAAGAATTGTCTTAGAGCTGAAAAATCAAAAACAATGATGACTTTTTATGTTCAAAACAAAGATCAAAATACACAACTGGTTAATTTTAATTCTTCTTTTTGTAACAAGATAAAACAGTCTGTCCTTTTCAGTACATTTGTCTTTTTCTTAGCACCAACAGACAAACAGCCAGTCATTTCACAAGCAAATGATGAGAATTTTTTTTTTTTTTTATGTCATATCCATCAGTTGTTTTAAGTCTTGCCAAAATGGAGCACAGTCATGGGACAGATTTGTATGAGAAAAGAACATGTCTGGTAGAAGTATCAAACATGTCACATTCCAGCCTATTTCTACTCTTCATTTGTGAAGAGTGAAGCAACATGTCTGGTCCCAGAGGAGCTCTGATTCAGAACAAAAAAGTATTTCTTTTATGTAAATATTTATAGAACAACCAGATGGAGAAAGCAGATCAAATTGTTTGTACATTTTCTGTTTTCAAGGCACTTTTCATCTTCTGTTGAATTTCCTCTTAAGAAACATAGGTCATTTATAAAAAGAAAACAACCAAGAACAGATAAAAAAAATGTACACAAGGATTAAATCAGATTTTTTTTAAATGTTCAGAAAAAATTCCATCTTTAAATGAGTTCTTCCTAAGGAGGCACCACTTTAACTGTACCTTTGGGACAGAGATGGGCTTCTGTCTTTCTGAGGAAAACTTGTTAATCAGACTGATAGGTGGAACATCTTCTGTAAGTGTTTGTGTTTCATGCTTTGCAGGAAGATTCAGTGCTGAATCACATTGCAGCCAAGATTATTGAGACACTGACCACCACGAAAGGTCCACATGCTGAGGTAGGAATCTCTTGTTTGACTGTCTATCTCTTTGTCAGTCCTTTTTTTTTTTCCTCTTTTTTTTTTCTCTCCCTTTTTTCTTTTTCTTCTTTTTAACCTAAAATTGTACATGCATGTAATATGTCATGATCTTGTGGGGTACAAATCTTAAGACAAAAACAGCAGTTCCTGGCATTAATTTAACCATTTTTACTTGTTCCAAGCAATTACTTCATTGATAAGAAATGATTTTGTTCTTCAGTACTGCTGCTATGGGTCATCATTAAGTTGATGATGGCTGTTTTTGTTTCTATGTCAAATGAAGTTGTACACAAGCTGGTGAAACCTGCATGAAGTTTTGCTGTATGTACTTTGTGTATAAGTGATTTCTTTTACTTTCCGATGTTCATGTATTTAGAACCATGACTGTGGACAGTTTTATGTAAATGGAATAGCAATGATATAGTGTGTTCCTGTGTGATGACTGTTTCAGAAATTTTTGACCAATGAAATTGGCCAAGGGTTGTGGTATGTGTACAAACATTCCACCATGGATTCACTGAGGAGCACAGCTTTGTCAGTATGTATTCTTTTTTTCTCTTCTTTTTTTCTTCTTTTTTTTGCAAAGAGAAAATCAGCAGATTTCATAACTCCCATTTACCAACACACCCACAAACACGTACATGCACGCATGCATAACTGCATGCACACACACACACACACACACACACACACACACACACACACACACACACACACACACACACACACACACACACACTGCATGCATGCAGTCACACACGCACATGTACATGCACACACATAGGCATACTCTA
This sequence comes from Alviniconcha strummeri, assembly GCA_963584105.1. NCBI lineage: Eukaryota > Metazoa > Mollusca > Gastropoda > Provannidae > Alviniconcha > Alviniconcha strummeri. The sequence continues at coordinate 4,842,650 of OY757541.1, forward strand.
TGCTAACAAAAATGGATAAAAGACAAAGTTGCCCAGTTAAAGTATTCAAAGAAGAGCTTTATAAGTCTTGAGTTTGCTTTAGAAGGAAGAGAGGTGTAGAATATCTGATGTCTTGGGAGAGGTTGTTCCAGATGTGAGGATGGAAGTGTGAGAAAGACCAAAAGCCATGAGTTTTATGACTGAAGCATTGGAATTTCACACACAAAGAGCAGAGAGAGCGTGAAGGGCTGTAAAGGTGCAGTAGTTCAGAAAGATAAGAGGGGCTTTGGTGCAATTACATCATGTTAACATTTGGATCCAGTATGTTGTGATGCAAACTCTTTGTGAATTGCGTGCAGGCTTTGTGCCGGGTGACATGGCAGAACCCCTCTGTGTTCCAAAATGTGCTGGAAGTGATGGGACTGTCAGTGGTGTGTCAAGCACTGACTCAGGGCATCACGCGCGTCCAGCAGGCAGTGGTCACCATGTTTGGTGCACTGGTGTCCACTACCGCCCACCTGACCAGGCTGACACAAGACAAGGTTGGTTGGGTTTGTTGTTCCTTGGGGATTCTGTAAGGACTCTGTTGTTGGTGGTGGGTTTTGGGGGGTACATCTGTGTATGTGTGTGTGTGTGTGTGCATTTGTGTGTGTGCATTTGATGTATGTATAATTACCTGTTACCTTCCCTTAGGACAATGTGAGATGTCCTTGGCAGTGGGTGCATCTCTGTGTGAATGTGTGTGTGTGTGTTTGTGTGTGTGTGTGTGTGAGAGTACATTTGTATGTATGTATAATTAGCCGTTCCTTTCCCTTAGAACAATATAAGCTGTCCTTGGCAGCAGATGCTTCCTGTTTGCATCCACAACATTTTCCATCTCCAGCCCTTTGGCATTTTGCTTGATCTGATATCCAGACTTCTCAAAAACAACAGTTATGTTGAAAATGTGCACAGAAATCTACCACACAACACATACAGTTAGCGCTAAAAAGCATCTTGCCATCTGCTTCTGTTGCCATAAAAACATTGGGTAGTTTCGGATACCTCTTATTTTTCCAGTCATAACTGACAGATCTTGTGCCAGACTTGTTAACAGTTGATTGTTGACCTGTTTGTATTGTATCCCTGTGTTCAGGATTTCCTCTTGAAAGTCACACGTCTGCTGGACAGTCCCTCAGTCATCATTCGCGGCAAGGCTTTTGTGGTCATCCACCAGATTGTCGCTCGCAACACAGACATGCTCCTGCACGCTTGTCAGAACAGGTACAGTGGAGTTGCATGATTGCAGCAGAGACCATTAGATCTGAGAATGCACAGCCCTTGCAAATAGTCAGTCAGTGTTTAGGTCCATTAGCTTAGCATGTGGGTCCATTTGCTTAGTATGTCTTTGGATTCTTGTCAGAAAACATGGTGATTTAAAAAAAAAAGGTTTAGTTTGCTCAAATAGTAAGAGTATGTATGATGGACATTTGTATGAGAGGCATGGCAGATGCAAGTGGAGATGAAATGGACCTCTATGTGTAGTTGAGTTATTTTGGTAACATGAGTTCTGTCTGTATGTATGCGTCTCTTATTGGTGGATGCATTGTGACTGCATCAAAGTTCTGTGTCATTTTGTTATTTAATAGGTTTTATAAGCACGTTTGGACACCTTTTTTTTTTTAATGGTAGGACTTTGCAAAAATGATGGTGATGGTGATCACGATGATGATTATAACAATAAATCTTGAAGATTTTGACCTGTTTACATTTTGATTCTGCTTTTGGGGCTACATGCTACATGGCTGAAACATTAAGTTTGTATATGGCAGGCTAGTGATGTACTTGGAGCGTGACAGTCGCCATAGCACTCCCAGAGGAGCACGCACTCCTAGTCAAGAACAGGCAGCGATGGAGTACCTGGGGAATTGTCTCCACCTGCTGGTGTCTGGCATTGTGGCGCAAGTACCTGCGATCATGCGTAAGTCTCCTTTAGCCTCTTGTGGAAGTGCTGCTGTTTCACAAGACAATAGCTGGTTTCAATGACACAGTGTGGGCAAGCAGAGTATTGTTGTTAAAGGAGAAGTGTAATGAAGGTGCAAGTTGTCCTGAAAGCATAGAAAATGTGTGACTATTTCCATCTGCAGGCTTTGCGAGGTAGGATTTTTGGCAGAGTGCCAGGACTGTCCTGTGTTTTTGGCCTGTGCAGGCTTAGTGATATAGGCTACTGGCAGTGTACCAGGACTGTCATGTGTTTTGGCCAGTGCAGGCTTAGTGATGTAGGTTTTACAGTAGTGTGCCAGGACTGTCATGTGTTTGGGCCTGTGCAGGCTTGGTGAAGTAGGCTTTACAGCAGTGTGCCAGGACTGTCATGTGTTTTGTCCTGTGCAGGCTTCATGATGTAGGCTTTACAGCAGTGTGCCAGGACTGTCAGGTCATTTTCTAAACAAGATCCAAACACAAAAAGGTTCAAACGAACGCTTATTTATTTTAACATGGACACACAGTATGCAGATGTTCATCATATCATGTGTTTTATCATGTCATGTGTTTTGGCCAGTGCAGGCTAAATGATAGTGGTTGTGTGCCAGGACTGTCATGTGTTTTGTCCAGCACAGGCTTAATGATGTAGGCTTAACAGCAGTGTGCCAGGACCAGCATGTGTTTTTACCTGTGCAGGTGAGATGCTGAGCAGTCTGGATGCTGTGGCGGGTCGGAAACACCCTTCAGCAGCTCAGGTGCGGCAGCTGAAGGCGACGCTTCCTCTGCTGACAGTTTTCACCCACCTTGTCACCAGTCAGGTAAAAACAAAAACATTGACAGTTGAGTTTTAAGATGGAGAAAGAGGAGAGTGGTCAGATAGTCACAGAGAGTTGGTAGTACACAGTAAGAGCACTCACCCCTAAAACCATGTTAAGTGCATGCAGAGAGTAACGCTGGATAAAAGCAATTGCTGGATCATATCAGGTGTAACAACTGAAAACAGTGCCACCTCTGATAATTGTTCTTGCCCTTTCTTTGCGCCTCAGATTGTTTTTCTCCCATTCTGTCCCCTTTTGTTTAAGAAAAACAACAAACAACAAGTCAGCGAGGGTTGAGACAGAGCCAGACAGACATGTACACAGACAAATGCATGTAAACACACATACACACATGCGCACATGCACACACACTCCCTTTCTTTGCAGCTATATTTTGATGGCATTATCATTAGTTTGTTGGTTTTCTTGCCTATAGGCATAATTACAGTATGTACTTGTGAGGTGGTAGGTCATCCACCTGCACCTGATCAAGAGGGGCAATGGCCTAAATGGATAAATCATCCATATCCATATCCATATATTTTGATGGTGCAATGGTGTGTGTGTGTGTGCAGATGTTTCGCAGCCAGGTGGTGACTGAGGACTTCATGAAGCACCTGGGTCAGCTGATGGTGCACGTGAAGAGCATTGAGAGCAGAGAAACCAACATTGAAGCAGCCTCAGGTGGGTCCTGCTGGCCTCGCTAACTGCCTTCCCTAATTTCTTGTTTCAGCGTCCTGAATTATTGCTTCATTGACTTCCATTGTTGTCCGTTTTGGAGTCACACTGAATAACCTTTTAGCCCCATGAAATGGTGTTTTTGTAATTTTATGGCTGCATTTCTTTCTGAGTGCACATTTATTTTATGCATAGAAAAAAATAGAAGAATTAGATACCACAATCAAAAGGTCTCCTGGTGCAGAGTACTGTGTCTTGTAGTTTGGAACAAAGGAAAGGCTTGACTGTGACCCTTGCAAGCTTGCCAAAAATGGGTGTTTGGAAACTTGGATTTGGAGAAAGATTGTACCTTGGAAAAAAACTGCCATAGAAAACTCCTCATAAGTGTGTGTTTTGGAAACTTGGATTTTGAGAAAGATCGTACACTGGAAAAAAACTGCCATGGAAAACTCCTCATAAATTTCATTTATGCCTATATATCAGTCCCAAACTAGAAATTCTCCTATGTTTCAGTGATTTTCCACCCAGTTCACAAAGGGAGACTCTGAAAGATATTGTAGAAGGCTCTGTAGAAATGACCTACCCTATGAGTATGAGTGTAAAAATACCTCAGGATTTCTGTAATGAACTGGTTTTTGTTTTGTTTTTTGTAACAGTACTTTATCAAGACCAAACCAAATACAAGTACCAGTAATTAAGTTTAGCTGTAGCTGCATTCATTGTTTTTGTAACAGTACTTTATCAAGACCAAATTAAATACAAGTACCAGTAAAGTAATTAAGTTTAGCTGTAGCTGTACTTCAGTGCACTTTTGACTGGCATATGATGACAAAATGTGTATCGCCCTGATATAACCGCACTGGTTGACTGGGCATAAAACACCAACTTATGTCATCGTCCTGATATAACCGCACTGGTTGACTTGGCGTAAAACACCAAGTTACTTACTGTCATCATCCTGATATAACCGCACTGGTTGACTGGGCGTAAAACACCAACTTATGTCATCACCCTGATATAACCGCACTGGTTGACTGGGCGTAAAACACCAAGTTACTTACTGTCATCGCCCTGATATAACCACACTGGTTGACTTGGCGTAAAACACCAAGTTACTTACTGTCATCGTCCTGATATAACCGCACTGGTTGACTGGGCGTAAAACACCAAGTTACTTACTGTCATCGTCCTGATATAACCGCACTGGTTGACTGGGCGTAAAACACCAAGTTACTTACTGTCATCGCCCTGATATAACCACACTGGTTGACTTGGCGTAAAACACCAAGTTACTTACTGTCATCGCCCTGATATAACCGCACGGGTTGACTTGGCGTAAAACACCAAGTTACTTACTGTCATCACCCTGATATAACCGCACATTTTATTAAACAGCATATATGAGAGAAAATGGTGGCAGCCTTGATTTCAACTTCATCTCATTACCAAGTCCTGTGGCAGATAAGAATTTGGTTAGCCAGTTATCATTTACTGTGCTGTTCATCTTCGCAAAATGATGCCACATTTGTTGTTTTGATTGATTCATTTTTATTTTTTTGGTGGATTTCAAGTTCATCTCTTACCAAGACCTGTGGCAGATGAGAATTTGGTTAGCCAGTTATCATCTACTGCACTGTTCATTTTTGGAAAATAATGCCGCCATTGTTGTTCTGATGCATTCAGTTTTTTGTTGTTGTGGATTTCAAGTTCACTGAATGTTTCCACTTTCTCGTATAAGGGCACTTTTCTTTGTGTTTGTGTGTGCATCCATCAGGTTTAGCTTGTTAGCTATGACAGTGCCAAAGCAGAACCTTGCATTCAGGAGTGCCACATCTGTGGATTTTTTTTCTCCACTTTTGAGCCAAATGTGTTATCTCCAGAAACACCTTGTGGTGCAGAAATTATGGGACATACATGTACAAATGTCTTATCTCCAGAAACACCTTGTAGTGCAGACTTTATGGTACATACATGCCCTGTCCTCAGTTAGCTTGCGACTGTGTAGAGGAATCAAGACAATGGTGATTCCTTTATAATGTTATACGTTCACTTGCCTGTAGTGCATTAGGTAGCAAAATTCACCCTACTTGTTTTCACTTTTATAGTGACAGAGAGTTCTGTAGACTAGTACTCATCACCGTAATGCAAGGCATCTTCACCCTGCATGTTTATCAGTAGTTGTGAACATTTTTCATGTTTTCATCGTTTTGCCTTGATGGAGGCGTTGTCTTAACATGAATGTGTGTCGTATTTTGCAGAAAAACTGAAAGGTATACTGATCTGTTTTTCACTCGGAGCTTGTAGAATTTTGACTCTGTTTTCCATTATTTATGGATGCATTTGATTTCTTTCCTTCCTCTGTTTACTCTTTGTATCCCTTTTCTATGATGTGTGCATATGCAACCTGTATTCAGGAAGCTGGTGTGGCATCCTGAGTTGTCAATGAGTAGAATAGCAACCCCCACCCCCCAATCTCCTGCAGAGCTGTATTCTTTAAAAATGTAACATGAGGAAGATAGAGACAGACAGTGATAGTGAGACAGTATAGTAAACTAACCTTGTTATTCTTCTTCCTAGTTGTGTGATAACCTCATACAAGAGGAATATTCCACAATGCTAAGTGTCAAATGCTGGTAGTATTTTGTGCTGTTAGCTGTGAGTTTATCAGTATTAAAATCAGTATTTTGTGCTGTCCTAGTTGTGTGGTAACCTCATACAAGAGGAATATTCCACAATGCTAAGTGTCAAATGCTGGTAGTATTTTGTGCTGTTAGCTGTGAGTTTATCAGTATCAAAATCAGTCATTACAGTAAATATTAACAATTAACTCAAGAGTTGATCTCTTATGGTAACATATACTTTTATCCATGTGAATGCATGTGTGTGACAAAACAAAATCTAGTAGTTCAGTTTTTGTATACAAACACACACAGACACATGCAGACATGCACACACACATACACATGCATGCACACACACATACATGCATGTTTGCAAATTGTTTTGTTAAAAAAAATCATCTTGAGTACTGAAAACTACAAATCAGCAGAACATTTTTTAAGACAAGGTATAATTATCATATTTGAACAAAAGTTAAGTTCAGTGTTGACCAAATGTATCATTATGAAGTACCTGGATTGTGTTATAACAAATATGCACATAACTTATTCTGACAGTTACTATTATTATAAAAGTGGCTGGTGTCATCAGAATTACTTTTTCCAAATACAAATGTTTTTTGAAAGAAACAAAAAATCAAAAACAAAGTTGACTGCCTTCATTCATTTTTTTTTTTTTTTTTTTTTTTTTTTTAATCACAGAAAATGGTAACACCATGAAAGAACAATACAAAACATATGGAGTGTTCCATTAAAAAGATGTTCTTTTGAACCGTTTGTGTGTTTTCAAAGAGCCACATGCTGGGAAAGAGTACACTACACATTCTTTTGATCCCATTGTTTTTAGCTGAAAACCCTTTCACAGGAGTTTGTCGCAGAAGATTTTGACTGCTAGCCACTTCCTTCAAGATATCACAAAATTTGAGTGATTTGTTGATTTTATTACATGTATACATACATACATACATACATATATGGAGTGTCAGTATGCTACTATTTTGAGTGTTTCTTTTCTTTACCCTTTTTTTTCTTTCTTTCTTCCGCACTTCTTTTTCGGCACTACTCTCTCCTGCTTTACTTCCCTCTGACTTTGTTATAGTCCAGTGCAGTATATTCTCTCACATAGCCTTGCTCTGTGCCAGTAAGCATTTTTCCTTGTTTTTGGACCCAGCTACACAGAACAAGAATAGGATGGATTATTTCCTCCATTCACTGCTGATGTGCTTTTACGTATAAATCATTTATTGTACAGCGTGTGTGTGGGAGGTGGGGTGGGGAGGACTTGCTTTGCCAGTCATTAGGCATGCAGATTTAAGCAGTGTGCATACTTTGTACAGTGTGTGTGTGTGTGTGTGGGGGGGGGGGGGGGGGGGGTATGACTTGCTTTGCCATTTGTTAGGCATGCAAATATAAGCAGTGTGCATGCTTTGTACAGTGTGTGTGTGTTGGGGGTGGGGGGGGTGGGGGGGGGGGGTCTTTGCTGCTTCTTGTTGGTGTGCAGATATAAACAGTGTGAATGCTTTGTACAGGGTGTGGGAGTGAGGGTGTGGAGGACTTGCTTTGCCAGTTTTTAGGCATGCAAATGTAAGCAGCGCGCATGCTTTGTAGAGTGAATGCAGGCAAGACGACCCAGTATCCTGGCCCTAGTAGTGATCCATAGGTGGACCCATTTTATCTTTACCGCAACCCCTCACTCCCCCTTCTGTTTCAGCAATTTTATATCCCGATCCAAGTATTGATCCGCAAGTGGACCAAGCTCATCTCCTCTCCCATCCACCCATCCCCTATTGGTTTGAACTCTTTTATATCCAAGAGAAGTTTGTTTTATAGATTGTCCCTAATATGCTCTTTAACATCTGAGGACACTAAGCAAAAAAATAGAATAGGTGTACAGTGTATGTGGGAGGTGGGGGGAGGGAGGTCTTGTTTTGCCAGTCGTTAGGCATGCAGATGTAAGCAGTGTGCATGCTCTGTACCATATGTTGGGGGTGGGGGGGGGGGGGGAGGAAGACTGGGGGGACCTGTGCATTTTGCCTGGTATGGTGAAACCTTTCTGTAACACGTCCCTGAAATATGATGAAAACAGTTCTCCTAAAGTGTGTGGCACTGTGTTCTGTCTAAGTGAAAGATCTTGTGAGCTTAAGATTGTATGTGTAAAGTGAGCATTATCATGTTGGCATCAAAATCAGTGAGTTGAGTATGTGAACAGAAAGTGTGCATTGTTGTGTTACAATGTGTTCAGTTTCTAAGTGGGTGAGTTTGTGGGTGAAAGGCATGTATGTATGTGTCACAATGTTTTGAGGATGTTGTACTGTGTTGCAGTCTCTGAAATTAGTCAGTTTGTGGGTGAAAAGAAAGCCATGTTGTATGTGTCGCAGTGTGTTGAGTTTGTTGTACTGTGTTACTGTGTCTCTAAAAATAAGTGAGTTTGTGGGTGAAAAGGAAACCATGTTGTATGTGTCCCGGTGTGTTGAGGATGTTGTACTGTGCTGCAGTCTCTGAAATTGGGTGAGTTTGTTAGTGAAATGGAAACCATGTTGTATGTGGCACAGTGTGTCAAGTTTGTTGTACTGTTGTAGTGCAGAGTGGGTGAGTTTGTGACTGTAAAGTGGGCCATGTTGTACTTACCACAGTGTGTCAGATTGGTTGTACCATGTTGTAGTGCAAAGTGGGTGAGTTTGTGACTGTAAAGTTGGCCATGTTGTACCTAGTGTGTCGAGTTTGTTGTATCATGTTATAGTGCAAAGTGGGTGAGTAAAGTGGACCATGTTGTACCTAGTGTATTGAGTTTGTTGTATCATGTTGTAGTGTAAAGTGGGTGAGTTTGTGATTGTAAAGTGGGCCATGTTGTACTTATCACAGTGTGTCAAATTGGTTGTATGTTGTAGTGCAAAGTGGGTGAGATTGTGACTGTAAAGTGGGCCATGTTGTACCTAGTGTGTCGAGGTTGTTGTACCATGTTGTTGTGCAAAGTGGGTGAGATTGTGACTGTAAAGTGGGCCATGTTGTACCTAGTGTGTCAAGTTTGTTGTACCATGTTGTAGTGCAAAGTGGGTGAGATTGTGACTGTAAAGTGGGCCATGTTGTACCTAGTGTGTCAAGTTTGTTGTACCATGTTGTAGTGCAAAGTGGGTGAGATTGTGACTGTAAAGTGGGCCATGTTGTACCTAGTGTGTCAAGTTTGTTGTACCATGCTGTAGTGCAAACTGGGTGAATGTAAAGCAAACAAACAGTATTGTATGTGTCACAGTCATGTTGAGTTCGTTGGTCAATGTTGCAGTGTCCCTCAAAGTGGGTGAGTTTGTGGGTGCAGCCATGGCCATTCTGGAGGGTATAGCTCAGCACCCAACGCTGCTGATGGAGCACCAGACAGTTGTCATAGAAACTGTTCTGCCGGAACTTGTGTCCATGGTGGGAAGCCAAACTGGTAAGAAGACAGTGCACCACAAGCTGAAATTTAATGCTGAAATGGGTATGGTTCAGACTTGAGTCACTTTGTGTATGTGGCCTGTTCAGATTACTCTGCCTTATTTATCATTATTTTTACATTTTATTGTGTTCACGATCCTTTGGCCACTCTGTGGTATGAAGCATTCTAATTAAAATAGGTCAGTTTCAGTAAACTGAAAAATAACAGAATCAGCACGAAGATGTCACACGTACACAACAACAAAGACCTGAGTCACCACAATAACTTTTACCTGACATGCAAGTAAATACAAGGTACATAAACTCCACCAGAGGTACATCCTCAGATGGAGTTTATGTAACTTGCATATTTGTCTGACAACTTTTGAGGTTAGGTGGGATTGTCAAGGTGTGTTTTGTTTATTTGTGCATCCTCTTCTCATTTTCAAGCACTGTGAGTGCCGTCTGTGAATGTGTATTTAGTTTGTGTGTCTGTTAATCAATATTGCATTACATATTTTTATCACGTAGATTGGTTACTGCAGGACATGCAGTAGTCCACTTTAGTGTGTCATTTTTGTGTGTGTGCCGTAAACAAGGCCATTTTATGAATGTGTTGATTTTTTTATATTTTTAAACTGTGTGTTAGTTGAGACACGAGCCCGGTCATTGAGTTTGCTGAGCGAAATGACATCAGTGCTGCTGAGTCAGGCTCAGTTTGGACCATCTAATGCTGTGCCCCAAACAGACAGTCTGCTGAAGCTTGTCACAGAGCATCTGCTGCCGTTGTGAGTCACAATTTATGTTGGATGTTGATGCAGGCAATGTGCCATGCAGCTGTTTTGTGTGAACTTTCATTTGCAAACATGGACGAATGGACAATATACAAGTGCACATACCATAGGCACAGGCAGATAAGCACATACACTGATTCTTTCTCTTTCTCTCTGTCTCTCCCCATCCCCCAGTTTGACACAGACAGATAGTCTAGTTCAGTAAACAATATGTTCACTCTCTCTCTCTCTCTTTCTGTTGTAAGTTTTCAGTTTCAGGTTTGAGTTCTCTCCCTCTCATCTGTGCCATTGTTCATTTTTAAACACCATAAAAACTGAACGTGCTGTATTTTTCAAGTGATAAAATCAGTTTGTGAAAAACAAAAGGGCCTGGTGTATATATTTCATTTTAAGAAGCCTTCGGCCTAGAACTAGAAGTTACATTCTGCATGTATGTGCTTTCTGATATCCTTGTTATACTTTCTGGGGTTGTGTGTGTGTGTGTGTGTGTGTGTGTGTGTGTGTGTGTGTGTGTGTGTGTGTGTGTGTGTGTGTGTGTGTGTGTGTTGATGTTTGAACTATCCGGCTTTGATTCCAGTTCCATCATTGTATAGTATGTTTGGTGGTGTAGGTATGAGAGCCTGTTGCTGGACCCAGAACCGTTGCCAAGTGGTGCCCTGGCCCTCTTGCTGTCATTGCTGGAACACCGCCCAGTGCTGGCTCGGAATGTATTCTCTCTGGGTCTAGTGCCAGTGCTCTTCCAGATCATCACGGTGAGTCTGAGGCAAGGCATTGTTGACATATCTGAAAACAGACCATAGCAACACAGTGTTCTCTCTGGGTCTAGTACCAGTGCTCATCCAGATCATTAGGTTGAATCTGAGGCAAGGCATTGTTGACACATCTTGAAACAGACCATAATAGGCAAAGGGGAATATTGTATTTATCTGAAAGTGCTTGTCTGATTAGGTTCAAACTCTTTAGGTATGTTAAATACACAGACTAGATCATGCATATGGTCTTTGTTAAATACATAGACTAGAACATGCATAAGGTCTTTGTTAAATACATAGACTAGATCATGCATAAGGTCTTTGTTAAATACACAGACTAGATCATGTTTAAGGTCTTTGTTAAATACACAGACTAGATCATGTTTAAGGTCTTTGTTAAATACACAGCCTAGATCATGCATAAGGTCTTTGTTAAATACATAGACTAGATGAGTTTTTTTTTTTTTTATGTTGGCATATCAGATAATTTGCTTTTCTAATGGTGAAAATAGGGGGGCGGGGGGGGGGGGGGGGGGGGGCAAAGGGGTCCCATAATCCTAGCATAATAAGAGAGATGATGGGCAGAAAGCATAGTTTGATAGATACACACTGATATCTCAACTGGTTCGGGTTGTGGATGTAACTGTAGCAGCCCACTCCCAGCCCATGTCCAGCTGAACCCAGGCTGGAGTGTAAGAGGCTTCATTGTGTGAATTTGTTTGTTTGTTGCTTTCTGTGTCTGTGCAGGACCACCACAGCAAACCGTTGGGGCACTGAGCCCAGGCTGTAGTGTAAGAGGCTTCACTGTGTGAATTCCTTGTTTGACGCTTTCTGTGTCTATGCAGGACCATCACAGCAAACCATTGGGGCGCTCCATGCACAGCATTCTGGCCATTCTCAACTGCCTTGTCAGCCAGCGCCACGCTCCTCTCAAGGACCTCTTTGATCTGGGTAACCTCCATTTGTCCATGCGTTTTTCTCTTCCCTTTTTTGTTGTTGGTTACATGTCAGTGTCATGCCAGCATTCTTCCACACATTAGACACCAAAACAACAGAAGAGAACAGCTCAGCCAAAAGTAGAGAAGTATCCTAAGTCTCATTTTTCACCGTTTAACTGTTGAGTGTTGTTTTATTGCTTGAAAACAAGGCTGAACCCAAAATTTAGTGTGTTGTGTTTTGTGATAACAATGGTGTGTTTTTTAACCTTTTATGTGTTTGGATCCTGTGTTTTTCTCTGTTAAGCAAGTGTTCTAAGTCTCGTTTTTCACCATTTAACTGTTGAGTGTTGTTTTATAGCTTGAAAAAGGGGCTGAACCCAAAATTTTGCATGTTGTGTTTTGTGATAATAAATAGCGTTCTTTTTAACCTTTTATGTGTTTGGATCCTGTGTTTTTCTCTGTTAAAGCCTCGGTTCCCGAAGGTATACCTTCGGTTGTGAAAATTTGCGCATGCGCACCCGCGTCAATCTCAATTTGGGCAAAGGGGTGGGGCTTATCTATAAACAGCTGAACACGTGTTAATAGAATGTAAGTAAACACATGCAGGAAATGTCCGACCACGTACCTCATCGGAGATAAATTGCTGTGTACTCCTGCCACACTGTGCCCCAAAAACAGTACTTCTTGTCCTCCAGCCTCCTGATAACACTCTGACGGCGTGGATTTCTCTGATCAAGCTGATGTTTCGTTGAAGTCACTCGCCTGCTGTTTACATGGTCGTTCCAGTCAAGAACGGACAAGTCTGTCCGAAACTTGTAGAGCTTTTCTCCAAAGTGACTGCCGAGTCTCTTGTCATGGTATTGCAACATACTGTTATTGAAACACTCTACCAAATATGTATCCATGCAATGAACAAAATCTCCTGGTGATTTGTAAATCAGCGTTCTCTCCAGAACCTTGCGTAGCAACAGTTCAGCATTGCTATCACTGATGATGGTTTTAGATGGTTCGTAGTTCACATCCGTTTTGCAGCGAGAAGAGGGATGGCAGTCTACGTGGTTGTTTTTGTAATGTTCAATGATGTTTAGGATCATAGACTTCAGTTTCAGAGGGTCTTGCTCGCAGTTTTTCATACACCAATAGAAATGTGTTTTCACGCTGGCAGCTTTGTCCGAAAGTTGTGGGTGCCAGGTCTTGCCCTCCAGGTGACGAGGTCCGGCACATACCGAGCGCACTTCCTTTGCCACATTCTTGGCCGCATGCCAGGTGTCATTTGTCGACTCAGTATTGGGTCTGTTGTCTCTGATCCATTTATTTACAGATATGTTTCGATCATGACAGTGTACACGGATGTGCACACTGCCATTTTCTTGACTTTGAAGGTGGTCGTATATTCTCAGGGTGCCCAGTGATTCGTGTCTCTGCGCGCACGGATCATCACCCCTTGTCACAGTCTCGTAATGCAACACTTTGTGGGAGTTAGCCCCAAGACAAATGACATCTGTGTACTTGGAGTTTTTGCGAGTGGCATGGCGCGCATCTGTCAGAATGTTGATGCCATCCATGTCTTCGTAGGTGACAATTTCTTCAAGCAAAGCGTCCCGTGTCGACTCCTTGGCCAGGGCTTTGACACACTCTCTGTAGGACTCAAAGAAAGTATTGAGGTAGGTGTTACCTATTATGCCGATCCCCGTTGCAGTCATGATTCTTTCGTATTGATTCGGAAGAATTCCGGAAATGAAGTAGCCATGTGCCATGCGAGAATTCACCAGATATTTGTCGCCAAGATATGGTGATGAATGCCAAGAAATTCTGTGGTCTTTGGCACACTGTAAACGAAACACTCCTACGTGGCCAGACAGTGTCACTGCATTGGTCTCTAGAGGCTGGTCACAGACTTTGGAGTGCAGCTGAGTACGTTTGACTAGGTTGTCAATTGATGACGACGCACAGACAAACAGCTGTTCCTTTGTTGATGGCAAGTCAGTGCACTGGGCAAAAGAGCAATCAACGAAGTGCGCAGGTTCTGCGGAATCCGTGTTGTTTCTCTCAGGACCGTATTCCTCAATGTTCTTGGCAATGTAAAATCAAAACACTTCAGACAAAAGTTGTTTATTTGTACACAAATTTGGATTCCCTCCACCAAGAAAGGTTTTTACTCTTTGAAGCAGCAAGTTGATTTCCTGTATCTCTTCCATAGTTTCACATGAATAAAAAAGTTTCCCTTTTGGTGCTTCATGGCCTTGTCGTCGGGCTGCTCTCCGCTTGGCAGCTTCCTCATTGTCTTTCGTGTATTTTCTTTTTGGAAGGTTTATGTCATCCATGTCAAGAAAAAAGCCTGTGCGCTTGAAATCAGACAGAACGTCAGTGTAGAACCCTTTTCTTTTGCTTCCTAACACAAGACCCGTTGAGGCGCAATTCACTTTTCAATCTCCCGCTCATTTTTTTTAACATTTTTTTGGTCAGCGCAAGAGTCAGCTGACGTGAGGGCGGGGACGGGGGAGGACGAGAGGAGGGGTGAACTTCACTGAGTGGGTCAGATCATTATGGGCATCAGGGAAATAACGGGGACCAAAGGATGTGACTTCAGTCAAGATTGTCCTTTACCTTTTGCAGCCTTCCACCTCTCTTGCATGGTCAAAGTCGCAAGTAGCCTCATATACATTGGCACTTACTACTTTTTGCCATTCATAGCTTCATTTATATTCACATCCTTTCACCCCTTGATCCAGTTTTAATTGAAAAGCTCCAAAATGATACAGAAGGCATCACGCAGGCACGTGATAAAGAGGCCTTGTCGAGGTTTTATGTGACCAAATTGTCCATTGTTTTAGATTTCTGCAGCTATGGAATACCGGAAAGTAAAAACATGGGGTGTCCCTTTCTGAACCCCTGGTACCGTCAGCTATCTGGCGCGAAGCAGAACTGTTGACAGCCAGGGCCACAGAGTTAGAGTATGTGTAGTCAGTGAGGCCCCACTAAGTTTCATGTGAGCAAATTATTCTACTTTCAGTGCATTTAGTCCTCTGTCCAGTGCTGAAAAACCGAAAGAAAAAAGTGACCATCCCTGTCTGTACCTCCGAAATTCCTCTTCCGACGCCAGTTGGCTACTTCAAATCCAAGCTGGGGAGACTAGGCTATTACTGCTCCAGTTTGCCAACAGAGAATCTGTGCAGACCGATTGTGCTGTTATATTTGTATATCAGCAGGTTTTGGGTTGAAATGAGTTTTCATCTGACTTTGAGGGGCATAAATCATGAACAGAAAGACGCAGTTCAGCAGCTGTTTGAAAGTAATGGCTGGCCTTGGAATGCTGAAATGACCAATGTGTGTAAAACTGAAAGCACTGCCCAATCTTCGCGGCTAGACGATATTCCCAGGTCACCTTTGGCACTGCCTCTGAACTGGCGACCTACATTTCCTCTGCCAGACTCCAGGGGAAGCGAGAGTGCTGAGTGTGAGTTTTGTTTTTGTGTTCCATGTGTCACCACCAGCCGTCAGAGCTGGCTTAGGATGGGGCAGTCAGCCCATCGACGAAACTCTGGGATTAGGAAAAAGATGTACAGAAAGTTTTGGAGTATGCTTGAGATGTGCAGTTCTTGG
>OY757541.1:4863199-4890699 GCA_963584105.1 Alviniconcha strummeri
TACTTGTACTGAAAAGGATGTTCATTTTATATCTTCCTTTTTTTCTCTTTTTTTCCAGTTCCCATGCTGACATGGCACTTTCAACACTTGCAGCAGAAATCCTGAAAATTGGAGGGCATCTGACGTAGTATATCTCGCTGTGTCAGTGTGACTAGTTCTTTGGTCATTGCTGAGCGTCTTTTTTGGCAAGCTTATTGGTTGTGTTCAGGTTGTTTGTGTGGGTGTGCATATTTCAGTGTGTACATGCATAGATCTGTGTGTTAACAAGGCTATGATATTTATAATGTATGTCCGTCCATTTTCACTTTGGCATGTTGTTTTCATGCCATCACTTCCAGTCGTTACCTTTTCTATGGGGCTGCATCACCTGCGTCTGACACCAACAACAAAATAGTAAAGGCAGCTGTCCACTCCCTTATGACCCTTCACCTCTTCCACACCCTTCTTTATTCCCCCTACCCCCCTCCCCCACACACAAACACACACACCCTCCACCCATCCATTTCACTGTTTGCTGGAGTCCCCATTGTGTGCGTGTGCATGCGTGTGCGCTCGTGCAGGTGTGTGTATGTGCGTTTGGGTGTTGTTTTGTTAGTGCAAATGGGTTGCTAGTTGATGTATGTCAGTGTTGTTGTTTGCTTAGGTTTGTATGCTTACCGCTTTCGAGACACTTGTAAAACTTGGTGAATAAAGAATGAATAAAGAATAAAGTACTCTGCACACGGCAATTGAGGGTTCCGTGCTGCCCTCCAAGCCCCACATCTTTCTTCGAAAGCTTTTAATCTGACCACCATGGGCTGTTGCATTGACTTGTGGCATTGACTTGTGGCCGCGCGGCCATTTGAATCTGATTCAGTCTTCAGTGACTGTAGTTACTTCAGTTTAATTACAGCCAGTATCTGTTTTTCATCACTGAATGTGCATCAGTACTTGTTTTGAAGGTTTTCTGAATCCACCAGTCTTTTGCCTGGTTGTTTTGGCAGTGCTTTAGCTTGTGAGGAAATTGCGGCAGCCATTCCAGGCTTGAGTTTTTTTCACGCAGCATACTGATTGTGACATTCCGATTGGCTGAGGTGCTTGGATGATTGGCAGCCTGAAATCTGTGCAAAAGAATGTGTGTGAATCTCTCAAGAAGCGAAATGTAATGCAAAGTTCATTGGAGTTTCATGGTGTCTTACATGTAGAATTGAGTCATCTTGAAATTGCATGCAGGTATGCTATTCATGATTTGGCAAACCAGGATTGTAGTTGATGTTAATGATTTAATGCTTTTTTCTGTGATCAATTTTTTTTTTTGGAACACAGGTCATGATAAAGTTAACAATTCACTGATGTTAAGGATTTAATGCTTTGTTCTGTGATCAAATTTTATTTGGAACACAGGTCATGATAAAGTTAACTATTCACTGATATTACTCCTTATTTTGTGTGTATGTGTGCGTGTGCGTGCGTGTGTGAGTGTGTGTGTGTGTGTGTGTGTGTGTGTGTGTGTGTGTGTGTGTGTGTGTGTGTGTGTGTGTGTGTGTGTGCAAGTCTATGACATCATAAGTCAAAACACAAGTTCAGTGTAAACCATACAACCATGCACAGTTTACAGTGTTACTTCATTCCAAGCCACATATGTTGGATGCATGTGTGTTCAGCTGTAACCTGCCACATGCTACAACGGTAACATGGGGGTGGAACACACGGGAGTGGAACGGATACCGAAATGAGTCAGCACAGTTGACCCTGCAGACGGTCTCCTTGGTCTTTGCCGCAGGTCGGGTCGGAGCGCAGACACCCCCCCCCGCCTCCCCCCCCCCCCCCTTCCCGCTACGTCACCACGGGGGAAGGGGGGGGGGGGGGGACAAAAAAAAGTCTTCGCAGACATAGCGAGGGCACATAATGCGAAGTGGCCCCGCCGTGAAAAGTGGGCGTTCAGTGACACGTGTAATACCGGTGTTGTCGACCCCACTGCCCCCTTCTTCTTCTTCTTTTTTTTAATAAAAAAGAAATGCGGTTAATGGTTGACCCTGCAGTCAGCTGATGCAACGTGAAATTGGCGGCGAGGCTGCACTGGAAGTGACGGTTTGTAGCCGGCAGGCACTGTCCGCTACCCGACGACAGTGCACGACGACTCGGATTTTTGCAAGGTTAGTAAAACTGTGAATGTGATGTTCCTTTCAAAGTTGTCGCTCATGCTTCAGTGAATCCACAGTCCTGAAAACAGTTGCCTTTTGACTTATTCTGGCCCTTACACGAGCTCGTCGATTATTTCTCGCGACCGCCCAGTCTGCCTAAAGTTTTGTCTTCAGCCTGTTGCACCTGCCCCTCTACCCTGCGTGGAGGGGATCAGCTGGGCCGGTGACAAAGGCTTTCTTTCTCTGTTTTGAGGTCTGTGCCCCGATCATCGAGGGACTGACTCTAATGAGAAGATGATGTTGATGATGTGGGGCTTTAGTTCTAAAGAGAAGTTACGTGTGAAGCAAATTCAGTTTGACTAATTTAAAAGCAAGTTGGATCCACATAAGATTGTTCAGTTGGTGGTAGGGAAGGACGCTGCGGGCAGTTCGTTCTTGCGTCATCTCAGACATTGCTGTCGGTGTCTTCGGTCACACGAGGCCTTAATGTTTAACAGCAGTGTGTCTGAACAGCAGTTGGAAAATTCTTAGTTCTTCACGTGAATTCTGTGGAAATCCAAACGTAATAATAATCACTTTTCTAAAGTACGGTAACACCGGGCTCACCAAAGAGTATACAGCACAAAGCACCGATACGGACACTTGGGATCACTCCACTGCGCTTTACATAATTTACTAAAACAGAATGAAATAGGTACATTGACCAAATTAGAGGGGAAAAGTTTGATGGCCAAGAATATATCCCTGGCCATGGGGCGAAAACTGAATAAACTGTAAAGGTGATACATGTAACACTCACAACACTGTGACTTTTAAAATAAGGTCTGTCTCAAATATCACTGAGACAGCTGATGACACTAAATAAAGAGGAGCTTTAGCCATTTGGTTATGTGACACGTCGTGGGCAAAAATAAACTTAAAGGTGCTGCTGCACTGGAAGGTATAATTTATGGGTAAGCTGGCTGGTGACGTGAGCTGAAGCGGGTACTAGTGTACTGCTGCTGACAACTGATGAACTTACAGAGAGTGCGAGTGTATTTTTGGTTGCACTGACATAGATGTCCCCATTTTGAAGAGGTAAATCGGCAGGGTGGAAGGAGAAAACCACATAAAAGCCTAAAATAACACATTGTCCTCCCTGCCCTGCCCAGGCTGTTCAAGTGTTCTCTGGGTTAAACTATGGTACATGCGGAGGTGTTGGGCCTTTGGTTAAATTGGGTTAACCTTTTGTACCACATTCACCTCTGACTGGAAAAAAATCTGTAAAAAATCTGTAAGTGCAATATATTAGGAACCATCGCCAGAATGATTATGCATCAGATGGCAATGTCCCATGATATGTGAACTTGTTCCCATGCTTGAACAACCTAGCTATGAAGGCAGATCATACAATTATTAATAAGCAATATTATTAGGGACTTTGAGACTGTATGGCCAAATAAAAATATAAAAAAAACTGTGCTTAGGGTGACATAAGGTTGAAAAAAGAAAAGAGAGGAGAAAAAAAGGAAGAGAATTTTGTTCTTTTTCCTCTTTTGGACATTTATTAAATTTGAAGGGGAAAAAATTCTCCCAGGTAAATCAGAGCTTTTCTTTTTCCCAGACCCCCCCCCCCCCCACCCCCCCTCACATTTTCTAAAAAAAGAAGAAGAAAAAAAAATTCTTTCAAAAATGGCTCTGCACCCCATTTTTTTTTTTTTTTTTTTTTTTAATGGATGGTTATATTACTGTAACTGTAAGCACCTGTATTTTTTTTTATTTGCCATAAGGTTGATGGTAAGGACAATTTCTTCTCATGACATAAATCCTCCTGTTTATACATGCAGTGGCTTTTGATGGTTCTATTGCTGCAGTTTTCATTCCATCTCAAGTAATGAAACTATTGAACTGTTGATTTGTGGTTTCAGTTTGTGCAATAAGCTTGTGCATAGTGTGTCAGTTCAGGAACTCTAGATGGTGGGAATTGTTTTTCAGCATCCAGGCAGCTTATATAGGTCATATTAAGGCAATACCAAAAGCTTTGCTTCAAAAAAAAAAGAAGAAAAAAAAGGTCAACATTTGTGTTAATTCATTGGAGCCCTGTATATTAAGCAATATTGGGGGCGGGGGAGGGGGGGGGGTGGGGGGGGGGTGATTTTTAAAGCTAGTTCTACTATTGCTGTTAAACTGAAAAAAATCTGGAACTTTACCATAACACATTAAAATAATCCTGAATATTTGAATATTTTTACAACCTGAGTAAAGAGAGTGATTAATTAATCACTTTCTTTATGATGATGATGATTTAAAAGCAATCATCATCATCATAAAGAGATTGATTAATTTATTTCAGCAGGTTTTCTCTTGACAAAATCACAGTTATATAATTTTCTCTGATTTCTAGATCTTTTGCTCCAGCTTCAGATCATTTCCAAATTTTGCCGGGGTTTCATGCGAAGGAATCACCTCTGCCTTTGTTGGTGAGGTGTGAAGTCTCAGTTGCATAGACCCATTCTACAGTCTGCCTTTGTTGGTGAGGTGTGGTCTCAGTTGCATAGACCCATTCTACAGTTGCCTGTCATTGTATAACCTTGTCCTAGATATATATATATCTCATAGGGGTAGTACAAGTTGTAGTACAAGCCAAAAGAGATTTAACTGCTTAGTTTTGGTATTGAATTATTTTTGTTCTGTTCATACACATCAGTTTGATTATTTTGCCTTCTCTATGTGTGCCCATGCCAACCATCCTGTTACGTCTGTTCTTATTTTTTATCAAAAGGTAGACATGGAATCTTTAACATGTGAAACAATCAAAGTGCATGTTGCGCACACAAAGGTGATAGAGGCACAGACATTAACCATTAACAAACCAGCCACACACTTCCACTAATGGTTGAAGGTGATATATGGATGGACTGATAATACTTTGTTACACAAGGATAAAGATTTAAGCACAAGTCGGCTATTTTACAAACCTGTCCCTGATGACAAACACAACAACACTCAATACATCAAACAATACAAATAATTGTGGCAAACTAAAATATATCTTAAGAACAAAACAAAACAAAAATTACTGTCTAAATCTTTGCAACATACATAATCAGCAAAGTAAAACAAATACAAATCTGAATTTTCAAGGAGGAGAGAGAGAGAATTACAAAATCATTTTAAACAAATAAAGGAAAGTGACAGAAGAGTGAATATCTATCTCTAAGGGGGAGGGGGGGGGGGGGGTAATTGGGTAGAGATTGACCTATGCTTCAGCCATAGGAGATGCAAGTCTTTGGTTTCTTCTTTCCCTTTTCTCTTAATTCACTGTTTTGGGTCCTCCATCAACATTTTCCTTTTAAAATGTGGAGGTAGTAAAATCATTCCTTTTTTTCCCTTCCTTTCTTTCTTCCTTTTTTTTTGGGGGGGGGGGGGGGAGAGATGATGAAATCTCCTGTAACCCATACCCCTTTTTTTCCCGTTTATTTTTGTCAGTGTAAAATTGCTAAGAAGTCAGTTTGGAGTGCTTTTGTTATTGTTAAAGTATTACTGTCCAGGAGCAGGAGTGTGTTTATCTGGGCAAAGATGATGAAATCCTACTGCCTTCTAAAATTGGAGACAGAAAAAGTCAAACAACTTCATATTGTAGTACATGCTACTGTACTGAACAAGTCTGTTATTTATAATAATGGAATGTGACACTTGTGGCCAACAGTGGCAGTGTGTGTGTTTGCTCTGTTTCATGTGAGACAATTAAGGCACTGTTCAGTCAGTTTTAGTCTTTTGTGTCTCAACATAAAAGGTAACAGGTTTCAGTTTCACCACTGCACCTGTTGCCAGGGTGGTAATTTAAATGTAGATTTTGTTTGCCACTGGTGGGTTCGTTCATACTGTACTGTAATGTTATTTGTGTTGATCACAATAATGTTGGGGTTCTCTTTTATCCAATATACTAACACATGGCTGAGTCACAAGGCATTCTTTATTACTAGAGACATAGACATATAACAACTAGCACAGAGGACAGAGGAACGTGTGATGGGTAGCAGGAACAAAGGGCAAGTGGCAGGCCAGTGTGTGAGAAACAGTGAAGAGAGGGGAAGGGGGGGAAGGGAGTGGCTCTGGGGCATCGTCACTACTGACCACACTCATGTCAGTCTGGAAGCTGCTATCAGGTTGTTTATGTGTTGGGGTGGGAGCGTCTGGTTCCAGACTGTAGGGCAGTAAGGGGGCAGAGGCTAAGTGTGAAATAGGGCTATACCATTACACATAATGAATACACACTGAACACCAACTGACATTGATGGTCTGTAGCCTTGGTTTATTAAAGTGATAGTTGTAGTTGATACCGTTGTTGGTGTATATGTCTTTTTTTATTTTAATTTAATTTTGTTTGTTTTTGTTTTCACCCTGTACAAGAAAAGAAGAAGAAAAATATAAGAACAACTTGCCAATCAGCATTATATCAGCCGTATAAAATAACAGCAATGCTAGACAGAAGACTCCTTCAACAACCTTCCAGACAAACACTGGGAACAGAGGAATATCTGACACAAGGTAACTGTTGAAACAATCCAGGTCAATACATTCAATACTCCTACAAGGAATAATGTGGACCATAATATATTTTCAACTATAATAGCAGGCACAAGGTTACAAAGCCTACTTCACCACGGCATGGACCATGATTATAACCCCCAAAGAAATTATAGGGCAAAATAGTAGAATAAATACATAAGACAAACAAGTAAATGAGCCATGAAATTAAACCTATAAGATACTATAGAAGAAATATAAATATCACATTAAAAACACTGGCTAGATGCATATACCTTATCAGTTTGATAACGGCCCCAGAACTGAAGTTGTGGTTAGGCTGATGATCTGTGATGAAAAAACTTTTTTTTTTGCATATCGTTATGACATCATAAGTATTTCGATTAAGAACTCAGGGGACAGAACTCTGTCACCCTAATACTAAAAAATACTAAACATCACAATTATTTCATTAACTTAGTAGAACCCATCCTCCTATTCTCACAACAATATTTATCATGAACTAGTGCACTGACAACCAAGACTACATCTAAATTCTAATGAAGAAATTCCCCCAAAACAGCATATTAAATACAATTAATTATCCCCACTCAATTCTTGACCTAGATCCAAATAAGCTACACAATGATAACCTAGCAAAGTACAGGCTTTAATAGTTTACACAGTCTCTGTGGACGTAAAGCAACACCAAACTGGAACCCCGCAAAATATCACTGTTACACACCCACCACTAGTTCCAACACACATGCACACACGTCTGCACACACACACACACACACAGGCATGTATGCACGCACGCACACACACACAGTAGTGAGCCCATAGTTTGTTGGTACATGACTACACTCATGTTCACATTTACTCACCATTGACATGTTACTGTAAATACTTGGATGACACAACAAGGATCTGAAACAAGAATGACTGCTGGCATTCTGACCTTTTATAACCTTTTGTGTGTTTAGATCTTGACACAGCAAAGGCCTAGAAAACATTTCCAATGGCTAACCATGGAATGAAAATACTGTACAACCAAATGTAAATCATCAGTACTAAGTGTAATGCTATCACATAGAATATTACGACTTTGCATAATCTGCTGATATTGCATAATCACCAATAATGGGTGCTTAGAGTGTGTGACCATCAGAGGCCCTAAGCACTTACACATTAATCACCAGCTTTATTATGCAGTGTTATGCAACCAGCAAGCTTTGCAACTCGGCAATGAAAAGCTTTTGCCTGGGCCTTTGCGACAGTTGCACGTTTGGTAGGGCAGTACCCCACCCAAACTCAGCACAGCAAGTTAAAATACAGAAAAAGACCCAGGGAATGTAGCAAATGTGAACACAATTGTCAGGCAGAAAACTTTTGATGGGACATTATAATAATGATAATAATAATAAAGAGCATTTCTAGAGCGCCCATCTACCACACAAGGTGGGAGCACAGGGCGCTTTACAGTAACATTAATGACACACACACACGCACACACACATGCACTCAGTGTTGGACGAGGGGATAGGCACGGTTGTATATATATAGCTTGGCGCTGTTGTTATTAAAGGTCAAAACTGGTTATGAATGAGTTGTTGTGACCCCCAGTTTTTTCATGGCCGGTTTTCTTGGCAGGGGGACATTTTGACCCTATTTTTTTTTTTTTTTTTTAGTCATTTGGACTCTGGGTGTACCTCTGGTGGAGTTTATGTACTTTGTATTTACTTGCATGCCAGTGAGTTACTGCAGGCAGCTCAGGTCTTTGTTGTTGTGTTTGTGTGATGTATTAATTTTGAACATTAATTAACTCCCATGTTTGTTGCATTTATTGAAATATATTGCAATTTATTTGTATGCCATCTTTTTCTTTTTTCATACTGTCTACAATGTTTAATCTTGCATAAGCCACACAGTTGAATGGGCATTATTTTTATTTTATTTTTTTATATATTAATCAACCTGTTTTAAGATTGTTTATTTGTATTTTGATCCAGCCAGTTGCTGGTGGGGTGGGGTTGAAAAACCACTGAACCATCGAGGCTACAGACAAAATGACCATTCTACGTCTGGTTTCCCTGGCAACCAGATCAGGACAGCTGGGAAGCAGCACACGGAGAGGGGTGGTAAACCCTAGCCCTGCCTCATTTTTTTCTTCACACATTGATCGGGTTGGTTCCCTTATGTGTTATGAATATGATTATAATGTGGTGTAGTATTTCTTCCTCAGACATTGAAAGAGTTCGTTCCCTTATGTGTTATGATTATTATGTGGCATAGTTAATAAACATGAACTCATGCACACCCAGATTAAAAAACGAAAATTTAATCTCACTTAGTCCTTTTTTGTTTTTCTCTTTTATCAAAGCATGAGATGTCCTCACAGATAAAAAATCTTGCAGTGTGTTGGTAATGTGGGACTGTAGTCGTGGCAGCTAGTGCCTTGTATTGGTATTGATGCAGTTTAGATCTGGATGCCTCAGTGCAAACAGTCACTAATAATCATTATTCATTGATGTCAGCAAGTGATCCAACTGCATGCAGTCAAGTACACTGTATTGAAAGATTCACACCATTAGTAACTAATTTACATCTTAAGTTGCTGCTCTAGGCAGCATGGTGTGACAGTGTGATAACCATTCGCCAATATCCCTGTTATCAGTCATATTCTTTATACTTTAATTATTCAGTGACATTTTCTTATGTAAACACTATAGCTTAAAAACTGTATTACCTTTATAAGCTTTGATACCTGCAGTACAATTATGCCTGTCTGTAGTTTAATAACCATTCAGAAATGTACTGAATATGAGTTATGTTTATGCTTTAAAGGAACTAGGCTGACCTTTCTCCAATGGCTAGAAGAGATCAAAATACAACTGAAAACCAGAGATTGATATCAAAACACACAAAAGAAAAAAATGCTGATTTCAAGTTGGTGTTCTTTTTATTTAATCCTCTGTGTCTTTGGATCTATTTCAGAATACTAGCAGTCAACTTGTTTTTTTGTGGTTTTTGTTTAGTTTTTTTGTTTGTTTTGTTTTCTTTGGTGGAGGTTTAAATGTTTAAAATGCCACTTTTATGTTATTTTTAGTATACAATCTGACTTGCCTCAGTGGTGGTTAGCAAGACCGGCTGTAAAGTCATAGCTGGACTTAAGCTACCCTCAGCCTTGTTGGTTTTGTTCCTCAGACAACATGAACGGACACTTTTTGACATTGTGTGCAGCCTTCACATTACCCACCACGAACACACTCAGTTCAAAAACTGAATGTAAATTGATGGAAGTACTTTAAAACAAAATCCCAGTTGGACAAAACTTGTATTGAGAGGGCTAGTTCCTTTAACTACATAATCATTTTCCTATGCCTTGCTTCATATTGAGAGGGCTAGTCCCTTTAACTACATACTCATTTCCTGTGCATTACTTCAAATGATGCTCCATTTACTGGCCTTTGGCAAAACATCCTGTGAGGATTGAAACTAGTTTTGTGGTCACTCACTAAAACTCATTTTGTAAACTCAATGCATGTGTCTGTACAGCCACGCAAAGCTCACCTGGTGTTGCAAGATGGACAGTCATTCCCTGGATATTCCTTTGGCTACGAGGGGTCATCAGCAGGCGAGCTTGTGTTCAACACCGGACTTGTGGGGTGAGTGAGGGGTGTGTGTTTCCTGCGGGTTTGGGTTGTTGTTTCACTGTGCGTACAATGGCTCATAGAGTTTTGGATTTACAGTAGT
This sequence comes from Alviniconcha strummeri, assembly GCA_963584105.1. Taxonomy (NCBI): domain Eukaryota; kingdom Metazoa; phylum Mollusca; class Gastropoda; family Provannidae; genus Alviniconcha; species Alviniconcha strummeri. Next base: position 4,873,588 of record OY757541.1, read on the forward strand.
GCTGTTGATATTCTTGAATACATTTTGTTACAAGTAATGAATACAGTCATACAACATGAAGATTTTGGCAGGATTTTCAGCTGCTCCCATTCTGGAATTTCAGAACTGAAAATCAACCCTGAGTAACATCTCATATGTCTGGATGTGCTTGTGGATAAATACCGTCATAATAACAGCTGGCTATTATAACAATGCAAGTTTTAGCAGAACAAAAATTCCATACACCAGTGCACACCATTCAGGCATATATATATATACATATAATCTATACTCACAGATGTGGTCCACATAGATCTGTGGAAAGGCCTGTGTAAACAGGAAATTCTTGAGCTGAGCTTTGAACTTACACAGGAGCACAGTTTCACAGACTGGCAGGCAGCGAATCCCAGAGAGACAGAGCAATGAAACTGAAAGAGTGCTCGCCACAGATAATTATGAGGTTACATTTACGGATTTTTACAAGCTTCTCGCTTGAGACTTGGAGTGTTTGTGATGTTTGATATATGTAGGGCAAGGCCAAAGGGTGAGATGGAGTGTACCGTCAAAGTGACATAACACAACTGAATCACTCAATTAGTTACTTTATTATAAAGTAGACACAATGATTCCACCGACATAAAGAGGAAGGAAGATGTCTCTGGGAATGCCATAGTGGCAGGAATCTTGGGAGTATATCTGTCTGGCATTGTCTATATATGGTTATATGTCTGGTCAGTCAGGACTGTACCATTTACCTGCTAGGAGTAGGAGTGTTTGCTATTGAAGTTGAAGATAGCTGTTTAATAGGCACAGGCATTTATGTTCATTATTTAAGACTCAGACATAACAATGGGGTGTACCGTCAAAGTGATTATCCAAGAGTTGCATGCCATTGTTGGCTTGAATGTGCATGCACTGGAACTGAATTCTCTTTTTGTGTGTATGTATCGGGAGTGCATTGGCATGTGCTTGTCCAAATGGATGGGTCTGTGTGTATATATTCTGCGCATGCATTAACCAGTGACCCAGCATGTTAGTTAGTGAACGGAGTTTTTTGCTTTGTGGTGTAAAAAGTGGGAGCAGCACACAGGGAAGTTAATTAGCGCCTGAAAGACGTCACACACACAAAAAAAGAAGATCTGAGTCACCTAAGGTAACAACTCTTTGAGGATGTACTTCTAGTGGAGTTTATTTACCTTGTATTTACACGCATGCCAGGTGAGTTACCATAGGCGACTTGGGTCTTTGTTGTTGTGTTTGTGCGACATCTTTCAGGCACTGATTGTTGTGTTTTAGTTTGTGTGACGTCTTTCAGGCACTAACTGTTGTGTTTGTGTGACATCTTTCAGGCACTAATTAACCCCTTGTATGTTAATTCTGCACAAGGGCTCTGGGTTTCGCTCTGTTTCAGACTGTGTAAAAAGTAAGGTATTTTCACTTTGTGCATGCAGTGATTCCAGTTTGCTCATTCTGCCAGATATCCTGAAGCGTTAACAGACCCCAGTTACCGAGGTCAGATCCTGAACTTCACGTACCCCATCATAGGCAGCTACGGCGTGCCAGACACCACTGTCACTGATGAGTTTGGTCTGTTGCGCCACGTGGAGTCTCCCCAAATCCATGTCAGTACCTGTAAAACATTAAGGTTCCTTAATGTGCTCACTTCAGCTGTTGTTATAAGTTTAGCTCATTCAGTGCCCAATGACTGAATATTCAGTCCATCATATGTGCTTTCAGTTCCAGTTGTCTTGCTGATTGTGGTATTGCTTGAATATCATTGGCAGGAACTGCCACAAGTATTATTCTTGTCATGACAAACACATGTTTGTTGCAACAAACATGTTTGTCATGACAAAACATGTCTTTTATTGTGACAAAATATGCTAGTCATGACAAAACTTTTTTTGCAGCAAATATGTGTTTGTTGCAACAAAGATTTGTCGTAACTTTTTGTTGTTGTTGCAACAAACATAATTTCGTTGCGACAAAATTTGGCTGCAACAAGCATACTTTTCTCATGACAAAAGATGTGTTTCGTCATGACAAACACAGGTTTGTCATGACAAGCGTACCTTTGTCGTAACAAAACTGTTGTTGTGACAAAAATGACACTTGTGGCTGCTCTCACCAGTGATGCTTGAAATTCAAAAGGTAACCGAATAAGCTATTGACAGAAATTATAACTTCTGTGTGTTTCCCTGCCCGTGAAATTCAAAAGGTAACCGAATAAGCTATTGACAGAAATTATAACTTCTGTGTGTTTCCCTGCCCGTGAAATTCAAAAGGTAACCGAATAAGCTATTGACAGAAATTATAACTTCTGTGTGTTTCCCTGCCCGTGAAATTCAAAAGGTAACCGAATAAGCTATTGACAGAAATTATAACTTCTGTGTGTTTCCCTGCCCGTGAAATTCAAAAGGTAACCGAATAAGCTATTGACAGAAATTATAACTTCTGTGTGTTTCCCTGCCCGTGAAATTCAAAAGGTAACCGAATAAGCTATTGACAGAAATTATAACTTCTGTGTGTTTCCCTGCCCGTGAAATTCAAAAGGTAACCGAATAAGCTATTGACAGAAATTATAACTTCTGTGTGTTTCCCTGCCCGTGAGATGAGCTAGAGATTTTAAAAAAAGTTCTTTACTCAGAATGATGCTGTTCCACAGCGGAAACATGTGCATTATATTTGCTTCTCATCCCCAGCACTGAAAGGTTTAATTAACCCCGTCACTGCCCCAGCCTGTAAACTTTCCAGGCTGAATGATGTACAGATGCCCCTGCAAACAGTCTATTTTCCGGTCCTATAACATCCGTTTTCAATGCTATGCATTTTGATGGAGATCTTTTCACATGCCAGCGTGGAAAAGAAGACACAAAGGCTTAAGGGTTTCAAATGTTGCGCTTTTATGGGTTGTTTTCAAATGACATCATGACACTAAAAGGGTTAAAGACCAGATAGCACCCACGTGCAATTGCATGCTTCAGCATCTGGCTGCATGTTGAAAATCCCAAACACAGGCAGCCAAACAGTTGTTTGGACACACGAAAATACTGCACACACTGGTAGGAATAGGTAGCGCTGCTCTTGCTGCTGCTGTGCCTTACCCAGGTAAGGTGACCTGAATTTCCCACAAGGGGCAAAGAAGTATTAAACTAGGAGGTGAAAAAAGCGCAACAAAATTTAAACTGTAGAGAATTGGTTGATCGGTGGGGAGAGGCAGTGTGTGTGTGTGTGTGTGTGGGGGGGGGGGGGGGGGGGGGTAGCAGGAGTGAGATGCTCATTCTGAACAAAACCATAGGTCCAGTTCACAGTGCCATGTAAATGAGCATGTATATGCATGAGTATGAGACACTGCTGCATGTCTTGTGTCTTTGATTGGCCTTGTAACATTTTCACACCATTTGTTGCAGTACTTTTTCTTGATTTTCTTAATTGGTAGTAATAGTAATAAATGTTTTCAGAGTATGAAATCTAAAAGCGTAATTTTATTGAAAAGTCTGGGACAGCAGCATCAGGTCGGACAGTAGCAGTGAAGATCCTTCTTGGCAATGGATGGTGTGTATTTTCATAACTTTAGAGATTTGGACCCCTGCCATGGCAGTAACTGTCTGAATGCTGACTGCATGTGCTCATTAACTGGAAGAGGAGGAAGATTAATGTGGCAGTTGTAAAGATTAATTGCAATAATCAAATCAAAAGTCACCCCCCCCCCCAAAAAAAAGCCCACATACACCCCAATGCGTTATTCAAGGTATGTTTCATGTTAACTGAACATTTAACTCTCAGATTTAATTTTGAGTGATAATGCTGTTTGTTGTGGTTGCTGACTGCATATGAATGGTGACTGGGTAGAGAAGAGGGTGTGTGGGTTGGGAGGGAGGAGGAGAGAGACTGGGAGAGACTATTCATGTCATGTTTGACATATTTCAGCTGTGCTGTAACCCCACACCCACCTATCCAGCTATGGTTTGTGTGTTCATGTTGTTGTTGTCGCTGATACGGCCCAATTCAGTGACCTTATTTCAGTATCCATTCCACCCCCTTGTTACCGCAGTAGCATGTAAAATACCCCAGTCATTCTGCCAAAAGTGCAGGTGGCAGGTTACAGCTAAACACGCATGCACCTGACATATGTAACGTCTCTAGCGTGTGAAGAGATCAAGTGTTATTGAGCGATTCTGTGGCCACACAACTGAGAACTCTAGCAGGTTAGGTTATAAACATGTCTCCATTAATTACTTGCACATGGCATCTCATGGCTATCAGAAAATGATCCAGCACACCCACACATATTCACACACTCACTCACTCACAGAATTGTTCTACTTTTTCTCATTAAACTTCAACACAAATTCAAAAGGAGAATGAATGTTCCAAATATTATTGAATCAAAAACGTAAGTCACAAGCATGTCATAAAAAGACAAAAGATGGGGTTTGAAGGCACAAAGGTTTGAAAAGCCCGTATAGCTTAGTAAACTTTATCTGGTAGTCTCATTCCCTGAAAATTAACGTAAACAACAATTAAATCAGCACAAAACCATCCATGCGGGTGACGAAAGTCTGAGCTACAAACCTGTGAAAGACAGTTCACAACTGGTGTATCATCAAAAACATCGCCTCACTTTATAATTTCTCAGTAAGGTCTTACACTGAATTTATGGAAGAAAACTTTAAGGCATCTTCCAAGTATGTGGATTGTGGAAGATGGAATACACAAGAGAATTATTTATTGAAAAGTTAAACCAAAGCTAATCATGGACTATCGCAGAGCTGGCCTTTTCACATAATATTAAATAGAAAAGTTGAACCTGTTAATTGCAGATACGTGGAACAGGCCTTTTCTAACCAGTAAAATAAAGGAACTCCATTAGGAGGTTTAGATCAGAATGGGGAAAAATGGAGCCAAGCTCGGATAACGAACCTGACCTCTCAGTCAGAACATCTGTAGTGAAACGCATCAATCATGAAATGAGAATTTTTTTTATAACCTGTATAACATTGAAACAACTTGTGGCTACCACAGAGCTGGCCCCTGTACCTAATCATTTAAGGGAACATGAAAAATGATCTAACATCAGCGACACCAGATCTTACAGCAAGATCAAATCATAAAAACTACAACAATCAAACATCAGTCAGGAACTAGGAAGGTAAAAGATAGTCAAACCAACCTGTTGAATGTGGATTAAATTGAGCCAAAACACGAGTTGCATGAATGAAAAACATTGACTTGGAGACTTAGAGACTTACTTGGAGACTGACTTGGAGACTGACCTGGAGACTTGGCAAAGTGACTACAAAGGAGGGCACACTGTCCTTAAATTTCTGTGAGGGCGAGTGGTGTGGGGATTAAAATGGAGGGTCTTTTATACCTTGAAAAATATGGAATCGGTGGCCCAGAATTTGGAATAAAAGAAGAATTTGTAACAGAAAAGGGAAGGCAGCTCTTCCATGCCCGTGCCATGAACAGGGAGGCTTGTTGTCTACAGCTCGGCCAACTGACTGGCACTAATTGGAACCATACTTTGGCCAGTGGCTTCACATGGGAAAGGAGACTACTGCACCCCAAATCCACACTAAGACCCAGTACCAATGAACTAATGACCGACCAAGATAAAAACATTATCAGTCTTAACTTTTTAACTACAAGACTTGCAGAGACCATTTCAACAATAGTTTAGCTAAATCTAGTGAAACACAGATTTAACAAAAGGATCGATATCCCGAAGTACTTTAATAAAAAGGACTTTTCTCCACACATATGTGGCTTTGCATGAAGTGACATGGTGCATGGTGGTATGGTGTACACAGAATGTGCCGAGATGGCAGCAGTTTCTTGTGGCACCAGCCATGCCAGTGCTGTAAGTATATCACTTCGGTGGATATTCAAAACCTGTGCTATAAAAAGCTATTCACTCATGTAGAATCATATGCAAGCGCAGTGAGTCTGCTCAAGAGCAGAGAATAGTGCTATATAAAAGCAATCAACAACAACAACATCATACACCTTTTCACATACCTTTGCCTTTTCTCTGCCTCTTACTTTAACATTTCCAACTGTCTCCAGCCTGCCTCAAGTAAATCTGTGTGTGTGTGTGTGTGTGTGTGTGTGTGTGTGTGTGTGTGTGTGTGTGTGTGTGTGTGTGTGTGTGTGTGTGTGTGTGTGTGTGCGTGTGTGTGTGGTGTGCATGCACATGTGTGTGTGCGTGTGCAGGCGCGTGTGTGTGTGCGTGTGCAGGCGCGTGTGTGGGTATGTGTCTGTGTGTGTATTGGGAGGGGGTGTGGGGGAATGACTGACGACAAATCTGTATATATATTAATACCGTGTGTTTTGATGTCAGTTGTATTTAGTTTGAGTATGAAATGTACACATCTTGGGCTCATTTTAGAAAGGGCCCTCTAAGACCCCACTGTTATTATTATGCATGTAGATCATATTAGGATTCAGCACAGCAGCAATGTGTCTGTTATTATTATGAATGTAGATCATATTAGGATTCAGCACAGCAGCAATGTGTCTGTTATTATTATGCATGTAGATCATATTAGGATTCAGCACAGCAGCAATGTGTCTGTTATCATTATGCATGTAGATCGTATTAGGATTCAGCGCAGCAGCAATGTGTCTGTTATTATTATGAATCTTGCTGCAGGTGGCAGGCCTCATTGTCCAAGACTACTGCTCGCAGCCCAGCCACTGGAACTCCATCAAGTCGCTGTCCCAGTGGCTGAAGGAAGACAAGGTTCCAGCGCTGTATGGCATCGACACGCGCATGGTCACCAAGATGGTGCGAGATCAGGGCACGGTGCTTGGCAAAATTGAGTTTGAGGGCCAGCCAGTTGAGTTTGAAGACCCCAACCTCCGGAACTTGATGGCTGAGGTTTCAACAAAGGTACGATATTGGCTTCTCATGCTCTCTTTGTCCTGTTCCTACTAAGCATCCTTGCTTCTGTGGACATTAATCAAAATGTTTACTTACCCATGCTCTCTCCGTCTTTTCTCTGTCTTTCCATCACCATTTCTTTCCATCTCTCTCACCCCCCTCACAGTCTTTCTCTACTTCTCTCTCTGTGTCCCTCTCCTCCTCTCTCTCTCCCTCTCTTTTTCACCCCATTGCTTTCTTTCCCTCTCTCCCTCTCTCTCCATCTCTCTCTCCCCCCTCCTCTCTCCTCCCATCTCTCTCTCTCTCTCTCATTGCTGTGTGTGTGTGCATCCGTGTGTGTGTGTATATGTGCGTGTGTGTATAATAATAATGAATACTTAGAGCGCCTAACACGCACAGGCCCTAAGTGTGTGGGTGTGTGTGTGTAATAATAATAATGAATACTTAGAGCACCTGACCCGCACAGGCCCTAAGCGTGCACCTGTGTGTGTGTGTGTGTGTGTAATAATAATAATGAATACTTAGAGCGCCTAACCCACACAGGCCCTAAGTGGGTGCGTGTGTGTGTGTGTGTATGTGTGTGCAGGTGTGTTGGGGGAAGGGGGGATCAGAGTGAGTGAATGGGTGCTTTTGATTGTTTTTCACTATCCACTGCCTGACCTGTGTGGTGTGTCTTGCTTGGCGTCCCTTCAGGAAGTGCGGTACTATGGCCGAGGCAACAAGCATCGTGTGGTGGTGGTGGACTGTGGCATCAAACACAACATGATACGCAACCTTGTCAAGGTCCGTGTCTAGGTCAGATGTTGTCTGACTTTTACTTTATGCAGCAATTATCATGGTGGAAAATAGAAGTTGCGACACTTATTTAAATTTACCCCCTCCAATTTGATAAGACCTTTTTGTTTTGTAGGGGATAAAATGCACTAATGATAGATGACTTCTGTATAGTGCTATTCTTTGATCTATCCAGACACTTTGGAGAGTTTATGTACCTTGTATTTGCCTGCATGCCAGGTGAGAGCTATATCGCATTTCAAGTCTTTGTTGTTGTGTTCATGTGGTGTTTCTTCAAGAGCTAATTAACTCTCTTTGTATATTGATTCTGCACAAAGTTGCTAATCTTTTTATTAATTTTTATTCACCCACATAAAAACAAAGTCATTTGCCAACATGAAAAACACAGTGAGTGTAAAGCATGAACGTAACGTTACATATTTTGGCACACTTTAGCGCAACATGGAGGTGAAGTTGGTTCCCTGGGACTATGACTTCACGCAGGAAGCGTATGATGGACTGTTCATCTCCAACGGTCCAGGTGACCCATCCCTGGCGCAGGTGACAATCAATCATCTCAGGAAGGTCAGTGGTTGCGTATGCTGCCTGTTTTGAAGTTCAGGTTGTTTAGATCTTCTGGTTGATTTACGATTGCTCATTATTAGTCTTCAGGGCAAGCTTTCTTAAACTAGTTAAAGAGGGGTACTGAGAACTGTTCACTTATTTCAACAAAACTGATGATGGATCATGAGGAGACATTGTCTATGGGAGATATTAGTGAAACACTGTGGAGATGGGGGGGGGGGGGAGGAGAGGGGTACTTAATGATACATACTTAGAGGGGTCATGATGAGACCATGATCTTGGGAGGATCATCATGAGGCTGTGTGCCTAGACAGGTCACAATGAGACTATCTCTTGGGAGGATCATAATGAGGTGATGTGCCTAGCAGGGTCATGATGAGACTGTCTCTTAGGAGGACCATAATGAGGCATTTTACCAGGACTGGTCATTGTGAGACTGATTCTTTCTGAGAGGAGGATAATGAAGCAGCATGCATGCACCTAGCAGGGTCATGGTGAGACTTTTAGGAAAATCATGAGGCACTGTGCCTACAGGGGTCATGATGAGTCTATGTTGGGAGGATCATAATGAGATGCTGTGCCTAACAGGGTCATGAAGATACTATCTCTTAAGAGGATCACAATGAAACACTGTCTAGAGGATGCTGATGAGACACTGTGTCTAGAGGGGTCGGCTGGGCAGGGTGGGGGGTCATAATGAGACAGTGCCTTGGGGGGTCATAAATGAGGCATTTTGTGGGGGGTGAATGGGGATGTCATAATGAGACTGTCTTTGGGAGTTCATAGTGAGACACTCTGTCTATAGGTATCACAATGAAGCAATGGACGTAGGGGTAGAGACTTCTGGTTATACAGATGGGACATGTCTTTGTGCTGTTGTCTTCTTGATTTGGCCTTGACTTAAATGTGATCCGCATACCTTGTAAAAGCAAAAACAAAAACATTGCCATGTTTCACTACAAAGGGGAAAAAATAGAAACTGTGCTTTCTGGAGTGCAGGTGATAGAGACTCGTGATGAGCCGGTGTTTGGAATCTGCATGGGAAACCAGCTGACGGCACTGGCTGCCGGGGCGAAATGTTACAAGCTGCCTCTAGGGAACAGGTGACTTCATTCTCCTTCATGTGCATGTGGAATACCGCTATCAACAATTTGACAAGTCACATAGACAGAAGTGACAGATTTAGGATTCCCCACAGTAAGGCTACGCAGTACCTACAGTTGTTCATTCAAGCAGCCATTCAAACACACAACCAAGAAGCAGGGAGATAAACACAACACAAAACAGTTAGAGATGGGGATGCGGGGATGATGAGGCAGGGATAAAATGGAGGAATGTTTGAGAGTGAATGGGAGGCAGCTGTTTGTGTGAGTAGGTTGTTTGTGTGAGTGGCCACGGTCGTGGAAAGTTTGGGAATTTAATGATAATGGTCAACAGATAATCTGCCAAAGGGGCATTCAGGTAAAAACTGGGAAGCTGAATAATGGATGATCAAATAAAAATAAAAAATCTGTTTCACTTGAAACCACTCACAAACCTGCTTCAGACTGGTGTATCATAAAAGTGTTCAAAGTGTGTGTGTAACTGTAAGTGAGAGGTAATTGCATCTTGGAAAATGGTCTTTAAATTTGTGGAAAATCCTGTACACACCCAGGAACAAAGGTCTTTAAATTTGGGGAAAGTCCTGTACTCACACTGGAAATAGTCTTTGAATTTGGGAAAATCCTGCACTCACCCTGGAAAATAGTCTGAATTTGGGAAAAATTCTGTACTCACCCTGGAAAATGGTCTTTAAATTTGGGGAAAATCCTGCACTCACCCTGGAAATGTTTTTTTCCATGCTGCAGAGGGCACAATCAGCCAGTGCTGAACACAGGGAATGGCCAGGCTTTCATCACCTCACAGAACCACGGCTTTGCCATTGACAACCAGTCCATGCCGCCCGATTGGAAAGTTCTCTTTGTCAATGCGAATGACAAAACAAATGAGGTGAGTAATGTTGGGAGGCATGAAAGATGTATGTCTGCATCTCCAACACTAAGTCCAAGTTCAGCCATTAGGACATGTTCAGATTTTGTTGTTGTGTGTGTGTGTGTGTGTGTGTGTGTGTGTGTGTGTGTGTGTGTGTGTGTGTGTGTGTGTGTGTGTGTGTGAGTGTGTGTGAATGTGTGTTTGTATGTGTGACGGTGTGTGTGTGTGTGTGTGTACGTGCTTGTGCCTTTGTTTTAACAAGGCTGAATGGAGCTAAATTTCAGCAAATCAAATAATACAAGAGATGAAAACTGTCTGTAACATTACATTTTTTGGTGCTCATAAGATGGTGCAAGATGTACACTAGTTATCACCATGCCATATGATCTGATAAAAAAAAAGCCTCATATGACAGTAGTCAAGTTCACTGAAGCATCGCAGTGAAAACCAGTGGTACTGAGACTGTAATCCTGGTCTAATACCATGAAGCCATCAGCATGTAGTCACTGTGGACCCTGGGTTTCTTTCAGGGCATCATGCACAAGACCAAGCCAATCTTCACCGCCCAGTTTCACCCTGAGGCCTGGGGAGGACCCACCGACACACAGGTCGGTTGTTTGATTGGGAGGCTGCTTTTGACCTGTGCAGATTTTATTTTAGAGCAGCTGGTGGGGTTTAGTTAGATTTTGGCAGCAGCTTTGTGGTACAGATTCTCTGTCTCATCTTTGGCTGCTTTTGACCTGTGCAGATTTTATTTTAGAGTAGCTGGTGGGGTTTAGTTAGAGTCCGGCAGCAGCTTCGTGGTACAGATTTCCCCTCTCATCTTTGCCTTTGACATGCATGCTTGCATGCTGTCACATTTTGCTGAATGAAGGTAGTCATGGTAGCTCTGTTTTTTATGCCCAGTCAACCAGTAACAGTTGTATCAGGGTGACTGAATAAAGGTGTTGGACGAAGTCATGCAATGGCTGATTGTACAAAGTTTTTGTGCAGTGATTTGTAGCCACGTAAATTGAGTTTCTTGCTTATTTAGTACTTGTATGGAGTACTTTATCATCTCACCTCTTAGTATGTAAGCATTCATGCTACATGCAACAGTATATCAGGGTGACTGAATACAGGTGTTGAACGAGTCGTGCAATGGCTGTACAAAAAAATTGTGCAGTGATTTGTAGCCACATAAATTGAGTGTCTTGCTTATTTGGTACTTGTTCTTGTATGGAGTACTTTATCATCTCACCTCTTAGTATGTAAACATTCATGCTGCATGCCCTCTTTGTTCATTGCCTACCTGAGTTGTTTCTTTCCCAGGTGATTTACCCTTCCACCAGCCAGCATGCTAGTGTGACAGAACTGTTGCACTGTGGCTGGACATACGGTCCAGTTTATTCGTTGACTACAGAACTAAAACAGAACTGTTCTGTGAAAGAACAGAAGGTCAATGAATATTTGACTGATTCGAAAGCAACAGTGTTTTTGCTTTAGAGAAATTGCATTTTTGGCCAGTTTTCTTGAAAGGTCTGTTTTGTGTACCTGATGAAGAGAAATACTGTTTGTGAAATGGTGCAGGATTTTGAGAGCGTAAAAGCAGTGCCCTTTCAGTGCTGCTTGCTGGTGCTGCTGTTTCAGTTCCTGTTTGACTGTTTCCACGACCTGATGGAGAGCAAAGGTGCCAGCATCAGCCACATCATTGCTTCACATGCTGAGGTTCCTACAGTCAAACACATGGATGTAAGCGCTTTGTTTTTGATCAGTGCTTTGGGTGCAATGTTCACTTCTCAGTTGTCTGTCATCAGGTATGCAACAATGAATATTTTACTGATTCTAAAGCAACAGTGTGATCTTGAAGTATCAATGCACAAGGGAGTTAATTAGTGCTTGAAAGATGTCACACAAACACAACAACAAAGAACTGAGTTGCCTACAGTAACTCTCACCTGGCATGCGGGTATTGAATTTGATGGTTGGCATTCTTGCTTAGTCCTGCTAGATGACTAGCCATTAGACTAGTCTTGTCAGATCCTGCTTTCTTTAAGGCGGGTGAGTTTAGGCTGCCAAAAATGTGCATAAGGTTTGTATACAGAGTTGATAGTCTTTGGTTTTAGTTGTGATTTTCATGTACACTTGATAGTCTTTGCTTTTAGAGCTCAGGTGATAACAGGTGAGGATCTTTAGTTCCATGGCCATTTAAGAATAAACGTTGATGACCCAGAAATAAACCTCAGGTAATAACAGGTGAGGATCTTCAGTTCCCTGGGCACCTAAAAATAGATGTTGATGACCTTGAAATAGACCCCAGGTGGTAACAGGTGAGGATCTTCAGTTCCATGGCCATTTAAAAACAGATGCTGATGGCCTGGAAATAGACCTCAGGTGACATATTCAGGCTGAGAACTGGCCACTGCCACATCCTGTCACACCTCTGCAGGTTAAACTGTCACACACCAACAAGTGCCTTTGTGGCACTGGCACTGAAACACCAGAACACGTAAGTAAGTAAACATGGTATTTAACATCCACAGAAACATAAGGCTTATTAGGGATGGGGAAAAGGGGGGGAAGGGGGTATGGAGGTGGGGGAAGAGGGAGACTATATACCTGTTGCTACACTGTCACCACCAGAATGGCTTCTGCATTAAGATGGGCAGCAGTAAGAGCCATTTTAATGTTTCAGTAGGAAGTAATGGACAAAGTTATAAGACAGTGTCCACAAACCACAACCTTTCTGAAGAGAAAGAGCCAAAGCAGTATCAAACCGAGGTCCTTCCGCTTACCAGCCTAACGCCTTACCGCTAGGCCAAACCGGCTCACTACCAGAACACATCCTGCAGGATTGCCCTATATACCAAGACGTGAGCCATCACACCATCTGACCATGGCTTTGTGGCTGATTGAGAAGAAGAACATGGCTTTGGAATGCTGAAGAAGTAGACTGAGGGACCGCTGGTCCAAAAGCATCAAAAAGGTGGGGTGGAGTTTAATTGGGTCGGTTGGGGTTGTTGCACGTGCAGCCCATACATCAGCCAACTGATGAATTGTGTTCTGTGCAGGTGTCCAAGGTGTTGGTGCTAGGCAGTGGGGGTCTGTCCATTGGCCAGGCCGGAGAGTTTGACTACAGTGGTTCCCAGGCCATCAAAGCTCTCAAGGTAATACATAAAAATCCCAAAAGAATTAAAATAAATGAACAAATATGATTCATATGAAGGCCAGTGACATTGTCTCAGGTCACTGTGTCACTGTGGAGTGATCCTTGGCCTAAAATAGTGGAATTGGTTCAGTATGTGAAGCAATCTCAACCTTTTTAAAAAGAAAAAAAAGAGCACAACGATTTGTGGATCCTTTCCCCCATAGTCTTCTCATATGTGAGGAGCCTTGTGCATTGCTGACATTGTCAGTATTGGCATCCTGTTGTCTCTGGCCAGAATGTTGGGACTAAAGGAGCATAGATAATTTGTTACAAAGCAAAATGTTGTGGAAAGAGTGCCATGTCAGAATTCCTTCCAGCTATAGTGATCTTTATGACATAACAAACTCCATCATTAAAACCCTGAAAGTCAGAGTGTAGCTGCCAGAGTAGCGTGTAACACTGCACTTGTATGTACAGCAGTATGTACAGGTGTGGGGAAATGGTTGCACACACTACTGTCTCACCTAACATTGGGTGAACCTCAGTGTTGTAGATGAGGAATGCTTTTTATTAATGTCCCTGTGAGAAATTATGATTGCCTTTGAGAACGTGAGAAATCTGAAGAACAGAGCTGAATTACTAACAATACAGAACAAAACAGCTCATTCAAAAGCAGGTAAGTATCCTACATCTCATTTTTCGCTATTTAACTGTTGTTTAAGTGTTGTTTTGCAGATTGAAAAAAGGGCTTACCCCTAAAATTTAGTTTTGTCATAATAACGTTCTTTCAACCTTTCATGTGTTTGGATCTTGCATTACTAGCGTTAGCTGCACCATGTTATTGGTTAAAAATTGACCGATATTTGTCACATCACAGGCAGCTTTCCTGTACTCTGTGGGACACTGAGGTGCTTCCTTACAGGCACACATTTTCATGGGGAACTACAACTAACTTTTATGGTGTGCTGCCTCAGGAAGAGAATGTCCGGGTGGTGTTGATGAACCCCAACATAGCCTCCGTGCAGACCAACGCCCATGGGGAGAAACAGGCTGACGTGGTCTACTTCCTTCCCATCACCACCGACTTTGTCAAGGATGTCATCGAGCGGGAGAAACCTGATGGCATCCTGCTGTCCATGGGAGGCCAGACGGCCCTCAACTGCGGTAAGGATGATCGTGTAAATACAGTGCTTTTACAACACTTCTCTTGTGGTTCCCGGAAAGAGAAGCTCCTCTCTCCTGTCTGGAATCTCAGGGCTGTCATTTGATTCCTCTTTTCTGCCTCCTCTTGCATTCACAGTGCGCAGAGCATTTAAGTTAATGGAATCATGCACCATTAAAATGGACATCCTCCTCCTCCTCTTTTGTTGTTCCATCTAGTCCTGTCGCTCTTTCTGCCATGTTGTTTAAAAATAAAATCTGCTCATTCCTTTTTTTGTATTTTTCTCTAATCTTGTCTTGATAAATCAGACCGAATGGTCAGCTTGTGCTTCCACAGAACAGGTTGTGTGAATCTGGTATTAATACATTGGACTGAGTCAATGCCTCCATGGAACAGGCTGTTGGAATCTGGTTGCTACATCAGATTGAATGGCCAACTCGTGCCTCAGACTGAATCATAATGGCCAGGTTATACCTCCATGGAACAGGCTGTTGGAATCTGGTTGCTACATCAGAGTGAATGGCCAACTTGTGCCTCAGACTGAATCATAATGGCCAGGTTATACCTCCATGGAACAGGCTGTTGGAATCTGGTGTTGCTACATCAGACTGAATGGCCAGCTTGTGCATCAGACTGAATCATAATGGCCAGGTTATACCTCCATGGAACAGGCTGAATCTGCTACTGATACATCAGACTGAATGGCCAACTCATGCCTCAGACTGAATGGCCAACTCTTGCCTCAGACTGAATGGCCAACTCATGCCTCAGACTGAATGGCCAACTCATGCCTCAGACTGAATGGCCAACTCTTGCCTCAGACTGAATGGCCAACTCATGCCTCAGACTGAATGGCCAACTCATGCCTCAGACTGAATGGCCAACTCATGCCTCAGACTGAATGGCCAACTCATGCAGCTCATGCCTCAGACTCAATGGCCAACTCATGCAGCTCATGCCTCAGACTCAATGGCTGACTCATGCCTCTGGCTCAATGGCCAACTCCTGCCTCCATGAGGCTGTCTGAATGTGGTATTGATACATCAGACTGAGTGGCCAGCTGATGCCTCCATGAAGCAGGCTGTCTGAATCTGGCATTGTTTCATCAGACTGAATAGCCAGCTGATGGCTCCATGAAGCAGGCTGTCTGTGTCCACAGGTCTGGAGCTGTACAAAGATGGGGTGCTGCAGCAGCATGGCGTGCAGGTCCTGGGCACACCCCTCAGCAGCGTGGAGGCCACGGAGGACCGTGAGATGTTTGCTGACCGTCTGAAGGAGATCGGGGAGAAGCTGGCTCCCAGCATAGCGGCCAAGTCCATTTCCCAAGCTCTTGAGGCAGCGGAAGAGATTGGTTACCCAGTGATGGTGCGGGCAGCCTTTGCTCTGGGTGGCTTAGGATCCGGGATGGCCAAGGATCGGTCAGAACTGACAGCTATTGCGGAAAAGGTACCATTGCTCAGTTTTCAGTTTAGTATTAGGTGAACAGAAAACTTGTGTTCTAAGTAATTATATGTGCCAGTCAAGACAAGGCAGTCTTTTGTCTTTGCTCAGGAAAGCCTGTATGTATGTTCATCATGGCTGAGTGTCGAGTGCTCAGCTTTCAGTTTAGTATTCGAGTGAACAGAAAACTTGTTTGTGTTCTCAGTAATTATATGTGCTGGTCAGATCAAGGTAGTGTTGCTGTTGTTGTTTGCTCAGGAAAATGCTTATGTATATTTATGCTGGCTGAGCATCACCCTAGTTGTCAACACCCACGTTCATATTTTGGTATCCGTTCCACCCCCCCGAGTTACCACAGTAGCACATAAAAGATCTCGGTAATTCTGCCAAAAGTGCAGGTGGCAGGTTACAGCTAAACACGCATACACCTTACATATGTGGCTTTGCGTGAAGTGAATGGAGCATGGTTGTATGGAGAACACAGAAATTGTGCTGAGACGGCAGCAGTTTCATGTGGCACCAGCCATGCCAGCGCTGTAAGTACACCACTTTGGTGGATATTCAAAAAGGCACCATAAAAAGCTAGTCACTCATGTAGAATCACATGCGAGTGCATTGAGTCTGCTCGAGAGCGGAGAATAGCACTATATAAGCAAATCATCAATCAATCAGATTCATCCCATGAAACAGTTCAAACACATATTGCCACTGTAGACCACAAGTTGTCACACTTGTTTAGTATGAATCCAGCACACTAAGCTGTGCAGCCAAAATAAGCTGTCCAAAATTTGTCTACCAATTATTCCGGAGAATTTTACTTAGCAATCATAATTTGAAACTTTTTGTTTACAGTAAGTTTGATGATGTTCCATGCCGGTTTCATACTCCCAATGTTCACAGATGATTATGAAATTGTTTGCTGAAGTGCTGAGAGATTTTGATGATATTCCTTACTTATTTCATCCTCTCAGAGTTTTTTATACGATTTTTAAGCTGTTTGTTTTCTTAAGCACATGAAACAGTTTATCAAATTCCTTACTGGTTTCATCTTCAGAGAGTTTTATAGAATTTTTTAAGCTGTTTGTTTACTTAAGTGCATAAAAAATTTGATCAGATTCCTTAGTGATTTCATCTTCTTTGAGTGATTGCTGTCAGCTGCATCTATCTTGTAAACTAACTGTTGGATTT
>OY757541.1:4895699-4903199 GCA_963584105.1 Alviniconcha strummeri
TCACGGGTGTAGCCGATGAACAAATCATGTGCATACAGAAGATCCAAAACAATGCCGTGCAGCTCATCTTGAAAAAATCGAAGCGTGATCATGTCACACTGCTTTTGAAAGAACTTCACTGGCTCCCAGTAAAATACTACATTCAGTACAAGCTCACAACACTCACTTTCTGTCACTTCAATGGCACTTTTCTACCATACCTGTCTTCTTCTCTCTGCACATATCAACATCCCTTCGTTCTGCGACAGAAAGACTGCTCAGAATTCCCAAAACAAACTTGAAAACCTTCAGTGAACATTCTTTTGGTTACATTGCTCCGACTGTCTGGAAATTGCTGCCAGCCGACCTGTGAGCATCTCCCTCCCTCCCAACTTTCAAAACTAACCTAAAAATACATCTCTTCCACCAAGCCTTCTGATTGATTTGTACATGCCAACTGCTGCCTGTTTCATATTCATGTGTGTGCGTGTGCGTGTGCGTGTGTGTGTGTGTGTGTGTGTGTGTGTGTGTGTGTGTGTGTGTGTGTGTGTGTGTGTGTGTGTGTGTGAGAGAGAGAGAGAGAGAGTTGGGGGCGGGGGTGGGGACTGGGAGGGATGGAATTAAGGGTAGGTAGTAATATAATGATTGATTTTCTTTATATATGCCTGCTTCTCGTATGGCACATGTACTTTTTTTGTGTGTATATTATACATTGTTAGTTGTCATAATTATATGTATTACGTTTGTGAAACTGAGAAAATGTTGGAGAATGTTGTAAAGCGCAGTGAGTTTCTGTACACTAGATAATAGCACTATACAAAAGTTATCTGTTATTATTATTATCCACATCCAGGATCCCTTTTGCATCATGGCCTTGCTGCCAGAAGTCCCCAGGGGACCGCAGATTGTTAGTTTGCTGCCTTCTGAAGGAGATGCTGTGCTGCATCTGAGTTACTGAAGTGGTGTACAGTGATGCCTGTTTTGATTCAGTGTATGCAGGACATGACAGTTGTACCCCTCCCCCCCCCCCCCCCCCCTAAAATGTGCACACGTACCTGCATGCATTTGTGCACATACAGACACATGCAATTGAGCATGCACACATGCACACATGCACACACACACACATACACACACACGCACACACACACACACACACACACACACACACACACACACACACACACACACACACACACACAGACAACAACAACATACATACACACACACACACATGCACATGTTTACGCACACACGCACATGCACACAAATGCACACACACACAACAACAACACACATACACCCACACTCACACGCACGCATGCATGCACGCACGCACGCATGCACGCACGCACGCATGCACGCACGCACACACACACACAGCAGCTGAAGAAGAGGCAGCAGCAGCAGCCTCTCATGTTAGTCCTGTTTTGAAGCCCCTCTCCCCTGCCCCCCCACCCCCCCCCCACCCCCACCCCCCACCCCCACCCCAAGCTTCTTGCACCCTAAATGAACAAGCCCTATAGAAAGAAAAACAAACAAACATTCTTTTGTTTGCTTGCTCTACAACTCTAGGCTCAACCGACATTTTATGCTTGTCTTTGCAGGCTTTCCATTCTGGTTACACAGTGGAGGACGTTTGGCAGCTGACCAAGATTGACCGCTGGTTCCTGCACAAGTTGCAGCATATTGTGAACATTGAACAGAGCCTGAGACACCTGAAAGGGTATACAGTACAACGCAGTACAGTACAGCACAACTTCACTGTCCCTGAGGGAAGATTTATGTGGCAGCAGTAAACAGCAAAACATGAAACATCCCATATATTAAAGATTGTTTCAAATATCACAGTGCAAAAAAACACACATACACATGCTCTCTCTCTCCTTCTCTCTCTCTCTCTCTCCCTCTCTCTCTGTCTTTCTCTGTCTCTGTCTCTGTCTCTGTCTCTCTCTCTCTCTCTCTCTCACACACATACACACACACACATCACACACATGCCCCCCCCCCACACACACACTTTTTTTTAAGTGAGTAAAATGTGCTTTTAATGTAAATAAATACATATGTATGCTCGCATGTGGCTGTACAAACGCATGCACACTCACACAACGTCATACATTAAAAAAACATGATATAAAAGATATGCTGGATTGATAATTCTTGAACTGATTGCGTTGTGAATGGTGAACAATATCTCATCAGGCATTTCTCTTTTGTTAATGTTGACTTGTGTTCTTGTGGTGGTTTGACTGTATTTTCCAGTTTCTATGTTTCAGACGTAAGCTAAATGCAGAAACGCTGCTGTTTGTGAAACAGATGGGATTCTCTGACAAACAAATTAGCAGCGTGACTGGCATCAGCGAGTCAGACTTGAGACACATCAGAAAGATGCTTGGTGTCACACCTTGGGTTAAACAGGTAAATCGATGGATTTTGGACAGAGGAAAAAGAGGAGATGGGAACTACAGAACCACTGCATATAGATATTGGGGGGGGGGGTAGCACTTGTTTGAATTTATGTGTATGGGTATTTTTGGAAAAAAAGTGCTTGTTTTATTTTCTGATGAAAGCATTGTTCTTAAAGAAATGTTCTTACCCATGACAGTTTGTTGCTGTCCAGACTTAACCAGTAACATACCCAAGCTAATCAGCCCATCCCTAATGAACTGTATGAGGTTTCTGTGGATGTTAGGTCCCAGCTTGTATCCCCATTGTTGAAGTGCATTTGCCAGAGTGGCAGTGAACACTCCACTTGTATGTAGGACAGTATGTACAGGTGTGGGGAAACAGTTACACACGCTACCTTCTCACCCCAGCATTGGGTGAACCTTGGGGTTTCAGCTGCGTAACACTAACAAAAAATAAACATCAGTCATTGTTAAATGTTAAAAATGCTCTCAGTGTTTGGTAGGACTAGTAGGTAAATAACTGGTTTTAAATGCCTAGTCAACCATGGTGGTTATATCAGGGCAAGTTTAAACTAGTGAAGACCACCACAATTGTTTAATGTGACCTCAGTGAGAGCAACCCAGCTGTGAATTCTGTGAGAGATATCTACCTGTGACCTGAGTGAGAGCTATCTATCTGTAACCTCAGTGAGAGCTATCTATCTCTGACCTCAGTGATATTTATTGAGCCATGACCTCAGTGGGAGCTATCCAGCTGTGACCTCAGTAACAGCTATCCAGTTGTGACCTATCAAGCTGTGACCTTAGTGACAGCTATCCAGTTGTGACCTATGAAGTTGTGACCTCAGTGACAGTTATCCAGTTGTGAACTTAGTTAGAACTTTCCAGCTGTGACTTCAGTGACAGCTATCCAGTTGTGACCTATCAAGCTGTGACCTTAGTGACAGCTATCCAGTTGTGACCTATGAAGCTGTGACCTCAGTGACAGTTATCCAGTTGTGAACTTAGAACTTTCCAGCTGTGACTTCAGTGACAGCTATCCAGTTGTGACCTATCAAGCTGTGACCTTAGTGACAGCTATCCAGTTGTGACCTATCAAGCTGTGACCTCAGTGACAGTTATCCAGTTGTGAACTTAGAACTTTCCAGCTGTGACTTCAGTGACAGCTATCCAGTTGTGACCTATCAAGCTGTGAACTTAGTGACAGCTATCCAGTTGTGACCTATGAAGCTGTGACCTCAGTGACAGTTATCCAGTTGTGAACTTAGAACTTTCCAGCTGTGACTTCAGTGACAGCTATCCAGTTGTGACCTATCAAGCTGTGACCTTTGTGACAGCTATCCAGTTGTGACCTATGAAGCTGTGACCTCAGTGACAGTTGTCCAGTTGAGAACTCAGTGAGAACTATCCAGCTGTGACCTCAGTGACAGCTATCCAGTTGTGACCTCAGTGAGAGCTATGAAGCTGTGACCCCAGTAAGAGTTATACTAAGAGCAACCAGTACCTCTTCCACAACAGCTGACTCATTTTCTTCTTTTTTTCATTTTTTCCATGCTGTCTTTTGACCAAATTGTATTTCAGATTGACACGATGGCGGCAGAGTATCCAGCTAGGACCAACTATCTCTACTGCTCCTACAATGGCATGGTCAGTGTTCAGATCCTGGCTTATTTCCACACACTTTGCCAAAACAGTAAAATCCAGGACTTCTTTGGTATGTTCTGATGCACTGTGTAAAGATTTATGCTTGTGTTTTACTGGGGGAACATTTTTTAATGGTGAATTTTCTGTTCTGTGTTCATGGATTAGATTGTTGCAGATGAAAACTTATGAGAGTTGCTTAGTTAGTTGGTGCTTTGAGCCCAGTCAACCACAAAGGGTTATATCAGGGCTAACACCAGTTGTTGTTTTCTTCTCAAACTAACAAGAGAACTTGTCTTTTTCAACAAAATCGCCACTGGTTTCACCCCTGGATATATGTCTAGAGGTTGAATATATGTATTTGCTGTAACCAGCTGTAATGTAAGACTACATCTTGGCAAAATCTGAAACAGAATGAGGCCCAGAGTGCCTGTGCAGAAGCAACAAACAGGAGAGTTAACTAGCACTGAGAAAACGTCACATGAACGCAATAACAGAGACCTGAGACCCTCACGGCATCTGGCATGTGAGCATAATACAAGGTACGTAAACTCCACCAGAGGTACATCCTCAAATCAAACTCATCCAGAGGCGATGTGCCTCTGGTGGAAATTATGTGCTTTGTGTTTACTCGCAAGCAAGGTGTGGGTTACTGTAGGCAACTCGGGTCTTTGTTGTTGTGTTCATGTGAGGTCTTCTGGGTGCTAGTTTTAAAAAAGAAAAAATCTGAAACAAGAAAGAGTGCCAGCGTTCTAAAACAAGACCCAAACACATTTTTAAAAAATTAAAGGAGCTATTTATTGGACAAAAACACCAATTAACTCCCTTGTTTGTGTCAAAGCAGATCTTGCGTCATTTGTGCTGTGCAGGAACATGATGTCAAGTTTGACGAACCTGGCGTGCTGGTGATGGGTTGCGGCCCTTACCACATCGGCAGCAGCGTGGAGTTTGACTGGTGTGCTGTTTCATGCATCCGCACTCTGCGAGAGCTTGGCAAAAAAACGGTGAGTGCAGGACACTTTCAATGTTCCCTCCATTAATGTACTCATTTCAGAGGGTCTTGTGTCTATCTTGTCTTGCTGCCATGGAAGATATATTCTGATTTTACTGAGGTTCAAAATCTTCCTTGAGAGGATGAGAAAGGGCCTACTGTCAGCGAGTTCAGTTCAGTTCAAGATGATGTCTAGGTGCTCAGAAAGGCCCATATGTGCTCCACCCTGGCTCTGGGAAGTTTCCTCAGTGTTGCATTTGAAACAGTTACGATGTTTGTCTGACTGATGATGGCCCTTTTTTGTGTATCTATACTGAATAACCAAATGAAGTATTTGTGCATTTTCTGTTTTCAGGCCATCTGATATCTTTGCTTCAGGCTGTCTTATACCTTTGCTTCAGTTTCCCTTTTTAACCCCTTGACTGCCCCAGTAAAATTTCCGGGCTGAAAGATGCACGCACGTACCTCAAAACAGTATATTTTCCGGTGCTATAATGGATCTACTTTCAATGCTATGCATTTTGATGAAAATCCTTTCACACTGCAGGGCGTAAGAGAAAACAGAAAAGCTTAAGAATGTCAAATGTCACACTTTTAACGGTCGTTTTCATGTGACATTGCGGCAGCGAAGGGGTTAAAGAGCTGGTTTCCACTGTATTCCTGAACATTGCTGTTATCATGTTGTGACCATGGTGCATTGCATGTTCTTCAGGTGGTTATCAACCACAACCCAGAGACGGTGAGCACGGACTTTGATGAGTGTGACCGCCTCTACTTTGAGGAGCTGTCGCTGGAGAGAGTGTTGGACATTCAGCGGGTCGAGGTCAGTGAGCTTCCAGAGGATCTGTTTAAACTTGTGACTATTTCTGGGCTGAGTGCAGGACGATGCATTTACACTTGGCCATCCTGGGACGGCTGTGAGCTGCACTTGGCCTGGCACCAGTGTGGACTGAGTGTGGCTTGCTTTCGACTGAAGATCGCTTATATAACGCTGTTCTCCGCTCTCTTGAACAGACTCGCTGCGCTCGCATGTGATTCTACATGAGTGACTAGCTTTTTTTAGCACGTTTTTTGAATATCCACCAAAGTGGTGTACTTACAGCCCTGGCATGGCTGGTGCTGCATGAAACTGCTGCCGTCTCAGTGCAAGTTATGTGTACACCATAGAACCATGCACCATGTCACATCATTCAAAGTATATGTAAGGTGTATGCGTGTTTAGCTGTAACCTGCCACCTGCACCTTTGGCAGAATGACCGGGATCTTTTATGTGCTACTGCGGTAACATGGGGGTTGAATAATACCGAAATAAAAGTCAGCACAGAAATTTGACCCTGGAGAAGAAAATTCTCCCACCGCTCCTGCAGGGATTCAAACCCACGACCAGTCCGGCACTCTAACCATTGAGCTATCCCTGCCCCGCTTTCCATTGTAACATCATGCGCTGTCTGAAACACAGAACTGTGGTCTGGAAGCATAGCAGACTGATGACGTGTTTGGAGCAATAACTGATATAAGTAATAATCTGAATGAAGTCAGGTTTTTTGTTTTGTTTTTTGTTTTTTAATACTTCCTTGTCCCATGCAGGAAATTCAGCTCGCCTTACCTGGGTAAGGCACAGCAGCCGCAAGAGCAGTGTTACCCATTCCTATCAGTGTGTGCAGTATCTCCGTATGTCCAAACAATTGTACAGCTGGACACCATAAGAGAGTCTGCACTGGAAGGTGACTGGGAGAAAAATCCCTTGCTGCACCGGGGACTTGAACCCACATCAGTATTGCCCCTGGCTTTTCAGTCAGATGCTCTGCCAACTGAGCTGTTCCCGCCCTCAGTTGGTTCAGGCTGGAGATGTAAATCACTAAATGCTGCAACCCAGTCTGAGCTGAGCATGGGCTCAGAATGGGCTATAATGTAAATAGCCCCAGTGTCGTTTTTTTTTTTTTTGGGGGGGGGGGGGGACATATAAGTACTAGTTGAGCATTAGTGTTTTCTCATTGACAGTGGAATTGGAAAATGAAGGACAGTTGATGACCAGCATTATATCTCAAGTATTATTGAGGTGAAGGCGTTAATCCAGTTTTTAATGTTTTGTAACCGGACCTGCGGCCCGTTCCTCATTTTAGGTTCAGGGGAGGCTGGAGATTGCCAAGGAGAGACACTCACACTGGAATAAACCATTGTCTCTAGTCATCCTCATGTAGTGTGCCTTTCAATGTCAAGTTTCTCGTGTTGTGTTCAAAATCACGACAATCGACCGACCTTGGTATCCAGAAAAAAACCTGTGTTAGTGTTTGGTTGTTTTTCCGCTCCTCAGAGGTAGGTGTGCCATTTCACTATGCACTTATGCCACTTAAAACAGACACTAGACAAAAGATAAGGGGAGGCAGAAGTTGTACACATGTACTGACATGACGAAAACACTGAGGCACGCTCACAGACGCGCGCACTGACCACACTCCGTCTCAGTACATACTTCCA
>OY757541.1:4908199-5008025 GCA_963584105.1 Alviniconcha strummeri
AGAGGGATGTATGCCAGAAGTGAGAAGTTGGTCTGCAGCCGTGCGCGGCAGCTGAGCAGGTGGCCAACAGCAGCTGTAACTGATAAACGTAACTCCTCAATATTCATAAGGTCAAAGACCCCTCCATCTTTGGTAACGACTGACCAGTCTGCAGCTAGCACCTTTGGGCAAAGGTTAAAAAGAATGCTATTTATTGTGACAAAACGCAACATGCAGATTTTTAGGGTAAGGCCTTCTCAAGCTGCACAACAACATTTGAAGGGTGAAAAATGAGATGTAGGATACTCATCTGCTTTTGGTTAATCTGTTTTGCTATGTTATTTTGGTGCCCGGTGTTTGGAAGGTTCCTCCAATTGGAAGTGGTCACAAATGGGAAATTGGAAATGGTCACACATGCCGTTAGTCTTCTGAAAAATGGGTGCACCACCCCTGAAAAATGGGTGCACCACCCCTGAAAAATGGGTGTACTGCCACTGAAAGATGGGGGTACTACCTCTGAAAAATGAGTGTACTGACACTTAAAAATGGGTGCACCACCCCTGAAAAATGGGTGCACCACCCCTGAAAAATGGGTGCACCACCCCTGAAAAATGGGTGCACCACCCCTGAAAAATGGGTATACTGCCACTGAAAGATGGGGGTACTACCTCTGAAAAATGAGTGTACTGACACTTAAAAATGGGTGTACTAGCTCTGAAAAATGGGTGTACTGCCACTTAAAAATGGGTGTACTACCTCAGAAAAATGGGTGTACTAGCTCTGAAAAATGGGTGTACTGCCTCCATAAAAGAGGAACACAGCAGAGGAAGAAGAACTGGTCACTCAGAACTCCACTGTGTGAGACTGGCAGCGTAACAACAGAACATCTGCTGCCAGCATGCCCATTACATGACAGCCACAGATGTCAGTTCCAGCTGCGGAACGCTGTGGTAGCAAGGGGAATTTGGGCAGCCTGAACGACCTTAAGTGCATGGCAACCATCATGCAGAGTACTGGAGTGTTCATCTGCATGATTGAAAAAGACGTTTCTTTTGACAGGATGGGGAATATTGAGGAAAGGAGTTGATGTTACGGCTTTAGTGGCCGTGGCAGTGAAACTATACTAAATGCAAAAATCTGAAACAAGAATGACTGCTAGCATTCTTCCAAGCATTGGGCAGGAAAATAACACAGCTCAACTAAACACAGATAAGTGGTTTTGCTTTCCATCTCATTTTTCATTGTTTTTCTCCATTTAACTGTTGTTTAAGTGTTATTTTGTAGCTTGATAAAGGGGATTACACTGAAAATTTGCAGGTTGTGTTTTGTTTTAATAAGTAGCCTTCTTCTGAACCCTTTATGTGTTTGGATCTTATAGTTATACTAAATGCACAAATAAAACATGACCATAGTGTCAGTTTTAACTCATCTTTTGTAAATTAACCGAAAACATGTGAATCAGAAATGTGCTTCACTGTTTGTTACAGATCAAGGAAGCAACTCGCAAGATTGCCACAGAGTTTGAGATTACGGGCCCCTTCAACATCCAGTTCTTGGTTAAAGAAAATGATGTCCGAGTAAGTGGTCTTTTTCTTCAGCATTTTGGTGGACTGTTCAGTTGAAACTGGTTTGTGAAGCTTGGCTCTGATGTTCCCTCTGAACCCATTCTTTAGCATTGCCCAGCCCACAAAGCTGTCTGACTGTGGGCAAAGAGATCTTTACAGGGAGCAGGGATAGCGCTCAGTGGTTAGAGTGCCAGACTCATGATTGAAAGGTTGCAGGTTCAAATCCCTGCAGGAGTGGTGGGAGAATTTTCTTTTCCAGGGTAAACTGTCTGTAGTGACTCTTATTTCGGTATCCATTCCACCCCCGTGTTACTGCAGTAGCATGTAAAAGATCCCGGTCATTCTGCCAGAAGTGCAGGTGATAGGTTGCAGCTAAACATGCATACACTTTACGTATGTGGCTTTGCATGAAGTGACATGGTGCATGGTTGTATGGTATACACAGAACTTGCACTGATACGCTGTAAGCATGCCAGTTCAGTGGATATTCAAAAGCATGCTTTAAAAAGCTAGTCACTCATGTAGAATCACATGCGAGCACAGTGAGTCTGCTTGAGAGTGGAGAATAGTGCTATATAAAAGCGATCATCATCATCATCATGTATAATGTAAACTTAAAAGCATCTGCTGGTATATGGATTGTAGCATAGTTTGTTGACACAATCTTGCAATCAGACAGTCACACAGGAGGGATTACAACGCAGGAATGATCAGTTACAGCTATCTGTTTATTCCGCAAACAAAGAAAGCCCATGATCTCTAGAACAAGGCTCGCATGCAGAGTAGCTTCCCTTGAGTTGTCTGCTACTAGAGCATACATAGACCTGTGTTGTGATAATACCACATGGATGCATTTATGTTTGTATATGCATGAGAACATTTGTCTTCGATACATGCTATGTTTAGGCATAGAAATGATGAATGTAATGTTCACCCAAAACACACTGAAAAATGCATGCAGATGAAGAACTGTTCTGCACTTAGTCACAATGAAAAATATCTGTAGCATTTGTGGAGAGTAATGCTTTGTAGACTGTCTTTAGGTGATAGAGCTCAATCTCCGTGCCTCCCGCTCCTGCCCCTTTGTGTCCAAGACGATCGGCACAGACTTCATCGCTGTGGCAACACAAGTGATGCTGGGATTGCCGCTGGACGTAGAGCAGCTCCCAACGCTGGACAACCCACAAAACCCAACAAACTACGTGGGCATCAAGGTGGGTTGTACGCTGTGAGTGTTTGTATGACAGAGGTATCCATATACCGAGATAGTGCAGTCCACACCCAAACAAAAGGATGGGCATTGAGAGTTACCGCCCTTTGTAACTGGCTTTGTGGCTAACTGCAGAGACTGGTATTTAATTAACCAGTATATAGATGTCAGGAACAATGATCAGAGTTCAGGAGCTGTGTGAGAGTCATGGTGGCCATCCTGGGCTCCCCGTCCTAACAAGCCTTATGGTTTCTGTGGACATAAAGCAATATTGAACCATGCTCATGCACCGGTCTCATCTTGTCCCTAATATGTCAACCGACATCCAAGGACATTAAGTAGCGCAACAGCAGCAGTGGCATAACAATGATGCCAATAGCCCTTGACTGGGGCAGTGTATACATGTACTTTCATAAGACAGAAGTGGGCTCCAACCAGAGGCCACTGGCATTGTCATTATTGGCATCTTATTGTCTCCAGCCAGAACGTCCGGGCTAAAACAGAATGTGTGTTAAGAGTTCTGTATCAGGATTATTTTTAACTACAGTGATCTTCATGACATAACAAAGTCTGCTACTGAAATTTATACAGCTGCCAGAGTGGTGTGTAAACTCTGTGCTTGTATGTGTGGCAGTATGTACAGGTGTGGGGAAATGGTTGTACACACTACCTTCTCACCCAACATTGGATGAACCTCAGGGTTTCAGGTAAGCTACACTAACAAACAAGCAAACAACATAAGACAGCAATGTAAAGGCTTGCTTTAGTGTGTATATGCATAAGAGGTATGTGTTTATACATTTTTCTGCAGTTTTTTGTATGGCGCATTGTGCCCTAGATCTTGCTAGGGATCATGCGACATAGAAATGTCCATTATTATTATTATTATTATAGTGATCATCAGGTAGACAGATGCTAAGGCATACTGCTGAGTGATGCATGACTGACAGCAGCCATCCTCCCATGTCCAGGCACCCATGTTTTCATGGCCCAGGCTGACAGACGCTGACCCCATTCTGAAATGTGAAATGGCGTCCACTGGGGAGGTTGGTGCAGAAATACTTGTGTTGTCTCTCCTTCTAGATCTTGTGCCCTAGGCAAGTGTGTGCGTGTGT
Source organism: Alviniconcha strummeri (assembly GCA_963584105.1). Classification (NCBI taxonomy): domain Eukaryota; kingdom Metazoa; phylum Mollusca; class Gastropoda; family Provannidae; genus Alviniconcha; species Alviniconcha strummeri. The sequence continues at coordinate 4,912,069 of OY757541.1, forward strand.
TTGTGTGTGTGTGTGTGTGTATGCGCGTATTCAAGTGCACACTCATATGTGGGTGCGTGTGCATTGATGTGTGTGTGCATGTGTGTGTCTGTGTGTGCATTCAAGTGCACGCTCATGTGTGTGCGTTGATGTCAATGTGTACATGTGTGTTTGTGTTCATGTGCCTGTGTGTGTGTGGCCGTGTGCATGTGTGTTTGCATGCATGCATGTGTGTTTGTGGTTGTTGGTAAACTTTTATTGGTTATTTCTGGAAAACCTTGAGCTTTCTATAATTTACTGATGTATTATTATGCCGGTGGTGTCTAAGTTTTATAAATGATTGTGTGATTCCATTTGTATTAGTAGTATGATGAGTTTAATAATATCTAGTTTAAAGGAGTAATATGTTTATTGATACCTTGTCTAGGTCAGTAGTTTTACTTCCTTTGCAGTTTGAATTTTGATTTATAATACCATGTGTTAAATTTTCTGTCAGATTAATTTCATTGTAAAGCTACTGAAGAGTGGATACAGTTTGTTGGGAACAAAATGGTTACGCTTGTGGTCATGTTTTTGTGACGTTCAAACATCAGTTAAAACGGGTCAAGAAACTGATTGAAAAGGACTGTTTGTATATATATTTTTAGTATTTCATTCCTGTCAGTTAAGCCTTTGGTGCTTCTTCACTGTGGTTTTCCTTTGACAAAAACTGGTTCTCTGCTTGTCCAGTGTGAAGATTCTTTGGGTCAGACACTGAAAAGCAAAGCAAATGTAGTGTAAAAAAAGAAGAATGTTGTACATTTTAAACTGCTGCATTGTAAAGTTCCTCAGAAGACTGAATCAGATGGAGTTCTGTTGGCACAGGTGGCGTGTTTTGGTCAGACCAAGTACACTGCTTTCCTGAAAGCCATGATGTCATCAGGCTTCAAGCTGCCGCGCCCTGGAGGCAGCATCATGGTGGGTGTGCAGAGGTCCATTCTGCCACACTTCCTGCCATTCGTCAAGCGCCTGGACATGCTTGGCTACACGGTGAGAATCATGGGCTATTATTCATGTGTTAAAGCACAGGCTCACTTCAAAAATCTATCTTTTCCAATCCCAGTGAGAAAGAAAAATCATGTGTTAAATTTGGTTATTTTAGTCATTATTTTTGTGCAGCATTACTTCTTAATTCATCCGCTGGCTAATTTTATCCAAAAGTGTCCGCAACTGACAACCTCTACCAGATAATCTAGACAGGTAAAAGCAGTTTGGTTGACCTTAACCTGGTTTCAAGGTAGGAAGATATTAACCTCTGTCATAGAATCTAGACTGGTTCAATGCAGTTGTGGTGACCTTGACCTGGTTTCAAGGTCACACAAGAGTCGTACATTTTGATGCCTGTAGTCGTACATTTTTGTCTGTATATGAATGAGCCAACCAAGCATGTGCTCTTGTTGCAATGTAGAATTACCACTGAAGTGGACAAAGATTAAGCCACAGCTATTGGGCGGTTCAGGCGGGGTTGTTAACTCCCTTGACTTTTGCCTAGCTGTGCTTAAGTCCCTTGGCTGCTTTTACTTCCAGTGCATACTTTCTTCACAATGGAATATGGTGGCAGTGAATTTGCGAATTGTACACTGCCAGCTTTAAAGAAATTTTTGGAGGCCTGCGGTCGGAATGTGTCTGTCAACAAGCAATAACTCATTGCTTGTGCTATAGGATGCTCCAAAATGCATTTTTTCTATGAACTCGCAATCTTCTGGTCAGCCAAAAAACGATGCAAAGACACTTTTTTCCACCCTCCATCACCTTTCCCTGGTAATTTTTGCAACTGCAACAGTGGTGGCATTTGTACTGCTTCGCAGTTCTAGAGTCAACTTCCACTGTTATACACAGTGTGAAGCAACGCCAACTCAGAAATTGGCCCGGAAGTGATTCTGTGACCTCTCGTGATTTTTTGCGCGAAAGATTACCCAGGGCATTCAAGGTTTCATTGAGCTCGCTCATGCAAACCAGCTTCACTGAACTGCCCAATACATCAAGTATAGCTATACTTTGGGTATTATAGCTATACATCAGGTATGTGCAGATCATTTAATGAAAACACACAAGAAAAGGCCTCTCTTCTTTATATTTTAAAGCAGCGCATTCCAGAGCTTTTTGAACCCAAAAACAACAACAAATTAAATGCCCCTCTTTTCCTCACCAGATCTATGCCACGGAGAAGACAGCAGAATGTCTCAAACAGCACTACATCAAAGCTCGGAATGTCAGCTGGCCCCTCACTGAAGACAGCCACACTGAACACCCCAAGGCCACCAAGTGAGCGCCAGTCACCATTTTATACACACGTTAAAGTGCTGTTTATCGAAAAGGAAACAAACTTGTATCTTTAGCACAAACACTGAGGTGAGAAGATGCAGACACTCAAGAGGTTAAAAGGAATGCTAGTTTGATTGGCTGTACATTTAGTGGAGTTTATGTCCCTTATATGTACTTGCATGCCGGGTGAGAGTTACCGTAGGTGACTCTGGTCTTTGGTGTTGCGTTTGTCTGACGTCTTTTGAGTGCCGATTAACTCCCTTGTTTGCTGATATTTTAATTGGACAGTAACAAACATACACACATTTTTTGTGTGTGCATAATACACTAACTAGCAGTGATATCATGAAATCTGACTCCATATCTTTCAGTTGCTGGAGAAGTTAGTTGGAAAATGCAAACACCAAGAATGCAGGCCATGAGATGAATTTTAGCAGCAATATTTGACTGCATAAATATCTGCAGGGTGTGTACAGTACCAAAAAATGTACAGTACCAGCTAGAGTGGGCAGTGTTTTTAATATTTTCCCTTATTGTGTCTGTACTGGCCTGATACCAGCACAGTATGGGCATGGTACTGGAGAAGGTTGATAGCATTGTACACTGAGGCTGGTACCAGCACAGTATGGGCATGGTACTGGAGAAGGTTGATAGCATTGTACACTGAGGCTGGTACCAGCACAGTATGGGCATGGTACTGGAGAAGGTTGATAGCATTGTACACTGAGGCTGGTACCAGCACAGTATGGGCATGGTACTGGAGAAGGTTGATAGCATTGCACGCTCAGGCTGGTACCAGCACAGTATGGGCATGGTACCGGAGAAGATTTATAGCACTGCTCACTCAGGCTAGTACCGGCACAGAATGGGCATGGTACTGGAGAAGGTTGATAGCATTGCTCACTCTGCATGGTACTGGAGAAGATTGATAGCATTGTACACTCAGGCTGGTACCAGCACAGTATGGGCATGGTACTGGAGAAGGTTGATAGCATTGTACACTCTGCCTGCTACCAGCACAGTATGGGCATGGTGCTGGAGAAGGTTGATAGCATTGTACACTCAGGCTGGTACCGGCACAGTATGGGCATGGTACTGGAGAAGGTTGATAGCATTGTACACTCTGCCTGCTACCAGCACAGTATGGGCGTGGTACTGGAGAAGGTTGATAGCATTGTACACTCAGGCTGGTACCAGCCCCATACATTTTGGGGGCCTATGTGCACTGTGTTTAAAGGGAGGTGAGTACATAATTACATGCATGTGTCTGAGGGAGATAACTGTGTGTTGTATTTTCTGTCTCAGCAAAAACCCATTGCAGTATGTTTTTCTTGGGAACTGTTTGAGCAGTGTTTGTTAAGACTGTCTGTCGGATGATCAATTTCTTGTTTCAAATCACTTTCAGAGGCCTTGACCTCAACTGAGGTCACAGGAGAATTGAAAGATAAACATAGCTGCATTTTCAGGTTTAAAGTTTTGAACACAGGTTATTTGGGCACTTGCTGAAATTGTTATTACTGAATTCATACATTTACTTGTTTTCCCAGATTCACAAACAGGGTTAGATTTATTGACATTGTTAGACAGGCTTTAGAAATCAACATAATGATAATATCAGTCTGCCTAAAAATTCGACATCAGTTTTACCCTTCACATTTTTATGAAATAATGACTTTCTTTATTTTTTCTCCACCTCTGTTGTTTAGGGTGATTGAAGATCACATGATTGACCTGGTCATCAATCTGCCAAATCAGAAGACCCGACACCCTCAAGACAACTACCTTATACGCAGGGCAGCCGTTGACTGTGCAGTGCCTCTTATTACCAATTTTGAAGTAAGCAGGCTTTGATTCTTCCATCTCATATCAAGTCAGATCCTGTTCTGACAGCAGAATTCAGCATGCTCGTAACAAATGATTATCACCATGTAATATGACTGCATGCACAACTTTGACGAACTGTTCATGCTAAGACTGATCAAATGAATGAATCATTAAGAACTAATGGTGGTCGACTGCTTGAAACTGATGAGACATGGTTTCTCTTTTCCATGTTGTCAGACTCTCAGGTAAATTCGGCCCACAGAGTTAAACGGATTGTAATTTACCTCTTAAATAAACTGAAGTAAAATGGAACATATTCCATTGTGTCAAGATGTAGTGTGGCCTTAATTGTCTTGTAGCTAATCTCTTCATTAATGTGCATGTCATAGGCAGGAACTGGATAGTGACACAATGACCCCTTCCCATTCAAGATTTTCCTGTCTCCTCTTCACCATCAGTGTTGATCATGATGTGTCTTGATGTGTGGATCCAAACTTTCTTGAATACTATGTGGTCTTCAGTGGTACGTGGGATGGTGTCAGTCTGTGCAAGTGTTCATTTTCTCCTCAGCAGTAGTAGACTCTATCAGTAATGGCAGCATCAGATCCAAGCAGAAAAATTAGTCTGTAACTTTAAATGTGTTGAGGCCATTTGGAAAGCCCTGCTTGGACTTCTCACATGCTTTTTTTTTTTTTTTTTCAGTGTCATCACTGTTAGAAGGTAATCACAATTAGGGTGGCTATTTGCTCTTTATATATATGGGCCCAGGCAAACTCCAAACACTGGTATACAAAACATCCTTCCTCCAACCACTACCATGTTGATTATGCCATAGGTCTCAAAAAAATGTCAGCTAACAAACAGTTTTTCGACGATGCTCAGACAGCAACAAGTTTGTAACAGACAACTCAAATTATGTTAGATGTTTATTTTATAACTGGCCATGTTGCTTATGCCAGCACAGATAAAACCAAAATTGACTCAAGGCAAAGCTTTTTTTTTTTTTTTTTTTTTTTTTTACCTGGGGTGGAGGGTCTCATGTTTATGTGCGTGCTTGGGTGTTATGTTGTTTCCACAGTCTTATTAGTACCCAAACCTTTCGGAGGGTGTTGACTGCATCGGTGTACAGTTGCACGGAGATAAAGAGTGCCCCTTCAGTGATGTAACCAATTCTGGCAAAGTTTGGAGGAAAGTGCTGGAATGTGATACTGGGAGTGTGGGGCTCAGGATTACACAGGAATCATTGAGCCAACAGTACTTCAACATAAAGTGAACTATGTTTGATGGGTTGATTCTGTCTGCAGATGGTAAAGCTGGGGCCCAGGATTACACAGGAAGCATTGAGGCCAACAGTACTTCAACATAAAGTGAACTATGTTTGATGGGTTGATTCTGTCTGCAGGTGGCGAAGCTGTTTGTAGAAGCTCTGGATTACACAAGAAACATTACGTCCAGCAGTCTCTTTGACTACTACGACATTAAGAAAACAGCCAAGGAAACAACGACAAGTAAAGCATAAGAAAAGAACTAGGTAGCCTCTCTCTTTCTCTCTCAAACACCAAGTCAGCTTAGTTACTGTGTTAAGCAGCTACAACCAGATGACACATTTGAATTCATTACGATGACTGAAGGAAAGTGAGCTGCTGCCTGTGAGGAAACATATTCATTACAGTGACTGAAGGAAAGTGAACTGCTGCCTCTGAGGAAACATATTCATTACAATAACTGAAGGAAAGTGAGCTGCTGCCTGTGAGGGAACATTTATTATGATGACTGAAGGAAATTGAGTTGCTGCCTGTGAGGAAATATATTCATTATGATGACTGAAGGAAAGTAAGCTGCTGCCTGTGAGAAAATATAACTGAGATATTGTGCATGCTTTGTGAGTACTGTTCACCCTGATAAATGATCTTTTTATCGCCCTGCGGAAGCAACAGTGGATTGGATGCTGGGGGACTTGTCTGATCACAGCTGCAAAAACAGAAATAAAAGGGATGTGCTTCTGCAACAAATTGCCAAAGATTTGGGCATGGATTGCACAGTGTTAATATTAAGAACCGATGTGACTGAAGATGTGTTCACTGGGTGGGTCTTCAAGTTGACGAAGCTATATTAAGAGCAGCGTTTTTGGAGGGACCAGGTTAATCTCTTTTACCCATTTATTTGCTTTTTCAAAATGTTAATCTAGTGCCTTCCAGACTTATATATAAAATACCTGAACAATTTATTTGCGGACATATATATAAAATACCTCAACAATTTGTTACTTGCTTTAGGGGTTACTTTTACACTCTTTGTCCGACAACAATGGAATATAGGAATAACTGTGCAAAATTTGAACACCAACTCCACATTGAACATACAGACAAAATAAACAATACTGAATTAGAACTGAACAACAACAAAGTCCCCTACTGATGCTTTTATGACAAGGAGTATCATGGTAAATGTGCAGGTGGAATGACCACATCAACAAAACAGTTAAAAACTCCAGCTGTCTGAATCAGAAGAGCTGTTTACACTTCATCCCAGGCTAGGCATGCCATCTGTGGTTCGAATCAGAACTTTAATAATAATAATAATGAATACTTAGAGCGCCTAACCCGCACAGGCCCTAAGTGCTTACACATTCTTTACAAATACATATTGTCCAAATTCAACACATACAGAATGAACACACACACATACACACACACATGCACACACACACATAGACATGCGCGCACACACAGACACGTGTGCGCACACACACACACACACACACACACACACACACACACACACACACACCAGTCGCATATCAAGGCAATGAGACTGAAGAAAAGGATTTTAAAAAGATAAAGGTTTTCAAGGAAGATTTAAAAGAGCTGATAGAGGTAGACTGTCAGACAGAACTTTAGCATTATTATTGCTCCAAATATGCCATATGTGTGGTATACTTCAGACCACAGCTCTGTGCTCCAGACAGCAGATAACATACACTGGAATGTGAATCATGCTTAATCCTGCTCCAGAGGAAAGCTTAGCATGGCTTGCATCCATCCCAGGATGGCAGTGTGTAAACGCAGTAGTTCATGCCCAGCTCAGAAATGTTTCCTAGTGTAAGCGAACCCATTGTTGGTGCTTGAAATGTTGCGTGTTTATTCTTTATACCCATCTTGCCACGTTTGTTCATAGATACACTTTTTGGATGCTATTATTATTATTATTGATCGCTTTTATATAGCGCTATTCTCCGCTCTCGAGCAGACTCACTGCGCTCGCATGTGATTCTACACGAGTGAATAACTTTTTTATAGCGCTGAGAGAGCTTGGTCATAATGAATGTTTGAATAAATTACATGCTTACTAGAAGACTTCTTTTACTCTTTCCTCGGAATATCTGGTGCCATGATTGCATTTGCATTTCTACGTAATGCTGTATGGATGCATATATTGTCTCAAGAAGTGTACGTTTCAAGATCCCTTTTATCCTTGTTGGAATCTTTTTGATACCTGTATTGCATTTACGGAGAGACTGAGACTGTGAGTGTGCAATGCTGTACTGTGTATGGATACAAATGTTAGGTTTGTTGTTTTCTCTTCTAGATCTATGGTATATATATATATATATATATAGATATATGACCATTTTTTACCCATAATTGTATAATAGTATTATGGGGTTGTGTTTTAAGTTGAATGGCATTTGGCTTGCACAAAGTGCACACTCATTTGCCATGCAGTTCAATTTCTGATTGGTGCTGGTTGGAAAAGTACCAGTTTTCTCAAGCAAAAGCAAAGTTTGCATGAAGTGCCCAGAAACTGCTGCCTGTCAGAATACACATAGGTATACGGACACAGATTTTCAGGTGGAGGTGTGATGCTAAAAATATATCTGATTTGTATTTAGACAACATTTGCCATGAAATTGTTCCTCATCTTTCTGTCAGTTTTGGCCAGATTACCCATGGATTTGCATTTTGTTGTAACACCTGCTATTTGCCTCTGTCTTAGTTGTTTCCATGTAGACGTAGTAACTGGCTCAGTGTTGTTTTTTTGTTTATGTTTTTTGTTGTTGTTGTTGTTGTTTTGTGCGTGTGTGTGTGTGTGTTTGTTGGGGGGGGGGGGGGGGGATAAAACGTTATGCCAGTCTTGTATAATTTTTTAAGTTCTAAAAGATATTCTCCACAAATTTTGTCAACCTGCTCTGATTATGGGTGGAGGGGTGAAGGTGGAGAGGAGGGGTGGGTGTAAATAATGTCCCGAGGATCTGATTTTGACAGAAATAACAGTATTAATACAGACACATAACACATGATCAAACACACAGGATCCTTCTCATGTGCAGTTTGCATTTATTTACAATCTAAAATTTTCAAGCGCACTTATGAAACCTAATCTAAAACAAGTTGGGTCTGGTCATATACGTAAATATTTCAAATTCTAACACAACTGTTAACTGTATTAGCTTTCCATAGGGAGTAAACCAGCTGCTGTCCTCATTTGAGATGAGATGGTTTTATCCCTGCCATCTCATTTGAGATGGTTTTATCCTCTCTGCTCTCATTTGAGATGAGGTGGTTTTTATCCCCTCTGTTTGGTTTTTATCCCTGCTGCTCTCATTTGAGATGAGATGGTTTTTATCCCCTCTGTTCGGTTTTTATCCCTGCTGCTCTCATTTGAGATGAGCTGGTTTTTATCCCCTCTGTTCTAATTTGAGATAAGACGGTTTTTTATCCCTACTGTTCTCATTTGAGATGGTTTTTATCCCTACTGTTCTCATTTGAGACGGTTTTTATCCTTACTGTTCTCATTTGAGATGAGATGCTTTTACCCTTACTGCTCTTTTCTGGGATGAGATGGTTTTATCCCTGTTGCTTGTTTGGGATGAGATGGTTTTACCCCTGTTGCTTGTTTGGGATGAGACGGTTTTACCCCTGTTGCTTGCTTGAGATGAGATGGTTTTACCCCTGTTGCTTGTTTGGGATGAGACGGTTTTACCCCTGTTGCTTGTTTGGGATGAGACGGTTTTACCCCTGTTGCTTGCTTGAGATGAGATGGTTTTACCCCTGTTGCTTGTTTGGGATGAGACGGTTTTACCCCTGTTGCTTGCTTGAGATGAGATTGTTTTATTCCTGTTGCTCTCATTTGAGATGAGAACATTTTTATCCCTGCTGTACAACGTGAAAGGTTATGAACTAACTTTGTTTTTAAATTGCAATGGGGAGCTTCAGATCTTATGTTTCGGGAGTGTTTTCTTTAGTACTTGCTACATATGCTGTGCCTTATTGTTGTTAAAATTAATGACAAGTTATTCAAGATTTTCCAGACAAAAATCCATTAGGATGAAATGAGCCAAAGATTTTTTTTTTTTTTTTTGTCAGCTATATTTTACTAACAGGATCTGAGAATTGGCCAGATATGCTTTTTTCATGGTGATGTATTCATTACCAATGACAGTGACTGAATAAATAAATCAAACACTAAAATTATGTTGTTTGGAACAATACCATATAATACAAATTGTTATGCGAAAACAGTCACAACCCTCATTTAATCTGTTCAGTGTACTCAATCGTGGTCATCACACCAAATCTTTCAAGTACAGACATACATTGAGAAAACTACTGCCTCGAACACAGTTAAAACAACGATGCCTGTGTCTGAGGCTGTATGCAGCAAGTTCTTGCGTGACGTCTGTTGTTACGGTAGCTAAACTGTTGAAGCAAACATGATGAAGCAAAAGACGGAACGTTGGACGGAGTTGTCAAAAACAAATATCACGGTATCACAAACGAAAGAAACAAAACCATACTGTTCAGTGAAAGGTACCCATCTTCCCGCCACTCTAATGAAACAGCCTTAACCCAAGTGAAGAGATGACAAAGGCAGCATGGTTCAGCGGCGAGGAGCGGTAATGGGAACCGCAGCGAAGGCGTAGCTGTTCCCTCCCGCCTTGTTGCTTGCGCGGCAGACAGGGGATGAACAGCCACACAGCCACAGCGGAGGAAGCAAAAGATGGTGGACTGCTGCCAGCATCAGACTATAGAGGAGAAAACCTGCAGACGCTCTTGGTACAGCTTGTGGAACTCGTGAGCCAGGTAGAAAAAGGGCGTGTCCACATTCTGCATCTCTTTCTGCACATGAAAGTCGGGCATGGATATGATAACCATCATAATAATAACGCGTAGCACTGCTACAGTGCGATGTTCATAAAAAGACTTAGTTCCAAGCCCTGTAAGTATAAATGTGTGTGCTTGAGTACACGCTACAGAGGAGATTAAAAAATAATAGCTATGTAATGTTAAAACACACACAAAATCAAAGCTCCACATAAAAAAAACATCAACCATATTGCCCTGCCCCTCAAAAAAACAACACCAACAACAAACAACAACATACACAGCCACACAATAGTCAAGCACTTTTTAATGGGATGAGTTTTTAGACTTTCGTTAAAAGAGGAAAGAGATGGGGAGTTGTAGATAGCTGCAGGAAAAGTTTCAGATTTGAGCTGCTTGAAGGTGGGTGGATCTGGGGGTTTTGCAGTTCTGAAGTCAGTTTGGGGGACTTTCGAGAGTTTTTCCACTGCTGGATTGAAAATTTAATGTAAGGTGATTGGCAGGTATGAAGCTACTGCTAAAAGGTACGAAGTTATAACTACACCCTTGATGCTCGTTTCCCACAGTGGTTTGTAATTGTTCTAGAGCGTGGTCCTGAACAACTGCCTCAAAAACCTGCCCTTACAAACTGAAGCTTTGGTTTTATTTGTGATTCTTAGCCGACAGACAGTAATGCCCGAAAAAATTCCAGTTAGAAATCTGTGTCTACATTCAACCTGATGAAGCTCCAAACTCAACAGAAGAAACATTTAACCCCCCCTCCACCCCACCCCCCCCAAAAGAAAACCCACACCTGCAGACAAACCCAAGAGAGTATACTTTTAATACTCCCCTGCCCCCCCCCCACCTCCCCCCCCACACCCCCTTCCAGAAAACGCAAACATTTCTATCAATTCATGTTAAAAAAATTGCAACTGTTAACACTAGCCACACAGTGGAGTCTGTGAAAGCTGCCACCCTGGCTGAAAGGACTCACAGCGCTGCACTCAAAGTACTCCAGTCCTTTGGACATGGCCAGCTCCTTGCCTTCCTTGGGACTGACCACTCGCCGCTGGTCCAGATCTGTCTTGTTGGCCAACAGCACGCCTGTTCAAACAAAACAAGACACCTGTACGGCAAGCGGTTGGCCAGCAACATGCCTGTTCAAATGAAACAAGACACCCTTATGGCAAGCAGTTGGCCAGCAACATGCCTGTTCAAATGAAACAAGACACCCTTACGGCCAGCAGCTGGCCAGCAACATGCCTGTTCAAATGAAACAAGACACCCTTATGGCAAGCAGTTGGCCAGCAACATGCCTGTTCAAATGAAACAAGACACCCTTATGGCAAGCAGTTGGCCAGCAACATGCCTGTTCAAATGAAACAAGACACCCTTACGGCCAGCAGCTGGCCAGCAACATGCCTGTTCAAATGAAACAAGACACCCTTATGGCAAGCAGTTGGCCAGCAACATGCCTGTTCAAATGAAACAAGACACCCTTATGGCAAGCAGTTGGCCAGCAACATGCCTGTTCAAATGAAACAAGACACCCTTATGGCAAGCAGTTGGCCAGCAACATGCCTGTTCAAATGAAACAAGGCACCTGTACAGCAAGCAGCGAAGCAAGGCACCTGTACAGCAAGCAGCTGGCCAGCAGCATGCCTGTTCAAACGAAGCAAGGCACCTGTACAGCAAGCAGTTGTGCAGAGCTGTGTGGTCAGCGACACTTGTTGACAGCATAGAGCACTGAGGTTAGCAACAACTGTTGGCAGAACAGGACAGAGAGGCTAGGAACACCTGTCAATGGCACAGAGCAACGATGTCAGCAGCCCTGAGGTTAGCAACAACTGTTGACAGAACAGGAAATGTCGGCAGCACTGAGGTTAGCAACAACTGTTGACAGAACAGGAAATGTCGGCAGCACTGAGGTTAGCAACAACTGTTGACAGAACAGGAAATGTTGGCAGCACTGAGGTTAGCAACAACTGTTGACAGAACAGGAAATGTCGGCAGCACTGAGGTTAGCAACAACTGTTGACAGAACAGGAAGTGTCGGCAGCACTGAGGTTAGCAACAACTGTTGACAGAACAGGAAATGTCGGCAGCACTGAGGTTAGCAACAACTGTTGACAGAACAGGAAGTGTCGGCAGCACTGAGGTTAGCAACAACTGTTGACAGAACAGGACAGAGAGGCTACCAACACCTGTCAATGGCACAGAGCAATGGTGTTGCAGTGAGGTCAGCAACACCTGTCAACAGCATAGAGCAATGATGTCAGCAGCACTGAGGTTTGCAACAACTGTTGACAGAACAGAGAGGCTAGTGACACCTGGCAACAGCACAGAGCAATGATGTCAGCAGCATGTCAACAACAGCACAAAGCAGTGAGGTCAGCAAGACTTGTCAACCAGATAGAGCAATGATGTCGGCAGTGTGTCAACAACAGCACAGAGCAGTGGGGTCAGCAACACTTGTCAACAACATCACAGACCAGTGAAACTGGCAACACTTGTAGACAGCACAGAACAGTTAAGTCAGTAACACCTTATACCACCCCACGGTACTGAGGTCAGCAACACCTGTCAACAACATCACTGAGTACTGAAGTCGGCAACACTTGTAGGCAGCATAGAACAATTAAGTCAATAACATCTTACACCAGTTTGGTTTTTCAGATTTTCCACATCATAGTAAGCTCTTCTGGGGCTTTGTACTGAATCTGGAAACCTGCCTTTTGCAAGCTGAAAGAGAAAGAACAGAGAAATGCAGCCCCGAAAGGCTCCTGACTGACCAGGAATGGTGACATTGGGCGTCATGGCACGAACCCTCTCTAGCCACTTGGTACAGCTGGAGAAGGATGTCTCATCCGTCACGTCATAGACCACAACCACCAAGGACGGCTGATCCCACTGAAAGGCACAACAGTTACATCAATCAGGGTGTGTCACAGAATCAGTCTTCTTTTTGTTCTCCTGAAGTGTCATATTATTTAGGTTGAAATACTGAGGGTGACTAATGGGTCAGCTCGTTTGAATTGTATAAATTTAATCCACTTTTCGCCTCACTGCGGGTCGATTGCGCGGGAGCTTGTGCACTGTTATACCTGGGGTCGTCTGCGAATTGTTGCTGTTCGCGGCAACACAGTAGGCCAGGTAACAATAATACATTTTCAGGGTGGAACAAGCAAGTAATTGATTGCTGAGGCATTATATTTAAGCCTGCAAGACCTTTAGTGTGAGATGGTTGGGGGTAGGGGGTGGGGGGAGCAATGGGGGGATGAAGAGAAGAAAGGCTTACTCCCTTCTTAAACTGGCATTTTTGGTTTGGTTCCCCTTTAATAAGAGGTAAATTGTGGTTGTATGTACGATTATATCTCACAGTTATCCTGAAGTTTGGAATCAAAGGGGAATTAACGGGAACCAAACTGAAAAAGCAGCACAGGCCATACTGATACGAACAGAATACATAATATAGTTTTTCACAGGATTTTTCATCTTGTCTGTTAATACTGATGTCTGAAAGTCACAAAACCATGGCTAAAAATGCCATAATTTTGTGCCCCACAGTCTGTATCAGTGATGTCATAAACATGGCTGGTTTGTGTAGCCAAAGTATAAGACAGCCCCAAGCCAGCCTCCCCTTGCTCTTCGTTGGTAAAGAGTGTACCAACACAATTGTGCCTTGCAGAGCTCTAATTTTAAGCAAAAAAAGTACTTCTTTTATAAATACAGATAAAACCACTAACTGAAGCACAAAGATGAAAACATTTGGCCGTTGTCTACATTTTCAGATCAACTTGCATTTTCACTTTGGTTCCCCTTTAATAAGAGGTAAACTGTGCTTGTACCTCACAACTGTCCTGAGGTGACCCGATGTGACTGATGGGACTATGAAATTCAAGAACCAACGAACTAACCTGTACCTCAAAATGAAGCTGTACTAGAGCAAAACACCCAAATTGCTTCACCCAGCATCACACACACACATGAATATGCATGAGTGAATACATACCTGCATTCACATACACATGTACACATGCATGCACGTGTACATTTCTGTTCATCACAGAAAGAGATCATATGCAAAACCAAAAGATGTAGATACAAAGAACACTCACAAATTTTACCACGTTGTCTGAAAAGACCTCTTTGCCAGCAGAATCGTACAGATACAGCTCCTGGAACAAATCACATGGCAGCATCAACATACAGTCACCACTGTAATCTAGATAAGTATATTTTCCACCTAAGTGCAGCCTTCATAGAAAAGAGATTTATGAACTATGAGTTCAATAATGCAATACATCTTAAGTCTCTGCACAAAACATGAAAAGGTGCAGGCATTAAATGTTCAACCACACACAAGTCCTTTAATTTGCTGTTGCCAATAATACCAACACAAATCCCTTTAATCTATGGTTACCAATAATACCAACACAAATCCCTTTAACCTACTGTTACCAATAATACCAACGCAAGTCCTTTTCACCTACTGTTACCAATAGTACCAACACAAGTGCCTTTAATCTATTGCTACCAATAATACCAACATAAGTCCCTTTAATCTACTGTTACCAATAATACCAACACAAGCACTTTTAATCTATTGTTACCAATAATACCAATGCAAGTGCCTTTAATCTACTGTTACCAATAATACCAACATAAGTCCCTTTAATCTACTGTTACCAACAATACCAACACAAGTGCCTTTAATCTACTGTTACCAATACTACCAGCACAAGTGCCTTTAATCTACTGTTACCAATAATACCAACACAAGTCCCTTTAATGTACTGTTACCAATAATACCAACATAAGTCCCTTTAATCTATTGTGACCAATAATACCAACACAAGTTCCTTTAAACTAACCAATCAATACCAACCACTTGATCTCTAGAATCAGGGATGTTGACAGGTTTCACCAGAAGTTCCACAGCAGTTGTCTGAAACAGGCCAGCAAAAAACCACCAGTTGAACAACACACGCCACCAACCAACATTATACATCTACCTTAAAACAGTAATGAGTGTGAGTGAGAGAGAGAGTGTGTGTATGTGTGTGTTCATGTGTGTGAGTTCATGTATATGTGTGTGTGTGTGTGTGTGTGTGTGTGTGTGTGTGTGATGAAATGAGCATATCTTTATGTCTTTATTAGCACTCTCAGCTCTTAGAAGGGCACCATAAATAATCTATCATATATATCCACGTACAGAAGAATTGCATTTGGTCAGAGGACGGTACAACCATTACTGTCGGGTGGAAGTTGCAACTATGACAAGTGCAGCCATCCTGGCAGCTGCACATCAGCTTGAAGGGGATTCCATAGATTCCATAGAGATGTGGGTGTGTCATATCATAAAGAGTACATCTTGACATATAACCTTCATGGTAGACTGGCTCTTAATCACTACTGACATTAAGTAACGTATGGAGATAACAATGGCTGAAAGTTATCCTGATGTAGATTCTGATCCTGCTTTAATCCTGATCCTGAAGTAGAAATCAAAACACAACTAAACACCAAAGTTGTCTATTAAAAGTTGTCTTCTGGCTAAAGTGTAGTTTAAGAGCTGATTTTGGCTAAGTGCTGTTTAAACGTCATCTAAGTGCAGTTTAAAAGTTGTCTTCTGGAAAGTGCCATTTCAAAGTTGTCTTCACGGATCGCTAAATCTTAAGCAAATGATCATGTTCAATGATTCCATTTATGCACACAATATGCAAAGTGCAGTTTGATTTCACCACTAATCAAGGCTTTTTTTTTCTTTTTTTCTTAACAAACCATTGTGTAATTCTTTGGGAAATGGGCGCAGTCACTGTGGAAGACCTGGCAGATAGAGCTTTTCCCCACAGCTGCATCTCCTGTCAAACAGACATGCACAAAAAAGAAGACTGCTGAATTACTTAATAATGTGTTACATCAGCTTCCAATCAAGTCAGAGAAAAAAATAAAAACAATCTAACACAAATAGTACTGTTGAGTCTTGTTAGTAATGTTAGGTTCTTAACAACTTCTACATTTTGATTCCATGATTCACTTTGTAAATTATAATTAATTTGCAATCTCCATAGCATCTATTTGGTTAGTCCTGGTCATCCCATTGAACATAGAACAAGGAGTCAGAATTTAGGAACAGTTCAGACAGCAAGGTTTAATGATTAATATTGTCTCTTCGCATGCATCTACCTTTTATTTTGGGTAGGTGAAACGTGTTCTGTGAAAGTTAATGCAATGAGCCCACGATCTCACAAAAGACCACCGCTTAATTGTAGAACTTCAACTGTCAACCCATGAACATCACTGCAGAAACACTTCTGACATGATCTGTATTAAAAAAAATTTTTTTTAATCCAGTAGAATTCAGGACATTAATTTGGTACTAGAAGAAAATAAAACTGTGGAAAACAATTACAAAATTAATATGTATAAGGTTTCCTTACCTGTAACAATACATTTTGCTCGCAAAATCGTCGGCATTTTGTGACAAACTTTGAGGATCGCTTCTATCGCAACACCAAGAACGCTGCTTTGGAGTAACTGCCCTTGGCATGCTTCGCATCAAACCTCCTCTGTTGCATTGATTGGTTGATTTATTTTCTTGTTATTACGCGGCCATATTCTGGTTGATGGGGTGTGTTGTCTGCTAGTGTTCTCGCAGGTTTTTGTAATTCATTTGTAAATAATGATTTTGTACTGTTGTACTCGAGGCATCGGCGAATCGTACTGTGCGGTGAAATATGTTGCTAGAGAGCTTGACTGACTGTGAGAGGAACTGAGAATGGAGGAATGACAGAAGAGCTAATTAGACTTGGATTTTTGTCAATACGCAAAATAAAAGCCTAACAGTTGTCTGCGAATGTTTCCCGACAGACTTCGGGGTAATATTTAATATCAGTGCATCAGAATTGGTGTTGCTTTACTACCGTTGCTTGCTTCAGAATTTGATCGCTTCCAAAATTCAGCAGCAACAAACTTCGGACCCACCAGTCATGGCAGCAGTGCTGGCAAAGAACAGCCCCACCAGAGTGGTGGAGATCCGACCAGCACAAACCACGTTTGAGACGTCGAATCGGTATGTGCAGTCCTTCCTTGCCTATGACCTCTTCTCTGCCATTGATGCAGGCTCTGTTAGGGGTGTGCGCAGTGTTTTGCTGTCCTACCCAGATTTGGACCTAAACTTCCACATCAAAGACATCACACCTTTGTCACTGGCACTGTACAAGAAACACTTTGACATCTTTCACTTGTTCATGCGACACAATGAACGAGCAAGGCGCATGGACCTGAACATGATCAGCAAAGATCACCTCGGCCGCGTTGAGCCGCCTGTTATCACAGCTTGCCGTCTGCATTTTTTGGAAGGGATTGTGACTCTGATTGACCAAGGCGCTGACATTGATTGTCCGGATGGCCAGGGTCACACAGCCCTCAGAGTGGCAGCACTCTTGCAGATGCCGGACTTGGTGGAGTACCTGATTGCAAAGGGTGCTAGCGTCAACCGCCCGGACCGCTTTCGGTGCTCACCGCTCCTGGCGGCTCTGATGTATCGTGTGAGTTCCATGATCATCAAAATGTTGATTGTCCATGGCAGTGCTCTGTACAGCCTTCACCCTTCAGCAGAGCGCTGCCCTTTGTTTTGGGCCGCAAAGCATGGCAACGGTGAGATTGTCAAGTTAGTGCTGATGGCAGGTGTGCCAATGGCTCAGGTTCGCACTGTGAAAGCCGCACTGATGAACAGCTTTAATGTGGACCCCGCCATCATGGAGCTGTTGGAGGCAGAGACACGCTCACCCCCTTCCCTCCAGCACCTTTGCAAGTCAGTGATCAGGCTCAGCGTCTCCAGCCTGACCTCAGGGAAATATTTTGTGAGAAGTACAGAGTCACTTCCTTTGCCGCCGTCCTTGATTCAGTGTCTGCTTCTGAACAGATGATAAGTCTTTCACTTCAAGTTTACAAAAATGAAAAATTTAAAAAAGACATTTGTTCTTGAAAACTGCATAAAGTGTGTACACCTATGTTTCTTTCTCCTTTGTTTTTTGTTAAAAGCTGGTTTTGGTGTCTTTATTTCGGCTTATAAAATACAACCGTAACTTGTTTTATTAAATATCATGTACTGCCTTGTTCATAGTCTTTGTCGTATGCTGGACATTGAAACAATAGTGTGACATTGCCAGACATACCATACATTACAAGAGTTTAATAGCTTCAATTGCTTCATTTTATTCTCCAGCCCTGTTACTTGCCAAAATTTGTGAACAGCATTAATTACTTTGTGCAATGGAATGTTGTTGGTGAAGAATAGTCAATGTGAATTACATAATCAGGGGTAGCAAAAATGTTTTAGAACTTGCGTCAGGTAAACATGGTGTCTTGAAAAACATGTTTGTTGGTACTCACAGATTCCTGACTCGTTTGTTTACCTTCTGGATTAGGTGGCCTATTGTCAGCTGGCTCAGAGCTAATGGAACTGGAAGGAACTGATTTAGAACTATCATCAAGACTAAAAATTATATTTTAAAAAAAGAAAGGGAAAAAGTCAGTGTTCTGTGTTGTTTTTAGTAACGTTATGTTGAGCTGTGACAGGTGGTCAGTCCTGCACGCAAATGAAGAGTGGGACTGGGAAACTAGTAACACAGCCAGAAACTGACATAGGCAGTGAACTACTCTGACCTCATTCGATGTTGCCCACCGTGGCCAGGCAGCTGTCAAAGTTGATATGTTCTAACAACTGACTTCACACCCCGACATTAGAGAGACAGAGCCTGAGCAAGAGAAAGACTGCTTGAACTTTAAGCAGTTTCTCTCTTGTTAAAGCCTTTAATTAAAATACATTCTGCCATACAGATCTGGACCTTTTTGCTTATAGTAAGCGTGTGGGGTTTAAGCAACTGCATGAGAGGGGTTTGTTTTGCATTAAAATCTCTCTTTTTTTCTGTGTATTTGTGACCCCTGATATAAGTGATAATACATGTATGTGTACAAGTAATCATAATAATGACTAACGCTTGGATTTCCTTATCCTAATCCTGAATTTTATTGTGTAAAATTTATATTGAACATTTTTTTTTTTTTTGACAATGGGAATTGTGGCAGAAGTTGTAAACTTTGTAAGTTGTGACCAAGATGTGTTGTGTGGATGGTTACAAAAATGAAAAAAAACTAAAATCAGTATTCATTTTGATCTGGGCATAGCAGGGTAACAGAAAGTTATGTGATTATGAATATGAGGTGAAACTGAAAGAGTTATAAATGTTATTCTTGAAGTATTAACACTCTTGCTGTGTTGTTATTAAAAATAGAGCATCTGAATTAATTTGTTTATTGAATTGTAAAACTGACACTCCCTGTGTCCAGTGTGTGAAACAAGAAGTGTTTGGAATTGTCTGGAATTTTTCTCTGTATGTTTTGTTATTGTTACACAGTCCTTTTATGAGCATAAAACTTAAAATGCCTTCAGTATGTTAATTGTTATGAAACATACAATGAGACCAAGTAAACTTGCTTGCCATGCTCCTGAACCGATTATTAATATTAAAAGTAAGTTAATGACTTTCATTGATTTTATTTTTTAAATTCAGTCTACTGTGAGTGTGACTGGTATTGGTACAATGGTAGCTTACAAATTCAGCAGCATACACTGTTGTTCAGATTCAGTGTTTCTAGGAGTTTAATCCCAAGCACATGCTGATTTTGTAAAGAGAGAAAATTGACAAATTTAGTTCCATTTTCAAGTAAGTAGTAATGCCTTTGACATGACTGTTGGTGGATTAGAAGATTAACTTAGCTGGTCACTGACGGACATAATTCAGTGTTAAAACGGACATTGGCCATTGCTATGGAGAGCATAAAAATGTATAATATATAAGATAGTAGTATGCTGCTGATTCTAGGTTTTCATTCTGCACATTTTCTCTTAGTAAAGACAGTGATGCCTGGCAGGTAGAGTGAATACAATTATGCATGTGGCTCTCACAAGTCAGGTTTGATGTTGCACTGGTATCCCTAGCCCTGGAGTAACTGTGGAGACCTACGAATGTACACTGCCTTTTTTGGCAAAGCAGTCAGTGAACAGTCTTCAGAGATGGCCAAACCATTGGAGCTGAACTCTTGCCAAGGAGGTGACTGATTTGGGTCAAATCTGATTTTGGGAGCCAAGCAGTGTCTGAGACCTTATCCTGCCAGTGTGTCTTTAGCTAGTTCTACCGTTAACCATAGGCAGCACACGCAGACATCATTCAGTCTCAAGGCATGGTGCTTGTAGAACTTAATACCAACTAGGCAGTTACAAGCATCATTGTGGTATATTAGTGACCACTGGTGTCAGCATATACACTCCAAGCCTTGCTTTCTGGCACCCTTCCTCCAAACTGTGCCATAACTGGTTACCTCATTGGTTACTCCTTGTTTTTGTGCATCTGTGATTCACTATTGTCCCTATGCCTGTAGGTCTCTCACAGTCTGCACCATTCATAAGTAAGTAAGTAAGTTGGTGTTTTATGCCCAGTCAACCAGTACCTTTATATCAGGGCGATCACCATCCATAAAACCTGTGAAAAGTTTGAGTACTGAGACCGCAGAACTTAGAAGCAACATAGGGTCGAAGCATGCACACAAACATTGGGTGTATCCACCCAGGGTGAAAAATTAGTTCTGTCTCGATTCAAACAGTTTGGTTTTATTCGTGCTGGTGTAAGCATGTGATGCTGCCGAAGCCGAGACAGAGGCCTGATATTATTTGAGTTGCAGTGCCTGTGATTACAAACTTTACTGCCATTTGAGCACCAATGAAAAACTGTCGGCTGACAGTGCAGTGGAGACCGTCTGTGGTTTGGTCAGTTATAGCAGCAGTTGGGAGAAGGATGTTAAACTGATGCTTGGAGTTTGGTGAGCATGAAGACCTTGTGCTAAGCTGCGAGTCTGAGCATTCTTGAAGATGGAATGCAAACTTGTCAGTCTCTGTAACTGTTGATATGCCTCAAAATTCAGTTCAAACAAATGACTGATGGAAAGCAAGGAAAGGGGGTGGGGGGAAGGAATGCATATTGGCATTGCATATTTGTTAATATCATATGTATATAATTATATATATATTGTGATGGTGTTGCTCAGTAGACTTACATTATTTTCAAGGCTTATAATTATACAGCTCTGTTTGTGTGCAGATTAAGAATCAGATGCCTTTTATTCCCAGACTCTCATGCAATCTGCCCCGAGGGGTACAAACATGTTGTCCCAACATTTTGCTTGAAGCATGTGTACACTTTATAATTAATCAAAATATGTCATGTATAATGCAAGCGCATGTGTGATTTGAACTTGACATCAGTTGTGTGTTAATCATTGATGTATGATTATATGAATCATTGAATGTACATGTTTAAGTGAACATTTACCTGATTACACGTTTAAATGAACATTTACCTGAATACCTCTGCCCATGAAAAGCCTGTTAATTAATGTGTCACCAGGAGAGAGAATGCTCCACCCAGTAACCCTGGTCCCACAAAAGTGTGGTGGTGCTAACATGTTTAATAGATTTACAGGATCGTTTATCTTTCTCAATCTCACTCATGTACAATCCACCTGGCCACTGTAGGGTTAATAGATTTACTGGAACATTTATCTCTGTCAGTCTCACGAGTGCACAATCCACCTGGCCACTGTAGGGTTAACAGATTTATTGGAACATTTATCTCTGTCAGTCTCACTCATGCACAATCCACCTGGCCATGGGGTTAACAGATTTACTGGAACATTTATCTCAGTCAGTCTCACTGATGCACGATCCACCTGGCCACTGTAGGGTTAAAGATTCACTGGAACATTTATCTCCGTCGGACTCACTCATGTACAATCCACCTGGCCACTGTAGGGTTATCAGATTTACTGGAATGTTTTATCTCTGTCACTGTCACTCATGCACAATCCACCTGGCCTCTCAAGTGAGTGACAGACACACAAAAGGTTCAAAAGAATGCAGTTCATTAGGACAAAATACAACATCAATTTTCAGGGTAATCCCCTTTATCAAGCTACAAAACAATACGTAGTTAATAGAACTGGGTAGTTAAACAACAGTTAAATGGTGAAAAATGAGATGGAGAGCTAAACTACTTACCCAAAACAGATAAATAGCTTAGCTCTCCATCTCTTTTTTTCTCTCCTTTGTTTAACTGTTGTTTAAGTTTTGTTTTGTAGCTTGATAAAGGGGATTACCCCGACAATTTGCATATTGTGTTTTGTCCAAATAAATAGCATTCTTTTGAACATTTCATGTGTTTGGATCTTGTTTTAGAATGTTAGCAGTCATTCTTGTTTCAGATTTTTGTGAAAGAGAGACCATGTGTCTTGTCTGAGCATGCTGATTGGCTAATCACAGTCTGTCACTCAAATTTTGGCAACACATTAATTGTCTTTGCTTTGTACAAACCTGGGTAGATAATACTGGGAGTGTGTTCAATGGGGAACAGTGCCATTCAACTTCAGCTTTATGTTTTGTTTTGCTTTTAGCCCATACCAGCGTACTTGTTTGGCAGAAGCTAAAAAAATTGTCATGAGTCCATGTATATGATATGTGTGTGTTATTCAGTGTGTGTGTTTATATGTTTGTGATAGCGATAAAAAAAATTTTAAGCCATCGCCTGCTCTCTGCCATACTTGCAACACAGGACTACCTTTCTTGAAGTTGAAGGCTATTGTAAAATTCAGTAAAAGTGTGGTGTAATGTTACTGACTTGAAATATGTTTTGTTGGAAATTTGCTATCAAATGGTGTGACCTGTTGAAAGCCATCAGACATTGTCATTTTTAGTTCTACTCTGGAGCACATGATGCATGTTGCATTTGTACTAAAACCGAAAGGGTCATCTGACAGCCACATCTGTGGTTGTGTTGTGGTATACATCTATAAAGTATAAGTAGGTTCACATAAATTTGCAAAATGTACTAGATTCAAACCATGACCCTAATTTTTTTTTTATATCTACTATGACTATTTATGTTCAGTTAATTTTGTAAAACAACATGTGAATTTTTAGGGTAATCCCCTTTATTAAGCTACAAAACGATACTTTGTGTGGTTTATTTTGTAAAAAAAAAAAAAAAAAAAGCAGCAAAAAGTGGACAATTTTTGTTCAAATAATACCTTGCTTATTTTTGCAGCTGTTTGAAAAACTTACCAGTTTAGGGAGAAGTTTGAATGGCTGTAACATTTTTTTCAGTTCATACAAGCACCAGTGTAACATTGTAGTCTTTGTGATCAGCAGTCATATTTTAATGTGTCATGGATTTGCAGCAGAATTTCAGCCTTTACAACTGTTGGGCGATTCAGTGAAGCTGGTTTGCTAGAGTGAATGCGCTTTTTAATCTTTTGCGCAAGCAGTCGTGAAAGGTTGCAGCACACTTCCGGGCCGATTTCTGAGTAGGCGTTGCTTCACGCTGTGTATAACAGTGGAAGTTGAACCTAGAATCATGAAGCAGTACAAATGCCAATACTGTTGCAGTTGCAAAAATTACCGTGGAAAGGGTATTGAGGGTGGAACAAAAATGTCTTTGCATTGTTTTTTGGCTGACCAGAAGATTGCGAGTTCATAGAAAAAATGTGTTTTGGGGCATCCTATAGAATGAGCAACAAGTTATTGCTTATTTCCAGACACATTATGACTACAGGCCTCCAAAAATGCCTTTAAAGTTGTCAGTGTAAAATTCGCAAATTCACTGTCACCGCCTTCCATTGTGAAGAAGTACGCACCAGAAGTAAAAGCATCCAAGGGACTTACGCAATGCCGGGCAAAAGTCAAGAGTTAACAACCCTGCCAGAATCGCCCAATAGAAAAGAGCTGTAAGCAACAAACAATCCACAGCAGTTAGTGTGATTATTGATGTATGTTGTGTGATCTCTCAGAGCGAACGTTAACTCAAAGCTAGACATGTTCATGGCAGTGAAGATTTGTCACCTCAATTTCCAAATATCCATGCATTTTGAATTAATCACAGAAATGTTGTTGTTGTTGTTGGTCGCATTTATGTGGTGCCTATTCTCTGCTTTCAAATAGACTCACTGCGCTCTTGTATTATGTGATTTTAAATGAACGACTGTAGCTTTTCATAGTGCATTTTGAATGGCCACCAGTGTGGTGTACTTACAGCACTGTTTGGTTGTTACATGGCTAGTGCCATCTGAAACTGCTGCCACCATGGTGCATTCTGTGCGCACCATACAAGCATGCACCATGTCCCATCACTTCATGCAAAGCCAAATACATAGAGTGCATGTGTGTTTAGCTTTAACCTGCCACCTGTGCTTTGGGAAAAATGACCAGGATTTTTTAGGTGCTACTGCTAGGGAGCTAGCTTAGCGATGTAAAATAAGTGTGCTGAGGGTGGAGGCGAGGGGTGGGGGCAAAATTTACTGCTCATCCTGTTGCCCAGCAAATCTCATCCCTCCTACCTCTCAGGTAATATGAGCACCTGTTACCTTGGGCCCAGTTATTGCTATGATCCACTTAAATGCTGGCTTTTTGTCAGTGTTGAACATCAGCATTGTCTTTGAAAGAAGAGTTGTTACAATTATTTACATTAACTTCTTCTCTCCCCCCCCCCCCCTTTTTAAATTCATCTGCATTGCACGTACATACAGACTTGTACACGTTTGCATGAACATATGTGTATAAACACTCATCTCTCTCTCTCTCTCTCTCTCTCTCTCTCTCTCTCTCTCTCTCTCTCTCTCTCTCTCTATATATATATCTTGCAACTGCATGCACCAGCACATTGTCTGTGCACATGTAGTGTGAATCGGTTATTTTGTAAGCTTGTCAAACTAATAATAAGTCTTCTCACTTAGCTGTGTGTGTGTGTGTGTGAGATACCAGTATTCTCTTACATGACGCAAACGTACATACAAACTCACACTGTATGCACATGAGCATACAAACATTCAAACAAACACACACACAAACACACATTTGATTGCACGGAACTATCGGTTCACTTTGTAAATTTCATGCTGTAGAGTTTCCCCTTGTAGGGGTTGGCTCTGTAGGGGTTCACTTTGTGGGTTTGTAGGCCTGTGCTTTGTAGGTCCGTGGATAAGGGCTGGGGTTGTCCATACAGATGCCCCTCTCTCTGTGCTCTGTCTCTCTGTTCCCTTTCCCTCTCAAGAATAAAAGCTGTTCTAATTAGGTTGGGTGTGAGTGTGTGACTCTCATACTTGAGAGGTGTGAATGTGTGACTCTCATACTTGAGAGGTGTGAATGTGTGACTCTCATACTCGAGAGGTGTGAATGTGTGACTCACTCGAGAGGCGTGAATGTGTGGCTCTCATACTTGAGCTGTTGCATTGAGAAAGTTGTTTTGGGGGTAGGCAGGGTGCCTCAGTAAGGGGCAGTTTATGATGCCAAGGCTCATTTGCTCCTGGCTTGTTCATTGTGGTACACTTGAAGGTAAAAGCAGACCTGTTGTCTGTTAGCATTGAGGTGTGCGCAACATTATGGTTGTGAGATTGTGTTTCTGTGTATGTGTGCATGTATTATATGTATTATAATATGTATTATTGTTAAGTATTTTAGATATATATATATACATGTGAATTTGTGTTTTGAGTTTTGTTGCTTATCCCTGTGCATGTATTAAGTATATGTGTATTATTATATTGTTCAGTATTATATACATATGTTTATTTGTATTTTGATTTTGAGTTCTGTTGCTTGTGTTTGGCTGGCTGTTTTAACTTGTGTAAAGTTCTTTGTTTTGTTGATGGATTTGATTTTTTCTTTCTTGGCTGGTTCCTGTAGTTTGGTGTTTATTCATTCCATAACGCCTATTGGTAAAATCAATCAGGTGATGCCAGTTAAGGGACCCATCTTCACTGTACTATAACCATCAACAAGCCGTTGGCATGTGTCCGTGTCTTGGTGTCCGGGGGGGGGTATTAGTCTGGAAAGGAATTAACTAACAAAACTGGCTTTGTGGTGCACTGTAAGGATGAGAGGATGAGGATTTGATCTTGAACGTCGCAGGACCTAACAGGACCGAACTTTAGCTACAGATGCGACAGGAGAGGAGCGCTTGTGTGGGAGTTAGACTTAAACTGGTGGCTTATTTATCCCAGCCTTTTCAGTTCTTTTCACAGCACTGTAGGGTTGTAAGGTTCGAACCTGCTGCTAAGGGACACTTCGTGATTGTGTCAATTTCCACCCATCTTCGACAGTTTCGATTGCCCTGATATAACTGGTTGACTGGGTGTAAAACACCAGTTTACTTACTTACTTACTGGACATTATTGCTGTTTGTTTTTTGCACAGAATTAGGTGGGAGTTGGTAGAGTGTGTTAGACTGAAAAGCAAGGTGCAATACTGACGCAGGTTTGACAGGACCGATGCAGGGCGAAGCAAGGGATTTTTCTCCCCATCAGCTTTTGGTGCAGACTCTTACAGTGTTCAGACAGCCCCCCTGTGCAGTCACACGCATCGGCATCTGTGCACATGTTAAAAATCCCAAACACTGGCAGCAGTACCAATATTGTTTGGGCACAATGAAAACACACACACACACACACTAGTAAGAATGGGCACAATGAAAACACACACACACACTAGTAAGAATGGGTAGTGCTGCTGTAGCCTTTTCCAGGTAAGGTGTCCCAAATTATAGCTCCCCTTCTCCCCCCTCCCTCCCCCAACAACCACGTGGGGGGTTGCAAACTATAGCTCCCCTTCTCCCCCCCCCCCTCCCCCAACAACCACGTGGGGGGTTGCAAACTATAGCTCCCCTTCTTCCCCCCCCCCTCTCCCCCCATCAACCACGTGGGGGGGGGGTGCAAACTATAGTGCCCCTTCTCCCCCCCCCCCCAACAACCACGTGGGGGGTTGCAAACTATAGCACCCCTTCTCCCCCCCCCCCCCCCCCCGCCCCCACAACAACCAGGTGGGGGGTTGCAAACTATAGCACCACCCCCCCAACCACTATGTGAGGGGTTGCAAACTATAGTGCCCCTTCCCCCTCCCAGTCCATGGCCCCTAACAGGAGGTGACCTCTCATCACATAACACTGGTGGTATTAAACTTCATTGGCTAGTGGCCAACTACTGAGACACTGGCTGCTACAAGAATGTCTTCATTAATACCACATTACCACAGGTTCAGATTTATGGAGCCTTTTTTTTTTTTTTTTTTTTTTATTAAAAAACTAAATGGATGTGAAATTATTACAGTGATTGTATCAGCCACAAATGAATGTGGTGTTTGGAGAGAGACTTGCTACTGCATGCCTTTTAGTTGAAAAGTTGTGTACCTTTGCAAACATTACCCATTGTGAACAAGTGTGACAGAATTTGTTCAGTGGTGTTTGGTCAAAGTATTATACTCGTATTATACAGTAATAGCGCAATTTTGTTGCTGTTGATAGTACGGGGTGGTATAGAGTCTGTGGTCACCTGGACTCTTGAGAGGGTGATACTGTGTGTTCTGTGGCTGCCTCAACATAGAGTGATTCTGTGTTCTGTGGTCACCCCGACTCAGAGAATGATTCTGTGTGTTCTGCGGTCACCCCGACTTGGAGTCTGAGAGTGATTCAGTGTGTTCTGTGGTCACCGTGACTCAGAGTCTGAGAGTGATTCTGTGTGTTCTGTGGTCACCCCGACTCAGAGTCGGACAGTGATTCTGTGTGTTCTGCGGTAATCTCCACACACAGAGAGTGATACTGCGTGTTCATGTAATTTAACATTTGTTCATGGGCTTGGTTATTGCGGTTCAATGTGTTGAGAGATCAACAGAGTTCATCATGCAGTATTATGCTTTGCTGTGATTAGTATGGTCTGCAGTTTCTGTTTCTTTCCATCTTGTATGAGAGAGAGAGACAGAGAGAGATTTATGTATTTAGTGATCTTAGTTCAAGGTCCTTTCTATTTAGCAAGCCCATGCTTGCCACACACACAGGAAAGAGTTGGGTGTGAAAAAAAGAAAGAAAGAAAAAAGGTACGCCATTGGGTCTACTTCTTGATTTACTGAAACTTTGTACAACAGTATTTGATCTGGGGTGCAGCAGTTTTGTTTGTGGTGGAAGCAGTATTCATCAGAAAGAAATTGTTACAGCCTGTTTTGCAGAGGACATCAGCTTCAAGCAGGACGCTTAAAAATCTTAAAGGTATATCTAGTTTCGCCAAGTAAACAAGAAGATATGCCATCATTAACTTGTTAAAGTAGTTTGGAGGTCAAACACTGCACATGTTTAAAATACATTCCATTCAGTCTGGCTGTAATCAACTCTTCACTACCAGATTTGACAGTAATCTGTTTCTCTGGTGGAATTAGTTCCATCACCTAATTTTTCAGTTGGACTAAATTGTCCTTGGCTATGTCCTGTGGCTATGTACACACAAGCAGCTTGCTTTGAAATAGGTTAACCCTTTCTTTGCTGTGAGCATGTATATATTGCTGGCAGAGCTTTTCCCATTTACTAAGGTGTGGTGTCATATGACATCCTGCTGGGGTTTCAGTGTGTCATGCATCCCCTTTGTGGTTTGCTTGGACTCTTTGAGGCCATTCTTGGGAGGAACTAGAACTGGCAGTACAAATTGCCTAGCAGGGAAGGGGTTAAATTTGGAGGAACTGGAATCAGCAATGCAAACTCCCTGGGAGGAAAAGGGTTAAAGGAATTTGGCGGAACTAAAACCAGCAGTCTTTTGGAAGAGCCAGAACTGGCAGAACTAGAACTGCCTGTACAAATTCCCAAGGAAGCAAATGGTTCATGAATTTGGAGGAATGAGAACCAGCACTAAACATTCCCTGGGATGGGAGGGGTTAAAGGAATGTGGAGGAACCAGAACCAACAATATAAACTGCCTGAGGGTTAAAGGAATTTAGAGGATGTAGAACCAGCAGTACAAACTGACTGGCATGCAGGGAAAGGGTTAATTTTAGAGCCAGGTTCTTGCTTGGAATTGATATCCTCTGCCAAGCTGACTACCAGTAGGCCTGAACAGGTGTTTGGCCAATTCACATTTACAGCACTTTTCTTGTTTCAGTAATACTAAATCTCCAAAGTTTAACTCTGTTCATACAAAAAAGTGACATGTATAAAAGAAATATATATATTTATACTTTGGTTGTGTGCGCTATCTTGCTGCAATAATTTGCCCTAATGCTATGGATACAGTCAATTTTGAACTTTGTTTGCTCATATCAGGAGGTATATTGTGTATGTTTTATTAAACTGAAAAAGAAAAAGCACCTGGTGTTTGTTTAGAGAGAAGGACAGAGAGAGTGTGTGTGTATGTTGCAGATAATCTTTGTAGGAGTAAACCATAATTTTTTGCACTGTGGCACGTTTACGTCAGTGAAAACATCAGATTGTCGATGCTGTTGTGCGAGTGTGTGAATGCATATGTGTGGGAGAGAGAGAGAGGTAACAACACCTGGACATAAAATAGGTTTTAATTGGCATCCAAAACTGAGTTGTCAAATTTAAACATGCATCCATTGTAACAGGAAAATACAGACAGTAAAATATTACCGATACTCTTTAAACAGAAGCACGTGTTGACAAATGTATGTACAAACAAATCAGCATTAAACAATACTCCTATTTGTGTAAACTGTGCGTAACTAGTTCTCTGTGAATATTACTGTAAATACTTATTCCTTGCTAAGTGGTCCATGTTAGACTATTAAAAATAAGAAAATACACTTTGCCCCAGTATTTATTTCCTTTTTAAGTGTTCCATGTTAGACTAATAAAAATAATAAAATATCCTGCCCCAGCATTACTTGCATCTTCGCTAACATTCTAATTATGGACAGTACATGAAAGTTTAAAAAGAAGACTGTTATTTAAGATTCTAAAATGAAACAAAATCCCAGAGAGGAAAAACAATTTTTTTTACTCATTTGAACCCCCTCCAAATGCACCATCTACAAAAGACACTTCACATAAACATATAATAAAAACAGTCCAAGTACTACCACACTAGCCTAACTTTAAAAACATTCTGAGTACTACCCCCTGAAAAAAGTGGAATGTAAACACAAAGTACATTATCTCCCATAGGTCTGAGGGATAGGATCATTTAAAGCGGTTGTGCAAAGCAATCAATATCTATACATATACTGAACAAAGACCAAATGCTCTGTTGATTCCATTCGAAACCATAAAAAACTTTTTCTCAAACTTCTGTGACCTTCAATTCCAAAATGGGTCACGGTTACAAAACCTAATGAAGAGGTAAAACTCAACAGTGAATGTCATGCAAAGTTTCAAAGGCCTCATTAAAACAGCATCCATGAGATGACACTAGTAAACTATTTTCAGAGACTGGAACATGCTCAATTTTTTTCATATCTCCCTTTGACTGTTTGATGTGAAATAATCTGGTCAACTATGTAAATAATCTGGTCAACTATGTAAATAATCTGGTCAACTATGTCTATGATGTAACAATAATACAAAGTTGACTGAAAAGGAAGTAATCAAGAAAACGCCCATATTGACTGGTACAAAAATGTAACATTTGGAAAAAGAAAAGAAATCTGGATTATACAATTTTAAAAAAAGAAGTCCATATGAAAATTTTCGCAGAGTCCTGCAATGTGTGGTATCAACATTAATATGTTTTGTGCCTGCTCTCCAAAAAAAAACAGAAAAACAGCAAAGTGACCAAAACCAATTATGTTAACTACACAGTGTAAACTAGTGTAAACTTGCAACAACAAAAAAGCAACAAGGACCACAAACCAAATAAACAATACATACACAATCTACCTGACACTGGAATGTTAAAAAACACACTTCATTACTTGAGAGACAGCCCACCAATGAAATAATTACAACAATATAAACAAAAGCACATTCCTGTTGTTTTTTCTTCTGCAAATATTATACATTTACTATGACAGCTTTGTTTTGTTTAAAACACAGTCAGCCAGGCCTTGCACAAAACTAGGTTTTAAACAGTCCTTTTCAAATATGCCTCTGAAGTGTTAATTAGTTAGTATTTGGATTTTAACATCCTGTAAACTGCACAGGGTCATCTCAAGACAAACTTTGTCATAAGCAAATTCACATTTCAAAACTCCTCTCACATATAAACCGTTCATCAAGTCAGTCCACAGAACAGACATGCACACACAAACATCAAACAAAAATGTGCATACGCAAACATCAAACAAAATGTGCATACACAAACATCAAACAAAAGGTACCAGCTCAAATGTCACATCTGACACTTGAACAGATGTCTAAACAAAGAACAGCCTGAACCCTGCCTCATATTCTCTGAAAAGAAAACTTTAATCAAGAGCACCATTAGGCCTAGGGCAGAAAAAGATGGCTGCCACATCCACAGCCAAGAAGATCTGTTTGTCCTGCTTAGACTCTGTTCAGCGCACAACAGATTGACCAACCACACGGCCATCAACATGAACCTAGTCCCTTCACCTCTGTGTCCCTGTGGTCTAGAGAACCAGACAGTGGAACACATCCTTGCAGAGATGCCCTAGCCACAGCATGCTAAGGCAGACTCATTTACCAGTGAGGACACCCCCTGCAGACATATCCCAGCTACAATATGCTGATGACAACTCACTGGCCAGTTGAGACCCCTCTGCAGATATGTCCCAGCTACAACATACTGAGGATGACTCACTGGCCCGTGTTGACCTCCCGCAGATGTGTCCCAGCTACACTGTGTTGAGGAAAACTCATTTGCCAGTGAAGACAGTCATGTCTCAGCTACAACATGCTGAAGACGATTCACTGTCTGCAGACATGTTCAGCTACAACATGCTGAGGATGACTCACTGGCCAGTACACCTCTGTAGATGTGTCCCAGCTACAACATGCTGAGGATGACTCACTGGCCAGTACACCTCTGTAGATGTGTCCCAGCTACAACATGCTGAGGATGACTCACTGGCCAGTACACCTCTGTAGATGTGTCCCAGCTACAACATGCTGAGGATGACTCACTGGCCAGTACACCTCTGTAGATGTGTCCCAGCTACAACATGCTGAGGACGACTCACTGGCCAGTGGAGACCCCCTGCGGACGTGTCCCAGCTACAACATGCTGATGACAACTCACTGGCCAGTGGAGACCCCTTGCAGACCAAGCGCTATGACCCTCAGTGGAAACTAGACAGGACAGCTTGGTTTGCCAAGCAGACCAGACTGTCCCTGTGGTCAACGAATGACAAGAATAAGTCTTTAAAGAGGCTACTGAACTGTGTCAAACTGGCTGTCACTCAACCAGAAGTCTGACAATATGCTACTGAAATCCTACTCTACACAAAGTATTTTGAAGTTGTTTTTAAATATCCCATTGGAATATGTTAGCCCAGCTGTCACACCTGACCTACTCTATGGATACGAAAGATTCAATATGAATTCAACAACCTTTGCCAGCGAGGTGGTCGGTCCTTTAAAAACAGAACATCACTGATGCACAAACACCACAGAACTTGAACTGCAATATGGCACAACTTGTGGACATCACCAATGAAAATCAAATCACAAAAGAAAATCATAGAGGACACAGCACCACTCAACATACAAATCACTTTCCAAGCAGAGGGTTGTGGCTTGCTGTCCAAGTTAGTTAGCTAGTAAAACTGAATTTTGCAATCAAGTCAGCTGCACGTGTTCGCCTCAGGATGAGCAAACGCAGATACAAGTCATAAATTAATACATGTTTTAAACATCCCCTCCCCAGCTCATTTAAAGTGCAGACAGCCAGGACACTAATTACATCTAATTATCACTGCATCCATGCCAAGTCTCTGTTTGCTGCCTGTTTTAGTTTATGTGTAAATTGAGTTTTATATACTCAGTGAGCTTGTGGTGTGTGTGTGTGTTTTGTGTGTGGGGGGGGGGGGGGGGGGGGGGGGGGTTGCATGTGCATGCATACAGGCACCTAAAAATGTCTCTACTGAGATTTCATCCTTTATAAATATTTTTATTATTATAATAATTATTTTATGCTTTCTGCTGGCAGCCGGGCACTGGAGCGATGCCTCATTTGACGTGGAAAGCTCCCAGTCAGTTAAGCTTCTTACGCAAGTATTTACATATATATACATATATATAACAATTACACCCACATTCCAAAAGGCAGTCCATTTGAGACTGCCCTTGTGTACAACAAAACATGAAGCTAGGAGATGCCGGTATTGTCAACCCTTCCATCTAACAGCTTAAAAAAACACAATCCCGACACACACTTAAAGCATCACCAATAAATTAATAAACACATAAATCCTAGCGTAGCTATACCAGTGCTGCAGTGCGGCACACCGCACACAACACCAACAAATTATCGTCTCCAAGCCACTTCCGAAACAAAGAAAACAAGGGCCATACTAAAAACCAGTCTCTTGAAATAAAAGACAATTTGGAATCAAATTAGTTTCTGGAAAGTTGGCAGGAGACTGGGCCAAATATGCTTAAGATGGCGTAACATATTGTGGACGTCTTACTTAAAGAGAGTGCCTGTCACATCAGAAGTGACCCAACAAGCAGACATGGCCTAACAGAGATGGCATGACATGACAGAGATCCTAACATAGCCTAACACTGCCTACAGACAGCAACACAGCCTAAAGATAGCCAGAGATAGACCAACAGCCCAGAGATAACATAGCCTAGAGATCGACATAGCCTAGAGATAACCAAACATAGCCTAAAGATAGCCAGAGATAGACCAACAGTCTAGAGATAACCTAACAGAGCCTAGAGAATGACATAGCCCAGAGATAACCTAACACAGCCTAAAGATAGCCAGAGATAGACCAACAGCCTAGAGATAACCTAACATATAGCCTAGAGACAGACCAACATAGCCTAGAGACAGACCAACATAGCCTAGAGACAGACCAACATAGCCTAGAGACAGACCAACATAGCCTAGAGACAGCAGGGCCTAGAGATAACCTGACATAGTCTACAGATAGCCTAACATAGCCTAGAGATAACTCAACATAACCTAGACATAGCCCAGAAATAACCTCATATAGCTTAGAGATAGACCAACAATACCTAGAGATAACCTAACATAGCCAAGAGACAGCCTGACATAACCTAGAGATAGACCAACAGTGTCCAGAGACAGACTGAAATCTTAGACACGGCAGGACATCAGCCCCTGCTTGGGAGCATGGATACAAATATGATATAAGTTATAACTTAGTTTTGTTCAATTATCTCAAAACATGCATAGGAACTCAGGCACTTACAGGAATGTGTATCACAAATATGCATACATGACCAGCATCACCGAAAATGAGTTGCATGGTTTCGTGTATCAAACTGTGGGCTAGGAGAGCAAAATCCAGACCTGCATCAGCTGTCCGGGTCAAATGACAGTCACCCTTCCTCCCATTAAAAAACAACAACAACAAAAACTCAACAATATTCGCGACACTTGCAGAAGTTTCTCCATTCATTCAGTGAGTGTTTGAAATTCAATCTGGCTTAAAGTTAAAAGCAAGCTTTGATCAAGAAAAACTGTCATTTCCATACTGTTCTGGGATGCATTGACTGTCTCTCCTGAGCACAGCAAAAAGCCCCTGTCCAGTACTGCCAATTCCCCACCAGACAAACCTAAACACATTGCTGTCCATGTCACACTGTCAGAGGGTCGGAAATTTCTCCTCTTGTTTTCATCATGATTTGGAAAATGCGTACATTCAGCAATAAGAAAGACAACAACGGTCCAATAAATGAATCTACATGTGCAATGCTCAATAGAATGAAAATAAAAGAGCCAGAAAAAGGAGGTGCTTTTCATTCCAACGAAGGACCTGACCATCAAATTTCTTCTTAGAAAGACCAGACAATGCAACAAATGAGCCAACAATAAAAAAAAAATCTTAAACAGACCAGAAAACACATTCTCAAGCCTTTACTTTTGAGCCAGTCAGGCATATGAAGTGAAACTACAGTGGACCAAATCCATGATCAACTGTGAGAAAAGGAACGGTGGATTCTGTTTAAACTTCTATCAGCAAATAAACACAAGAAGATTTCCACAAGGCATTCAGATATCAGCTGACTGCTGGCAGCAAACAATTGGTCTGCAGGATGCAGTCAGACTCCAGCCTGTGAGTATATCAGTTTCTGGTCTTTCCTCATGAAGGAAAAGAGCAAGAGGAAGGTCTGTACATTGCTTCACTCCAGTCACGTACGCCCGATCTGACGGACGACAAAGGCGCGTCGGACGGAATAAAGCACTACCGGTACATGCACACAGA
The DNA here is from genome assembly GCA_963584105.1 of Alviniconcha strummeri. NCBI lineage: Eukaryota > Metazoa > Mollusca > Gastropoda > Provannidae > Alviniconcha > Alviniconcha strummeri. The sequence goes on from OY757541.1 coordinate 4,947,505, forward strand.
TAAGTACAGATCCACAGACTTGGTACACACAGCCTTGTTCCACACGCTGTCAGACACAGGCACACCCAGAACACATGCATGCGTAACAGCAACGCTCGCTTTCTCTTGCCGTCACTGCTACATGGACACAGACACCCTATGTAAACTGTGGGCCAGATAAAACTGATGCTGCACTGAAATATAGCTATACGGTCAAAAAATACTCTTTCAGTACATTAAAAAAATACTTGGATTTTACCAAACAGCGGTTACCATACCAAACCCTGGTTGCACAGCAAAAGACATTGAAAGACCCAATGGCGTGTGCATAATTTTTTTGTAAAAATTTCACTGCAATATTATTTACTGATTTTGCTATGCAGTGCATGTGACTGGAAAAGGATAGGTACAGATCATTTTTGTCATTGCTCTTTTCACTGGCCATCTTTTGGTATGTTTAGTGTGTGTGTGGGTTTTTTTTTTTTTTTTTGGGGGGGGGGGGGGGGGGGCATGGAAGGGAGGGTTCTTAAAGTCAGTATGGTCTGAGTAACAGCACACAAAAAACCTGCTTTGGCTGGTTTGTTTTAGTGTTGCAAAAACACCACATCTCTGTGATTTTTTACACAGTGGTAAATAAATTTGAAAAGTCCCCCCAAAATATATGCCAATAACAGCTGTTTGGCTTCCCACAGATTACATCACGGGTGAAAACTTGCCCAGGCTGTGAAAGAATTAAGAATCTTAGACATACACACAGGTTAACCCCCCTCCCCTCACCCCCAAATTCATCAAACACGCATAAAACTGAAAAATAAACCAGCATAAAAACAATCATCGTGACGTCAGTGACCAACTTGTCGACACCTTCATCTTCAGCAAGCAGACATGTAAAAATACTTCAACCCTGATATATAGGCATTAAAAAATATTCCTGCTTCATATGCTTGGCACAGAAACGTGCATACGTCCACTGTCACAGGTTTAGCCTGAGAAGCATGGTACATCAGCCGCTCACTGAACACATCAATTTTGGTCAGGAAACACGCACACACACACACACACACCCTACCACAAAAGCTGCTGCATAAAATATTCCTGCTCCATAAACCCAGCTTGCATTGGGCAGCTTCTCAGTAGATGGTGTTTAGCACACTGAGTCCTTTAATCAACATTAGGTATCTGTGTATATCCGGAAATATGGACTTGCACACAGAGACGTACATCAACTGGTCCTATCAAAATACCGGGTAAATGCTTGCACACAGTACAACATCTCCACACGTTCTCCCATCTGGTTCCTCTACATAAGCAAGTGCACAGACTGAATTGCCTCCAAAGAAATGGCTTTTCTACACACACAACTTTCTCTGTTCAGTTCACATCCTCCACAAGTCGGTGCACCAACTGGTAACGACCATGTGTTAAATGCATGCTATTTTAGCATGTTGTCTGCCTTCCTTGGCAAGAAGTCCACAGACCAGTAAATACATGCACACACACACGTGCCCGCACTCTCATATACACATACACACACATGCTCACACACAATCTCTCTCTTTCTCTCTCCATTGTCAGTGGCAAGGTAGTTTTGCTGCAGATATCCTCTCATCACCCACACTACCCCGGGTGGGTTGGGAGGGGTCATGGCATCTCTTGGGAAACAGTGGATCGAAACAAACACTACAACATGGTCTCCACTCCACAAAAAACACAGGACAGCTCTTGAAAAGGCTCACTTGAAGAGACCGCACACATCTGCTTCATTTCCCATGCAAGCGTGTTGTGCACTCACTGTCCACCGCAGCCTATGACTCTGCACCCATGTGGTAGTATTGCTTGAAGACCGTTTCCTCTTTGCAGATTTCCATGGCTGTGTAGACGTGCATAAGGAGGCGTGGGAAGCGGGACGTGAAGTACTGAACAAACTCATCTGGCACTCGACCCAGCGAAGCTTTCACCTCTTCTGGAAGCTCTCGGTAATGGTGCTTCTGCCAAACACAAAAAGGAAGAAATTAACGTTGGTCAGGATGAGGCCAGAGGGGAGATGGGTGGAAGCCTGGGTAGGTGGGACTGGGAGGTTTGGAGGAGGGATAGCAACAGGGGAGAGTGGTAACTGCGTCTGGGATATGTGGCAGCAAGTGAGAACTCCACTTGACTCCATTTATATACATATTTGAGCATACATTTCACAGGTACAGAGTTGAGGAGCTGTGTGAAAGGTGAGGTGGCCGTCCTGGGCTTTCCGTCCTAATGAGCCTTATGGTTTCTGTGGACGTAAAGCAACACTGAACCATGCTTCAGCACTGGTCACAGTTTGTCCTTAAAGCTCGTTCTTAATTGGGCAAATGTTTCTTCGCAAACCGAGTTGGAAGTATTCAGCGAAGCTAGTTGGTTCTTAATTGGGCCAACTTTTCTTCGCAAACCTAGTTGGAAGTATTTGTTGAAGCTATATTCAGGGCCCAAAAAGCTTCGCTCAACATGTTCTGGGAACATGCACCCTATTGGATAATCATTGCCTCTGATTGGCTGAGAGCAGAGCTCTCCTGTGGATGAAGAAAAAACAAAAATAAAAATGGATGACGGTGTCACTAGGTTCTTCACTCGCTTCGGAGGGAATTTGTTTATTTGTTGACTTGTGGGAGGCGCAGCCTTGTCTCGGAGACCCAGAATGAGATAGTAGTTAGTTGAATTACCCTGTGAGGGATGATTAAAGTATACTGACTTGACTTGACTTTAGCTTACATTTTCGATCATGCTGTCTGCTGCGCGTCTGCCGCAAGTTCGGCCGAAGCTTGCATCTCATTACAAGCCAGTTGAGAATGAAGTAAAGTTTGGACTGTCCGAACCATATTCGGCGAACTAAAAGTTCAATTAAGAAACAAATCATAGTTCGTCGAAGTGTCCGAAGTATGTTCGGGCGAACAAACATTCGCCCAGTTAAGAACGGGCTTAATATGTCAATCGACATCCAGGACATGAAGCTCTACTTGACCACCACATCACAGGTAACTTTTAAAACGATTATTTGAGCAGCATGTGATCTAAGGATGGCCACTTTTGTTTACAAATAACAAACAGTTGTGGCTACAGTAATATAAAATAAAAACTGTAAAGTAATGAAGATAATTAATTTCACAACCGTTCATATTCATGCATAAATGCAACCAGTCTGTTAGCATCTTAATGTCTCACACTTGCACAGTGTGCTTGTGCATGTTTGTGCTCAAAGTGAATGATACGTGTAATTGCATGTGAGTGTGTGTATGTGAGTATGTGTTAGACATCCATGCATGTGTGCGTACACATTGCCTGAGTGGCAAGGGAACTGAAAACGCTGATTGATCTCCAGAATAACCTCCGTGCTGCTTCCACAAAAAAAGTGGAACACAGAGGAAGATAGTGCATGCAGTTCAAACTGTGGATTTTCCTTCTGTCAATTTGAATGTTTACCTTGTTTCTCATGGCTCTTAACAAATCTCGAACAGAGCGGCCTTTGTAGGTGCGGAACCTTCTCAGATCTGAAAACCAAAACAAGACTAAAAGATCACAAAAACCTGTGTGAAATAAACAGGCTGAGCAAAACATATTACAGGGAAACAGGTACACACACACACACCCATGAAAATCTAAGGGAACAAAAGGAAAACCGACTCTTGTACAACAATTTACAATGATCTTCCGCTGCATGATGCTTATTTGATGTAAAGTTTTCGTTGTTCTTCTTCTTCATATACACACATGCCCACCCCCACCCACGAGAAAGAACAAAAGAGGATGCACTGCAGGAGAAAAAAGACGATGCACTGCATTTCTCACCATTCTGCAGCTCCACTGTGATGGCTTTCCGCCAGTCAAACTTGACAACGAACAAGCCATTCTTCTCCAAGTTCTCCACAATAGGGCTGCTCTCCTCCTCTTTCTCTATTCTGTCGCTTACATCCTGAAGAAAACAAAGCATGAGATGTCAAGCAAAAGCTACATCAGTATATAGCGCCAGACAATGGACCCCCCCAAACAAGTGCAAGTTTTCAAAAGTCTGATTCATGTCTGAAATGAAACACTTTTTGTCAGTTCTTTTTCCTTCTGAAATATTTTTCCACTCTAAAATTCACAATCTGAAACAGTGCAAGACCCAGAGCATATACGTACAGAATCAATCCACAAGGGAGTTAATCAGAGCACAAAAAATGTCATACAAACATAACAACAATGACCTGAGTCAGCCACAATAACTCTCACCTGGCATGCGAGTAAATACAAGGTGTTTAAAGGTCCCTCTGGTGGGGTTTATGTCCTTTGTATTTACTCGCATGCCAGGTGAGAGTGACGGTAGGCACCTCAGGTCTTTGTTGTTATGTTTGTGTGATGTTTTTCAAGTGCTAATCAACTCCCTTGTGTGTTGCCTCTGAATTTCAGTCAGACTTCCTCTGAAAATAGCAGAACCAAGAAGAATTCCCATGCCTGAAAGTGTGAAATGTCAAGCAAAAGCGACATCAGTGTAGAGAAGTAGACAAGGCAACCCCCTGACAAGCATCCCATCAAAACATCACCCCTCTCTAGTTGAAGGAAAACTGAAGCGATGAAGCACCACGGGCCCCACTCACAGGAATAGAATTTTAAAACTAGACACAGCATGCACACCAACACTAACCTGGAAGAATGCTAGCTGCTTCTCAAGGCTCCAAAAGAATGGGTGTTTTAACACAGCAGCAGCGCATGGTCGCAACTCAGGCTTGAAGTTTATCATCGACTCCACCAATTCTCGACACACCACATTTTCTGCAGAAAAAAAATCAAACTTCACTTTTGTTTGTGTGTGTGCATGCATATATGTGTGCACATGTGTGCATATATGTGTGTGTGCATGCATCTGTCTGTGCCTGTGTGTCTATCTCTTTGTGTGGGCAGTGTGTGTGTGTGCATGAATATATATATATGGATGTGTGTGCATGTGCAGACATATGTCCAAGCATGCATACCTGTGTGTGTATGTGTCTGCATGTGCAGAGGTGTGTGCAAGCATGCATTTGTGTGTGTGTGTGTGTGTTGCACGCATGTGTGACTGCATGCCTGCCTGTTAGCAAGGGTGCTTCCACGGGTGTTAACAAACTTCTCACAGATGATACATTCACTCAGCTGCAAGGCTTTCTGCAAAACTTACCATCTCCCCGCAGGTGCTCTAGATAAAAATCTCCAGCCAAGATATTGGACTGCCGCCTGAGTGAATCACCAAATGGATGTTTTCCCTTCGTCACAGCGTAATACAAGATGCAGCCAGCTGAGAAGATGTCCACTGCGCAGGTCTGAAAGCCAAACCAATTACTGCTTCAATCTGACGTGAACTTAATGCACTGTTAATGTTTATAAAAGAGACTCTAACCTATGAAATACACCAAAGTATGAAGCTATGCAGCTAGTTAGTCAGTCAGGGAATCACAAGCTCATAACAGGAGAAAGAACAATCTTCCAAGCACCGAACAAGCTGCAAAAACTCAACCAAAACAAGGTAGGTCCTTTTCTTTCATTTGTCATTGTTTCTAACTGTTTATCTGTTGTTTAAGTGTCGTTTTGTGGCTTCATAAAGGGGATTTCCCTAAAAATTTGCATACTGTGTGTCCGTGTTAAAATAAATAAGCATTTGTTTGAACCCTTTTGTGTTTGGATCGGACAGGAGAAGTCAAAACTGACAAACTTTTAAAGACCACGGTTGACTTGTTTATTTTTTACAGACTTCCAAGGCTGTGAAAAAAGCAGATCATTTTCCCAGAATTTCCCAGACCACAGGCACAAGGACAGATGCAGGCCCGCATCACAAACAGCAGGGATGCAGGCAGGAGCTTTTCTGCATCACTCATTACTGCTAAGTATTGCTGAGGTTCACATTCAGTCAGTCAGCTCGTCCATCATCCCATTCACTGTGGAAGTGCTACCCACCGTTCTCGCGTCAGTTTCAAGCATCTCTGGCGCAATCCAGCCCTCCGTTCCTGCCGCCCCCGAGCGCCGTGAAAATGACAGTCGACCGGCCGCTAGCTTTTTGCACAGGCCAAAGTCCGAGATCATGGCTCGTACCTGGCCTTTTGCATCGGGCATGGAAATCAGCACGTTCTGGGGTTTCACATCCCGATGCACTGAAAGACAACCGGAAAGAGCACGTGGATGATTTAAAAGGTAATACAGATAGTAACGTATCACACATGGGGGCTGGGAGGGGAGGGGAGCTCAGCTGGTAGAGTGTCAGACTGAAAAGCATGCTTCAGCACTGCCCAGCTGACAGCACCCTCTGATGCCAGACATGGCCGAAGTAAGTAAGTGTCTTGTTGTGTGTGTTTTTATGCCCAGTCAACCATCATGGTTATATCAGGGCGAAACGCATTTGCCAGTACGCCTTAATAAGCTGAAAATATATCGTTGCTATAACTAGTATATCATCGGATTTTTAAAAACAAGAGTTAAAAATGGGTAAAAACAAAACTGGATCCACAAGGTTATCATAAAGTTATAATCTTCCAAAAATACTGATCTCTTTTAAGTATTCAAATATATAAGCCAAAGAAATTTCCTCAAAGGAGAAGCTACAGGGACGCTGCCAAGACCTGGAGAAGATGGCAGACTTCTGGGCTAGCCAGATTCAGATTTACGCAGCACGGTCAAAGAGGTTTGCATGCAGACGAAGATGAAGGCAAGTGGTGCTGTTACCTCTGTCCCAGCCCACAATCTGCTGGGTGAATCCCAGTGCCAAGAACCAAACCACCGCTCCGCCTCCAAACAAACCACCACTCACCTATGTCCAGTGAATGAAGGTGTGCAATGCCCTGCAAAGCCTGTGAGAAGATGGTGATCATGTCCGGCATGGGCCCTGGAATAGCCTTCTCAGCCACGTGATCTGCCAGAGTTGCTGTACACAGCTCCAGAGCAATGTACCGGAATTGCCTGTCTGCTTCCTGAAACAGGGAAGTAAATGACTGGTGTTTAATGTCCGCCAGTTTTGCTGTACACAGCTCCAGAGCAATGTACTGGAATTGTCTGTCTGCTTCCTGAAACAGGGAAGTAAAATACTGGTGTTTAATGTCCGCCAGTTTTGCTTGCACAGCTCCTGGGCAATGGAACAGAAACGCCTGTCAGCTTCCCGAAACAGGGGACATTTAAGTAACTGGTTTTCAATGTCCAGGCAGCCACATAGGTCATGTCAAACTTTAACAAAAGTTGAAGGGAAGTTGAATCTATCTGATACCCATACTTTCAAACACATCTTCATTTATAAAGCAAGAAAATACCCCCCTACCCCTCCTCTTTGCCCCCCCTCCCCTCCCCCTGATAAAACACTCAACCCTAAATTTTTACTTCTTCTTGAGATGAAAAACCATAACTGCTGGTGGCATTGAAACAAACAGATAATGCATCACAGTAGCAGAATAATTAAAATGTTGATTGTGGCCACTCCTCGTGGAGGAAGAGGAAGAAGAAAAGACAAAAAGAGCAGACAATGGAGAGTACAAACCATGCAGAAGTAGCGTATGACATTTGGATGCTGGTCTGACTCTCGCAGCAACTCCACTTCACGGTCGGCAAAACTGAAACACTCCGGCAACAGTCGCTTCACAGCCACAGCCCGGCCCTCAAATGTGCCCCTGCAGAATAAAACGGGAAAAATCGGCTGGAATAATATTTAAATACGCAGGCAACTTATTTTAAGCTTTAAAATCCCAACTAAAAACGTCAAATATCTTTACATAGTCAAACAAAGCAGCCAAAGCATACAGTAAAATGTACCATCCTTTCAGAGAGCTTATGGGGATCTCTGTTCAGAACTATAACAATAATAATGGAAATTTGTAAAGTGCCTACCCTGCGGCTCAAAGCACTGAACAAGCATACACGCATAATGTACATCGAGATGGAAAATGTTATCAAAAAGAAGAAGAAAATATTGACAAGGGTTTTTAAACACTATGCTAGAGATGTGCACACACACACACCCACCCACACACTGTACAGACTGATAGGAGTGAAGGACAACATGCCAGTAAACTACTGGAAACTGAGCAACAATTTGAGATCAATTTCTGTTTTTCAGACTAGCTGACATTTTTTTTTTCTCAATGCTTCCCCCCCCCCCCCCCCCCAAAGAATCCACCTGTATTTTTCAAATTATCACCTCACACAAAATAAACATATGCAGTATCCCTCACCCAAACACAAGATTTTCGATCATCTTCACACTTTTTATCTGATTATTCAGTCTTACAGCTATGCATGTGCAACAAGTGGCCCGGGGGCCCTCCAACAGTTTTGGACAAAGCGAGACAGTCACCTGTAGACGAAGGTTCCCTCACAGCCATGTCCCAGCACAGCCTTGGGGTTGAACGTGATCTTGCCAATCTCCACGTGACCGCTGGGCAACACTGAAACATACCATGGCAGCCTCAAGCTACGGGTAGCTGACAATACCAATCGGGCCATTTGCGCTAGTTACTGAACATTTCCATCTAGGCCTGTGCTTCATGTGGAGGCCATTTGCACAATAAACATTTCTGTCCTAAGCCTGTGCTCAGCTGTGAAGTGTTGGTGTTAGCCAAACTCAGTGAAGATACTGTCACTAACCTGTACTGACCTCTATCAACTGTGACATGTTGGTGTTAGCCACACTCAGTGAAGAGACTGTCAACAACTTGTACTGACCCAATAAAGAGACTGTCACCAACCTGTACTGACTTCTGTCAACTGTGAAATATTGGTGTTAGCCAAACTCTATGCAGAGACTGACACTAACCAGTTCTGATTTCTGTCAACTGTGAAATGTTGGTGTTAGCCAAACTTAGTTAGGAGACTCACTAACCTGTGCTGACTCCTGTCAACTGTGAAATGTTGGTGTTAGCCAAACTTAGCGAAGAGACTCACTAACCTGTACTGACTGCCACCAACTGTGAAATGTTGGTGTTAGCCAAACTTAGGGAAGAGACTGACACTAACCTGTACTGACTGCCACCAACTGTGAAATGTTGGTGTTAGCCAAACTTAGCGAAGAGACTGACACTAACCTGTGCTGACTCCAGTCAGCTGTGGTGAAAAGGTGGAAGCATTGGTTGTAGTCAGCCCCATCTGTAGCTGTCGCTGCTGTTCCTCCAGCTGTTGCTGCAGCAGCATCTTCATAGAGTGCTCTGCTCTCTGCAACGACAAACGCTATTCTACAGTCTCTGAAACAACATTTGGTGCCTGTCTGACAATTTCTTTTTCAGTTATCATTGATAATAACGATAATAATGTACATTTATCATGCACTCATCAACACCCTGAGTGCTCACATGATACACATTAACCTAAATATGATATTCTATACACACATAGAGCAGTCCTACCAAAGCAATTTACATAAGGTATTATATGGAAACACACACACACTTTCAATCTCCACCATGAGCCCATGTTCATTATCTGTGGAAGTTAACTTTGTAAATTGTGTATTGTGTACTCATGTGTAGGCGCCTGCATGTTTTTGTGGTCTTTCTGGACTGTGTGCTTTATAAACACTTTAATTATCATGATTAAATCTACTGAAACTCTAGGTGACCAGCTGGTCTCATTACCTCTTCTACTTTTGCCCTTTCCTGTTTGTAAGTTTACGAACAAAATAAAAGACGCTTACAATCATTAAACACGTGTACTGATAGTTAAAGACTGCCCTTCTGTTGAAAGTGGCCTTGAATAAAGGACAAAGAACTCCCTTCTATAACTTAGCCCTGTGCAGAGCTGAAGCGTACCTTGGGAAAGTAGTACAGTGCCCCAACCAGGGTCAGCAGAGAGAGACAGACCGTCACAATGAACTTGTACTCCGAGCCGATGTAGGCCATCACGCCTTGCGGGGTGGTCAAGTTCATCTTCCCCTTCGCTCCCCTCCCACCACTGCCTGCCGGTGGCACCACCAGAGGTTTCTCGGGGAGAATGGCAGGCCCCGTCACCGTTGACCTGTCAGTGATTTGCCGAGTGGTGGAGATCACCGTCCGACTCTGCACAGGCACTTCGTGGTAACCTGCAGAGAGTACAGTCATGGGTGTTAAGAGTTAAACTCTGGGCAGAGCTCAGGAGCCGTGTGAAAGTCGAGGTGGCCGCCCTGGGCTCTCTGTCCCTGATAGTCCTTATGGTCTCTGTGGAGGTAAAGCAACACTGAACTTGAACTTAAACTCAGGCTACATCACACTAAGACGTATATGGCTCTTAAACCTTCCTCATATGATCCAAATGCATGAAAGGTTTAAAATAAAACAATTTATTGAAGGGGGGGGGGGATGCACATTTTCGGGGTAATCCCCTTTATCAAGCTACAAAATGACACTTCAGCAACAAACAGTAAAAAACACTGAAAAATGAGATGGAGAGCTAATCCACTGATTTTCTGGGGGTTGAGCTATGTCCAGTGCTTGGAAGAAAGTTGACATAACCTTCTCTTTTTTTTCTTCCTTTTTTTCATTACATGATGCAGTGAAACCAATCTTTCACATCCCCCAACCCCAGGAGATGGTTTGGGCATTGGTTTGTCTACACTCCTCAGCTAAAACCCTCAGGTTCACACAATGCTGGGTGAGATGGTTGCGTGTGCAGCCGTTTCCCCAAACCTGTACATACTTTCCTGCATACAAGTGCAGTGGTACCCAGCTCTCCAGCAGCTGCACTCTGACTTCAAAGATTTCCATAATGGAGTAGTAGTAGTGATTGGAATTTAATGTTCTGTCAACCACACAGGGTCACCTCAGGACAGTCAAACTCAGGTCACAAGCAAATATACGTTTCTAAACTCTTCTCACACATATATCAACCTTCTGTCAAGTCAGTCTACAAAACCAATGTGTTTTGTCATGTCATGAAAATTACTACAGCTGAAAGTAATCCTGACAAAGGACTCACAACACAACAACTAAAAATCCTCAGTCCCAAAGTTGTGGCTAGAGACATATTCCAATATTTCCCCCCACCACCACCACCCCGCCCCTCCAACAGTGAATACACACACCCTGAAATGGATGCCAGGAAACAACTGACCTAATATAAGCGCTGCTGTGGTGCCCCTGGTGTCAGACATTGCGTCGATGGGGGACCTGTTCTGCTTCTGTGGATCATCAGGCTGTTGATTTGCCTCCCCTTCCTCCCTGCCCTCTGCCATGGGCCCTTCGATCATCAGTAGCCGACCTCGTGGCTGTCAGCGAAAAAAAGGCAACTTCCTTATGGGTGATCCTTGGCACAGCGTTCAAGTTTGAGTGTCTCCAGACATCACTAACTTAAAGGTGACAAAAAGTGAAGAAAGGCAGCGACGCAACAGTGCAGGGAAATTACTCCGTACAGCAGGAACTTAAAGGAGACCCAAAGTGAAGGAGTATTGTGACACAACATTGAAGATGAGTGTCTCCACATACCAGTAACTTAAAGGAGACCCAAGATGAAGAAGCAATGTGCCATAACATTAGAGATGTCTCCATACAACTGTAACTTAAAAGGGACACCAAACAAAAAAGCCTCATGGGGCCCTAGTGATAGGAACTGAAGAGAAAATATACACACAGTTACTTTTCAGTTGATAACTGTTCACGTTTTTCTTAAATATTAATGACTGACAGTCACTGAAGCATAGCCATAAGCCCTGCCATTTTGTGTCTGGCAGTCTATGTCTGTGACAATGTTTATGATGAGACCAGTACATGTGGCAAAGTGTCCATTACATCATGAGGCAACCATTTTCTCTCTTCACTGGCAAAGGGTGGACCTGCCTGGCTACATGAGTACATCCTCGGAAGCTCAAATTTGAAACAAATAAGTATTTCTTCTGTAGCATAAATATTGATTAAAAAAAATTTTTTTTAATAAACACAAACACACACAAACATACAAAGCCTGCAACTGGAAATATCCACACATTTTCTACATTTTTCAGCCAACCTGCATCTTTGCTTGGTATCCCCTTTAACACAAAGTTGTAAAAATGGGGCATGTCTGTAGCATTCTGTGAGCTATGTAGCATGCCAATGGCTGGAAAGGCTATACTCATTTTTTTTCTATCTGTTAAAACATAAAATACTCATACTCACAGCTATAGAGTTGATTGTTTTTTCATCAACAAGTGAAGTCAAGGCAAATACTGACTGTTCAAATTCACCAACATACAACGTGGAGCTGGAAACAAAATTAAATGCCAGTAAATTTCAAATCCAGACAAACAAACTTTAAAAAATTAAAAAATTATGAGATCTGTTATACCCCTACTTTTGCCTTTTATTTACTGTATCTTCTGCAGGTAGAAAGTGATTTCTCAAAGGAACAAAGGAGTGTCTGTTGTGCACAATGTTACATGGTTTAAAAAGAAAAGTGTGCCCACACCTAACATGAAGTGTGTAATATAAAACACCAGGGTTGACAAACGGGTACAAAATTAAGTGTAATGAAATCCTGCTTAATATATAATATACTCAAATATACTATAACCTAAAAAAAGTCACATTTAGTGATAAATTTAATGTGAAAACAACTTCAAAAAATGTGTAACAAATATAATCCTTCCTGCTTCCTCATAATCATCATATACACATGCATACACACACACAAGGGCATACATGCAGGCAGAATTGCACGTCCGCACGCACACACACACACACGCATATACACACACGAAGGCTAATTAACTCACTAGAATGATGGCTTGGACCCAGACTCCAGAAAGCGAGTGCGCCATGACACATCCGTCATCTGCCCTGTCAGGTGCTCCAGCGTCTCGGGGGCAAAACTGGTGAATGGTGCTCGCTGCAGCAGATCTCCCTTGAGCATGTAGAGCGCCACCACAGGGGAGTCAAACTGACGATGCCACAATACCTCACCTGTCAGGGCACAGATGGTCAGATCCATGTAACAGCTTGTTAGTGTTCCTCAGCTAAAATCCTACAGGTTCACCCAGTGTTGGGTGAGCGTACAGTGTGCAGCCATTTCCCCACACCAGTACATACTGTTGTACATACAAGTGCTGTGTTACCTGCCACTCCGACACCCTGGCAGCTGCACTCTGACTTCAGGAAATACTGACATGGTACGTCACTGGACCTAACTTGAGGTATAAATGCGACGGGTGATGATAACTGTATCTCAAAGTAATCCTAACATTACCACGACTGTTTCGCTACATGTCATTGCCATGCTAACATTCTTCCAAACACTGGACACCAGCACACCACAACCAAAAGCGGATAAATAGCCAACATTCTCATTTGTTTTGTCTCTTCAAAAAGGGGCATACCCCGAAAATTCACATGTTGCGTCCTGGCGTATTAAATAAACATTGTTTTTAACCTTTTACATGTTTTAATCCTGATGTAGGACTTTTTAACACCAAAGTTTATTTGGGACTCCTAACCCAAGAAACATTTTGCTTCAGCCCCAGCGCCCTGGCTGGAGACAATAAGATGTCAATACTGACCATGTCAGTGGTCCCTGATCCGGGCCTAGTGAACAGGCACAAGGAGCATGATGCAATCGAAGGTGCCACACTGAAGACTTCTGTTCATCAAACACATTTTTAACAGACAAATACTACAAAAAGTACTTAGAAGAAATGATGAATTAATGTCCAAAGACTTACACCAGCAGAAACATTGCTACAGTATAATAGGTGCAAGTGAACCTCAACGTCAGATGGTGGAACCCCTGCCCTCATCAGGCACCACCCCTCTTTAAAGGCTTTTTCTAAAACTGCTGTGTGTCTCTTTTTAAAAAAATCCATTCCTGCTGATGAGGCCTGTGATGCTTCTTCATTTCTGGTTCCCTTTAAGGGAAGATATGAGATTACATGTGGGACAAAAGGAAAAGAATGTTTAAAGCGGTCGTGTGAAACAGAAACACTGCCACCTACCTGTGCGGCTGTCTAAGGTGACGGTCTGGCCGTTGGAACTGGCAGTAAAGTGTCTCAGATCTACCATGGGCCAAAAAAGCACATGACTGTCAAACACCAGTTATTTCACAGCACTAAAAAGAGCACACACAAAAAGGCATTACTCCCCCCCCCACCCCCCCCCCCCCACACACACACACACAAACATTCATTCTATTTTATAAACTAAAACCCCAAGTTCACAAACAAAAGAAACTACCTGTAATCAAAATACAATCTGCAAACACTGACCAATCATACTCTGCTTGATTTGAAGAAACACTGGATTTTAAAAATCACCAACCAACCTCACAGTTTCAGCATGTACATTTTTGAGCCTAGCACATTACTGACAACTTTTACGATCCCAGAAATTTAGCCAAGCTTTTACATAAATAAAACAAGAGCACTTACCATATTCATGTGGATCTGGAGCTATGTGTGATGAATAGTCCATATAGGTTGCATTCCAACTGAAAATTTATTACATAGGGCTAACCATCTTAACATTAAGACATACAGCAGTGTACACAATAAAAACAAAACAAAAACAAAAAAACTTTTTATAAACTACAGAATGAAAATAATACAATGACACCTCTGACCAAAAACTACCCCTCCTCCAAGAGACGTTTTCCTGAAACCTTTCTCTTTATAGAAGTTATGTCCATGTAAATGAACTCCTTGTCCAGGTACTCTCTCTCTCTCTTGAGAGCACTTTCTACTGAGTTTCAGGTGGTCTCAAAAGAGGTTCTGATGTATTGTGAAACCTGCCTTAATTTTCTATGAGTTTTGTTCTGTTACGACAAATTTTCGCTAAGGAAAAGTGATTTTGAATCTTCCAGCCATTTTGCCCAAGGAATGTGTTGTAGACATTCATCAGTGTGCCCAAGGACTGAAAACTCTCAGGCAATCTTACGAGATGAAAGGACACCATCAATACTATTTCAGTAACAATAATTGTTTCTCCTCTTTTTGTGTTAGGTGAAGGTGGGGGAATGTTTTCAGAAACATGCTAACTACAGGTTCGTGCCATGCCAGGAAATACTGCAGCAGTACTTGGATAAAAATCAGTCTTCTCACCTCTTTTCCCCTGTGTGGCTGTCAAACATGACAATGGTGTACTCTGCAAAGAAAACAGGAGAAATAATTGTTCAAAAAGGAAACTGACATATAAACTGGGCAGGGGGTTGCTGGAGGGGGTGGGGTTAAAAACACTGCACAGAACTCCTTTGGTTGTAGAAAACAATACAATAGCAGTGAGAGATACAGTGTGTGAACACACAGAACGTCTTTGGCTGTAGAAAACAACTTAATACAATAGCATTGAGAGATACAGTGTGTGAACACACAGAACGTCTTTGGCTGTAGAAAACAACTTAATACAATAGCATTGAGAGATACAGTGTGTGAACACACAGAACGTCTTTGGCTGTAGAAAACAACTTAATACAATAGCATTGAGAGATACAGTGTGTGAACACACAGAACGTCTTTGGCTGTAGAAAACAACTTAATACAATAGCATTGAGAGATACAGTGTGTGAACACACAGAATGTCTTTGGCTGTAGAAAACAACTCAATACAATAACAGTGAGAGATACAGTGTGTAAATACACAGAACTGCTTTGGCTGTAGAAAACAACTCAATACAATTACAGTGACTGAGTGAGAAATACAGTGTCTGTGTGTAAAATACAGTACAGGGCTGTGTCCAATTAACAATTGTTAAAAGATACTTTGATTTTTTTTTATACTGGAATATAAAACATTATTAGTTTGTTTGTTTTTTAAATGTATGCTGATGGATGCAGAATTCTAACTGAATAACATACAGAACTAAATATACTGAGATTATGTGAAGGACTGAGTGGGAAATGGACCCATAAGTACATCACACACACTCTGGGCGAAACACACCCACTACATATTACATTACAACACACACACCATGTGAAACAGACAGACACACACACACCACAGGCATAACACACATCATGTAAAACACACACACACACACACAACATTCAACAGCCATCACATACACACCATGTAAAACAAACACACACACATACACACACACATCACACACCATGTAAAACACACACACACACACACACACACACACACACTTCATAACACAGATATTCAACAACAACAAAACATGCTATAAAAGGCTACACTGACTCATTCAAAATTGCATGTTACAAGAGCACATTGAGTCTGCCCAAGAGTGGAGAATAGCACTATGCAAAAGAGATCAACAACAATACATCCCTGATGCAAAACACACATACATATGCACCAGCTACAACACACATACATATACACACACACTACACATGCATTCATGCATGCATGCACACACACACACACAAAATCACACACATACCACATATGCATGCACGCATGGACGCACACACACACACACACATACAGACAACACACACACAACACACACACAGACACACACACACACCTGTACGTCCCAGGTACAGAAGGTTTTTGGAGGAGGAGGGGCAGGTCTTTTGAGCCCCATCCATGGTCAAGGTTTGAACCTTGACCCCACTGACTGGATCCACCGCCAGCCAAACATCCTTCTTTGTGCCTGGACACAAAACAGTCACACATGTCAATCTTGGCTCTTCTTCACTTATTTTTCAAGAAGTGGCATAAAGTCAATCATTCAAGTGCTTAGAACCTTAAATACATACATGTACACACGCACAGGCATGCATGCACCCACACACACATGAAAAACCTCCTCAATTGTCAGTGTTTTCTTGTCATTATCAATCTAGAGTTATCAAAAAGTAAACTGACTGTAAATGAATATATTATATGATTTACTGTTGCTTTTTTTTTTTATACAGAACCTGATCATGTTCAACAGTCAAGGTCATTTTCAGTTAAAGCTAAACCAAACAGGCAAATGACTGCAGTTAAGCCCTTTCTCAAACTAGGTTAATATAGCAATAAATCCAAGCAAATAAAAAAATAAAAATGGGGGGGCGGGGGCATTAAAACATGACGCATTCTCACACTACAGGAGGTTGGTTGGGTTATGATGCACCATTGTGATGGCCATAACAATCAATACCTTGACTGATGGAGTCACAAGTGAAAGAACACACACACATGTGCACACACACACACATGTACACACCACACACAAAATGATACGAAGAATGATTGTACTGCATTCGTAGATGTATGTCATAAACATGTCAAACTGTAATGGATAATCCAGTACCTGTGTACATGATTTCTTCTTTGTAGAAAGAAGTATGCATGAGTGCATGAACATGTTACTGTACTGAATGCACCTTACATGCACAAATACCCCACAATGATGTACTTAGCAAAAGGTTTTTTCTTTAAAAAAAATTTACAAGTGAAAGAATGAAAGGAGGACGGTGACCATAACTACATAAGTGGGACTCAATGAAGAGGATCTAACCTGTGTATAAAATGCCCTCTGAGCTCTTGCATGGTGAAGCGGACACCAGCTCTGGGATGGTGTAGGGCTGTTTGACAATGCCATCCACAGGGTTCACCCAGTACAGAGACCCGTCTTTGGGGTCCGGCAAATATGGAGCTCTAAGAGATGGAACGCATCACAAAACAGTCATTTTCTACCACAGTACAGGATACCCGCATCATTGATCATATACAACATCTGAACACAAACTAACAACTACTGTAACACCTGCTATACCAACCATCACCACCATCATCACCCCCTACCACCACCACCACCACTATACTAACCATCACCACCACCAAAACTATAGCCAAAACTATAGCCCAAAGCATCAGCTTTACTGTGTGAGAAGACCAACAAAGTGATAAAGATCAGGAGTCAACACCTACCCTGTCAAATCATCATGGGGAACTCGTAACACAGGATCTGCAACAAATACATAGTAACCCATCACATCACATTAGTCTGACTCAAAAAAGCAAAACATTGTGATACACTTATTCAATTTTTGTGAAGACTGGGAGGGGCGGGGGGGTGGGGGGGCTGTAGCAATGGACTATTCTTAAGAATTTTCATGAAGGAGGTCAGATCGGGTCACAAAATTAAAAATAAGATTGGGCTTAGCGTTGACCTGAGAAAGTCAGATGGGGGTCACAAAATCAAAAACAAGACTGGGCATAGTACATACTGACCTGAGGTCATTCTTAATAATGAGCTAATTCATGGCAGGTTAACTCAGAGAAAATGTTCCTTAAATTCAACTGTGCCCAATCATCTCACAGAATCTTGCTTAGCCACGTCTTCCCTTCCTCCTCTTTCTTATAAAACCAGACACCCACAGATGCTGATGAAGCAGATAAGGCAAAAACCAACCTTCCTTCAGGGACCAGTGGATCCTGCCAGAACTCTTGCCCACCGCATAAAATGAGCCACTCAGCGTCGATACGAAGAGAATGGAGTCCTGCACTGACAGCTGGTTCACCTGCAAGGACAAAAATAACAGATTAGCACTCGACTACTCATAACCAAAATGTCACAGAACTCAGAAATGATTAGATTCCTCAGAAAATTTCACACATGAAGTCATGCAATCATTTCAGTGCTTTAGCATTTAGTTCAATGGCCAGGGTGTGGATGTAACTCAGTTGAGTGTTGGGTCCATGCACTGACAATTTGTTTAACAAATCGTTATTTTGATGAAGTGCCACAAAACCCTTTAAAATATCACTAATATTATTGTTAGGATTAATACTATTTTGGAACTAATAAAAAATCTTTTAAAAAATCTATAAAAAAACAAACAAACAAAAACCCTGAAATTTAGCAAACACATTAACCCTGTTTATTTCACTGACTCGACTGAGCACACATGTCAACTTTCAGCCACCTGACTGGCTGCCACAGACAACAAAGAAATTTAGTTATCAGTTAATGACGCTAGTAAATATAATACACACAGATGTCAATGACACACCTGTGACCTGGGGTGTTAATGTGAAAAAAAGACAGCTGTTGTTTCACACAAGCCATCTATGAACCTTAAACCACATCTCTGTTAAAAATAATATAAACAGAATGAAAATGGTGTCTGATCAAAATCATTCAGCAGAACGTGAGAGATCACAGCCCGAGTCTCTGGCATGTTTTTAAAACTCTTAAAAATGAGTTTATTTGTCTTTAAATCAAAAGATTTTAATCATGGTGGAGCATAGCAGCTTGGCAGGTATATTTTCAACACCAACATTTTCTTTGTATTTCCCTTCTGCAGTCCATAAGAAAACCTAGCAGGGAATAAACCCTTTTGTATGGCTTGATATTTTTCAAGTTTCTGCCCACTTGAGTGCTAAGACTTTTTAGAGACGAAATATATATATTGAAGGAATAAAGTTAGAGTAACAACAGTTAATTAGGATAGACCTGAGGACACAGATCTGAGAAAGTTCAATTCAGTTTAAGATGAGTATTACAGATTGATAAACATGCTCAGAAGAGCCCAGCCCAGACACATGTTTACATATATTCCACCTCATCTCTTACATTTATTCTCACTGTTGTCTTTGAAACAGTTGTGATAGAGGCCCTGACTCATCCTTTCTGAAAAAGCACTTGCAGATTAATAATAATAATGTACATTTAACATGTACTCATCATTATGTTAAGCGTTTTGCAAAATCTAAAAATGCACAAACTATCCCTCTTATTCTTAACTGCTTAGTTAAATAATGTTAGCCACAGTCATCAAAAGCACTTTGTTTCATTGTATACGATGTTTTAATTTAATACATAAACATTAACATAATATTAATAACATTAACAACCATGCAAAATTGTAACTTGATTGAGTATGATTTAAAAAATGACTGAGGAAATACAATTTCCAAAATACATTGTAAATAACATCATGTACATCTCCAACACCCTTGTGACCCTGATATTCTAATAATAACAAAAAAATTGACACAACAATTAAAGAAAAAAGAAAAAATCTGAAACAAGAATGACTGCTAGCGTTCTGAAACAAGATCCAAATGCAGACCATCGAACCTAGTAGAAATGGGTAGAGTTCAGTTTGGGAGATATATATATATATGATCATGCAAAGTTTGAAAAGCTGCTGTTAATGATATCTGATTTTGATATTTAACACCCAAAGGGCAAAACACAAGTCAGCCAAATTTTATACAAGAAATATCTCTGCTCAAGGTAATACAAATAAAATTTAAAAAAGTGGGGCGGGGGGGAGGGGGGGTTAGCCTGGCAGGAGATCACTTTTTATCTTCCTTGTTTCCATCTACTGAATTTCAACAAAGTTCTCACACTGTTACACTCACAGTCACCTCTCTTTTTCTTCTCCAAGATTGTTGCACATGTTATTGTTAAAGAGCTCCTGTTCACTTTTAATAAGAAACTGTCCAACAGCTGGTTGCAAGGAAACAAATACAAATATATAACTACATTTATAATTAACAGAATAACACATAATTGATGATAGGAACAGAATAACCAAAAGGATGATTGTGCCTACTCCTAGTCCTAATGGGGCAGAAGCAGGGGCTGCAGGCTGGTTAAGCTGGGCAGCACTGGACTGGTGATCTAGATCCAAACACTGAGGGTTTAATCCCTGGTGATGGTGCCAGTGACAAAAGAGAAACTTCAATTTTTCTGAGTAAAACTGTTCAGCTGACTCATCCAATGGCAATGGGGATGGCTCAGTGGTAGAGTGCTGGACTAGTGATTGAAAGATCTCAGGTTTGAGCCCCAGCTGGAGCAGCAAGAGAATTTTCTTCTCCAGTAGTCCAGATCCAACTTTTTGTGCTGACTTTTATTTAGGTATCAGTTCCATCCCCATGTTACCGCAGTAGCAAGTAAAAAATCCCAGTCACTTCACCGAAAAAGCAGGTGGCACTGTTAGGTTACACCTAAACACAAATGATGAAATGTACTATCTCAGTATCTGTATACATATAACATATCAAATTACAGCTTGTATTGTTGTATGCTTTTTAGCCTTTTGTCTGCTAACTCATGTTTTGGTTTATATTATGCTCATCATTATTTTATATATTTTTTTTATTTTATTTTTTTAAGGAGTGCTGTGTAAATTGACCTGGCTTGTTTTTGTCAGTTACCTTGTGCCATATATATTCTGTTTCCAATGTTTATCAAGAAGCTTTTTGAAGGAGTTTAGTGTTCCTGCTAATACAATGTGTCTTTGCATAAAGTGACACCATAAACTGGTGCAGGGTTGTATGGTGTACACAGCCTGTAACTACCTAATCTTAGTGCTGTAAACTTGTAGTTTTGTACACAACTTCTGTGCATATTAAAAAAGCAAAAAGCATGCACTATAAAAGGCTACAGACACTCATTCAAAATTATATGTGGCAGGAGTGCAGTGAGTCTGTTCGAGAGCAGAAAATAGTGACATATAATGATATATATATATATTATTAACAGCTCACAAAGCTACATTATCATGAAGAAAGAAAAGAATGGAGAAACAAAATCCATACATGTGATTATACATACTTAATTGACAGATTTGGTTAATACTAATAATAGATTATAGAATAATAGGTTGATATGTGGCTTTGCATGAAATGACATGACATAATGTGTGGTTGTATGGTGCACCCAGAACGGGCCAAGAGAGTAGCACTAGCAGTTTCATACTGCACCTGCCATGTAACCACTAACAATCAAACAGCATTTTAAGTACACCACTTCAGTGGATATATATATTCAAAATGCACTATAAATTCTTTTTTTAGAGCTGCAGTCACTGATTTAGAATCACATGTGACAAAAGCACAATGATTCTGCTCGAAAGTGGAGAACATCACTATGTAAAAGCAACCATCAGTCATCAATCAGTATTTCATTATTATAGATCTAGCTATTGTTTCTGAAATCCTCTAGATCTTCCCAAAGCTCCTGGCCTTGAGACTTGACTGAAATCATGTATCCCTTGCATGCATCACTACCCAGATCATGTTATTGCATGCTTGATTTAGTGTTCATTGCTTCCAAAACAAGTGTTTGTGGCTGTGTATGGCACAGCTGTCACTAGTGACAAATATATACTTATATATATATATATAGAGAGAGAGAGAGAGAGAGAGAGAGAGATTTAGGGATTTGGCAATAGGCCTCGTGGCCTTTTTATGTCCTTTCTCATTGTTTTAATTTTGGTCTGTTTAAGCACGCTTCAATTTTCCTATTACATTACTCATCATAATTCACAAAAAAAGGAACTAATAAATCTGAGTTCTTTGTCAAGAAGACTTTTAAACTTAAAAAATACTATTATACAAATTTATAGTATTAATAGATGGCGCTTTTTTAGTTCATGGTAGAAGCGAGTTCCAGGTTGGTGCAACTCTATTGCTAAAGGCAGAGACTGAGAGAGTGCTACAACCCCCCCCCCCCCAACACATAAACACACACAATAACAATGCGTTAGAATTTAGATTCTCTCTCTCTCTTCCCCTTTATTTTTGGTCCAGCAGCCTGGGAAACAAATCATGAAAAAAAGAAGAAGAAAAAATTACACACACACACATATTTGTAATTGTATTCAACTTCAAATACCTAAAAACAGACTCTAAAACAGTACCTGTCAACGCATATGACTGTCAAGCTGCTACAGGCAAAAAGTGTGCGGCGAGTGCGTTGAGTTTTTCGAAAACTGGCTGCTTACCTGTCTTGATGCATAACACAGTGTGGAGATGAAAACCACGAGCAGAGCCCACAAAAAAATTGATCCAGCTCTTTTTTCCTGTTGATGCGTCATGTCAGTAACAAAACATAATCCAGTTTAAAAAATGTTGATATTTTAAGGATGAATGTTACTTTCACTCTTTCTGTGACCTATTTTTTTAATCACGAATGTTCTCTTCACGTTGTCAACATGGAAATCCGTCGCCATATTTGTTATTCAAGGATCGGGTGGAATACTGCTGCATGCTACTGATTCGGTGTAATTTGATATAGAGTTACATCAGATTCGCAGAGTATCCAAAAAATTATAAATACTTTGGTAATAAAACAAGAATCAAGTTTGCATTAAGCATGATATGCTAGGAATGCTGATGTTTTGTTTTGTCTTACTGACACGTTTTATTTTACGTCTGTCTTTCTGCTTTTACTCCGTAAGAACTAAACAGGAAGTAGGAGTTGGAGCGCCTCGTCTGCTTCACGACTGATAAAAAGATGAAGAAAAATTAATCAATTCACCACCATGCCTTGTAAACGGTAAGATATAATTAACTGGTTGTTTTTGTTACGACTTCTTTGTCTTATCTCTAGTTCAGCTTAGTTTTTTTGTTCGTACTTCGGGTGATTCTGTCTCGTTATATGGTGTATGAAGCTCTTCATAATGAATGGGATTGACTGGCCTAATCAGCGAAATCTCAGCATCTCCAGATTGCTTTGAGTTTTGACTAGATCTATTCAGTCTGGCGTATCTGCAGTGGTGATGAGGACTGGCAGAGGCGGCCTGTTGAATGTTGGCCGACCTTCACAAGCGTTTTAGATCGGTCTGAAATATGTTAGTGGACAGTATTGACTGTTGTCTATGGATGTGGTTCCAGTTTCCAATGGCTGGTCACACGAAAAGGACGTTTAGTTGGTCGCTACTAGCTTGGAATTGGCTCTGTCTGGAACCTTACAACAACAACAACAAATAATTATGGCATTATTTTTTTCATTTGCCGGCAAATTTACCCCAAAAATACCAACACGCAGGGGAGTTAATTTGCGCTTGAAAGACTTCACACAAGTACAACAACAAAGACTTAATATGACCTAAAAATAGCTTTGGTGTAACCGAATGCTGAGATGACCCCTTTCGTAGAACTACTAATTTACTGAAAGTAAAAAGCTGAAGTTGCATAACGTCACCTACATCTGTGTAAGAGTAAAATCACACTGTATAGCTTGATCAGAGATCTAGGTCTGCTTGTTAGAATGTTACTTAAGCATTACCTTGCATGATCATTTCATTGTGGTTATAAATGTATTTTTATTATATGGGCGATGATGTTTGCTCATCAGCCAATTCACATATTATATCTTTTGCATTCTGATCAAACAGACCTTTTCTTATATTGGCCCTGTTGTCTGGAACAGGCTCCTATTTTCTGTCCACTGTGTTCAGACCCCATTGAGTTTTATTACTTTTAAATCTCAGCTAAAGACCCACATCTCCAATCAATTTTGAACAGCAAGCCAGTAGACTAAACTCTGTCCAAATTCCAGTTGAACATTCCTGTCTGTGTGCATATAATGATATACATAATGGTTCATTGTTTGTGTGTGTGAAGTCTGTGGGGGGAGAAGTGAGTTCTGGGAGTGATTTGGGACTGGATGTGTAGACCCCCCCCCCCCCCACCCCCACCCCTGCCCCTTCAAACATTTTATTTGCTGTGCTTTTTTTATGCCTTGGGCTCATCTGAGATGGAGCGTTAGAAATATTATTTATCATAATTATTATTATGCTGCATCCACCTACCTCCACACCCTGGGTTTTCCCTGATATATATATTCATCATGACTGACTGGGCATTGAAAATAATTACAAAAAAGTAGGAATGGATAGCTCTTATACTAGAGTGCAAATCTTTTTGCTAAATAAAAATGCTGTATGCTAATACACATCATTCAGGCACATATTTTTATGCAGATATACATAGTTTATGGTTACAGAAATGGTCTACCTAGGTTTGTGAACAGGCCTGTCTGAACAGGAAAGTCTTGAGGTGGGTTTTGAGTTTAGACAGAATGAGGAGAGTTTGCAGACTAGCAGGCAGTGATTTCCAGACAGATGGAGTGATGAAACTTAAAGAGCACTCACCAGAGATTTTAAATTATATATGTAGGGGAGTGAGGGTGGGGAGTGAGGGAGGTATGTTGGAAGCATGGATGAAGAGTCACAAGTCAGAAATTGCTATAACATAACTTTTATTTGCACCAACCAGGAAACAGTGTCTGTGTTGGAAAAGACACAAACAAAATATTTAGAACATGAAAGCAAATGTAAAGTCTAAACAACAGCAATTATCTAATAAATACAGTAACCATGTAGTTTACCTGTAGGTTATTATAACACATGATGGTAACTGTGACAAAATGATTAATAATCAAGCACATGACTTGCACTTAAAACCCGTAGCACACAGTGTCGCGGTGAGTATACAAGAGAGGGCCAGTCGATGAACTCCCAGTACATAATAGTATACAATAAAGTAACAGTGAAAAATACAGATTACCAAGATCATTCTTAACTAAACAGGAAGGGTGAGATAACTGTTACAGCACTGTTCCACTTAAGCACACAACGAGATGGACAGTGACAGTTGAAACACGGGTGGCACTTGGGACCATGTAGTGAGCGGGAGGAAGTCAGTCATAAACTGACCGGCTCCAGCCTCGTTACTCAACGCATGTACAAAAGGGCTACAGCATGTCACTGTTACTGACTAACAGAGCATATCCATGAACAATGTCAAGTGTCCTACTGATGCATGTAGTGCATCAAGAATCTAAGCGCTGATCTGGCTGCGTCTGTCTGCTCGGTTAGTGAACAGAGACAAAGACCTAATTGCCACTACTGACGCGCATCACCGGCCAGTTCGGGTACAAGCACAAAGACCCGGAAAGGGTTTACAAGCTAAGCAGAGTGAAAGTCTGCACTCCCAAGATTCAGCCATACGAAAGCTGGATCAAAACAGAAATAACATGTCTTACAGTTTACAATCAGCCCTTGGCACTTAACCATATATTCAACTATTAAAATGAACATTTGACAACTATGAAGTCAACATCTTCAATATAAGTTCAAAGTGTTAGCCATATGGAAACATAGATCAGTAGGAAACTAAGCAAATAAGTTATGCCACACAGAGATCTGCACGGCCACACTGTCAAAGGACCCATACTTTAGAGGGACAACTTTGCATCAGCAAAGCATCTCTCAAACCGAACATCCAACAATGGCAGCATAACATACCAGCCACATATCAGCCAACCAGGGTTAGCTGCATACATCATAAAAGCACAGGTCACCCTGTGGTACAAAAGCCCACAATTTGAACACACGAACAATGTACACTGATGTCATGGCAGCTGCCACCAGGCGGCAATCTGACGCTGAAATTACCCACGTGTTCAAGAACCAAAATCAAGGCACATTGTGAACATGGTAACATTATAAACATACATCATTTACATCAACAGAATAACAAGCCATAGAAAAATAGCTACTTACAGGCTCTCCTCTGAATCAGATGCATAGGCAGCAGCTCAAACTATTACTAATGAAACAGATGTTCTATACAAAATCCTCATGGGAACAGAAAATGTCATACGGGCATAGAAGGGAGAGCACATTAAATCTCGAAAGACGTTCAGCAGCTTCCTGTGAAGGAATGTCTTGATCACAAGATTCTTTTAATGGCATGCAACTGCTTCAGTGGCACAGCACCACAGTTTTTGTTTTGTTTTTTTCTCTCAGAAACTGCCTTTGCTTTGAACCACTACAATTTCCTCCATCATCTTTTCAGTTTGGCCTGTCCATTCCTTGTATAGATATAGATGAAAACCATACCAAAATGCAGTTCAGCTTCTGAACTTTTTCCAGCGCTGCCATCAGAATGCCCTCCTTCAGATACTGATAGAACCAGTCTTCTTTGGCTTTTCACAGACAGCTAACTCTCTGTTCCCCTACCCACCCCCTTTCTTTTTCTGTGGTGGTTACCCATGGTGCTGTATGATGTCCCTGGTTTGTTCTTTTGTTCTTCTTTCTTTTTGTCTTTTTAATGTCATTATTTACCCTGATATAACTGTCATGATAGACTCAGTGCTCAAAAACTATTCTATTTACCATGTGCCTTTAGCAAAGAGACCAGCTCAGTATGTGCCACATGCATGGCTTTCCAGTGAATGTTTGGAGCACTCTGTAAATTGACAATCATCATTGTAATAATGCTTTCCCCACTGCACTGAATGAATCATCTGTATGTTCGGCCATGACCAGCATTTTAAGTTAGGTGTAATAATGCTTTCCCCACTGCACTGAATGAATCATCTGTATGTTCGGCCATGACCAACATTTTAAGTTAGGTGTAATAATGCTTTCCCCACTGCTCTGAATGAGTCATCTGTATGTTCGGCCATGACCAACATTTTAAGTTAGGTGTAGCCCTTAGCCTTCAGATTCATCCAAGTCCATGACTGAATCCAAGAAAATATTAATGCAAAATTGATGAGATCAGATCACAATTTTTTTAAATTTTAAACTCAGCACAGACAAAAAAGTGGAAGAATGATTTATTCATTTTTAAGTTTGAAAAACTCTGTTTATTGTATTTATACTTATAGTGTATATTTTAATGACTAATTTGTAACAAAACAGATGTTCTATACAAAATCCTCATGGAAACAGAAAATGTCATGGGCAGTAGCACAATCATAAATCATTAAATGATTGTGAGCCCATGTCCCTCAGTTAATTATCTTGCAAAGCCGGTTGCCCCATTGTACAAAATATTTTTGTTTAAACGTGAGTTATAACTCATTAGTTAAATATGTGTGACTTATTGCTGCTTGGTCTGTTCACCCAGTCATGGATATATGGCTGACTGGGTTTAAAAAACAATGATCTAATTATCTGTCTGTCTGTCTCAACCCCCCCCCCCCCCCCCCCCTCCCCCCCCCCCCCATTCCCCCCCCCCCCCCCCCCCCCCCCCCCCCCCAAGTTTCTTTTTATATAAAGTCATTGGTAGTATTACATTTAAAAATAATAATTTTGGTACACTTTATTAAAGTCTTTTGAATGTTTGACTGCTCTGATGCATTCTTCTTTGCGTAGAAATTGAGATTTTTTTAATTTGATTTTTTAATCATATATACAAGTAACTGCCGGACAAAATAAACCGATCTTTTGTTGTTGTAGTTTATCATCATTATTGTTATCATATATTTGTTTATCCCCGCCCATGTTGAAAGCTTATTATGACTGGAGTGCATATATATATATGTCACTGTGCCTGTAACCTTCAACAAGAGATAATGGCTATTAGCTGACAGCATGAATGTGCTGATACACTTATTTGTGTCAGTACTAATACAGTAATAGTAGGTGTACCTTATGACTGCTAGGAAGCCTTGTAACCATG
Source organism: Alviniconcha strummeri (assembly GCA_963584105.1). Classification (NCBI taxonomy): domain Eukaryota; kingdom Metazoa; phylum Mollusca; class Gastropoda; family Provannidae; genus Alviniconcha; species Alviniconcha strummeri. The sequence continues at coordinate 4,975,545 of OY757541.1, forward strand.
AGCCATAATGTCAAGTGTGCTTTGGGGCTCAATGGTCTTGAACTGGCATAAGAGGAGGCTAAGTTTGACATGCTGTAATGACTTTTTCATTCCATATTGTTATCAGAAATATGATGATGGATCAAAAAATACAAGGTCCAGTGTCATGGACATAAACTAGAATATGTATGTTTGTCAATGAGAAAGAATATATTATTTTTGCGTGTTCACGTTTGCATTGCCAAATTAAATTGCAGTACCTTTCAAGACCACATGACAATCTGAAGAAGAAAGTGGTCTTAACAATGACAATGACATAGGTTTGTGAATTTTTTGTTTATTATCAAGAGCAGATTTTCTTTTTAAAAACTTTCAGTTTTTTATTTTTGTTTACATTTATGGTCTCAGTGCTCACAAGTGCACTCTTTCATGTAGACTTCCACTGCATACCACAATAGATGTCTTTGGCATCTCAGACCGCAATATAGGATGCTTCTTTATTTGAGAACCTAGTAAATAGTAGTATACATGTAGGAAATCAAGTAAATTTTATGTTTGAACTTGAAGTACACATACTTGTACACAGGTTGGGTGGCTATTTCACAGGTCTGTGTGACACAAGCATTGCAGACTTTCAAAAAGCAATTGCTTTTTATTAATTTTTTATTAGACTTGTTTAAATGCTAAGTTGTATCCCATGAAGTTATGACAATGGCTGCAATCCTTGAGTCTTAGGAGGGACCACAGTTTTACCTGATGCTAGGCTGTCACCACTGGACTGACTTTGCACTGGGATGGGCAGCAGCCTGACTGTGATTTGGTGTTTTTGCTAGTTGTGGAGGGCACAGGTCAAAGTAGCAATGTCAAGTGGTAATAAGTAAATGAAGAGAACACACACTGTGTGAAATAGTGTATGAAACTATGATTACAGGTATAAAAGCAGTTTAGTGGTCTAAAGTAGGTATTTCCTTTTACTGTTTTAGTAGTTTCATACTGGGGAAAAATGAGGAAAGGGGGATAGTTTGGGATCACATGTAACTGAAACCACATTAATTTGTGTGCCAACAGTGTTGACTCAAATTGATCTCCAGGGTTATCTGCATATTCATGGGCTTATCTTGAAGTTGAACGGTTACCTGTCACTTTTCAACCTTCCATCTGACCAGTATTGCTTACCCATGGAAAAGTCATCTGTATCACGTATTTGTATTTTGATAGTTAGCTGATCTGTCAACACATAAATTGTCTGTAAGTCATTCTCCTGCAGTGGTGTACCAAACACACAAAATTAAGACAGGCTCTGCTGAGAGTTTGTTCCAAAGATTCTCCCTGTTAATCCTGAAGTGAATCAGAAGACTGCTTTACATGTTTCATATTTACTCACAGGATTTCTGCCTTGTCATCATGTGCAGTTAGCAGGATGTTAAAACCCAGTTGTTAATTTCTAAGTTCCGGTCATCTTCACGGAAAATGGTGGTGTGATGAAGAGTGAATCCAAGTCATGCTTTTGGTTTTATGACTTGTCTTTTTCCCAATATTACTAACTCAGCTTTCCTTCTTTCATCATCCATGTCCTGTCTTTATCATGTGCCTGCTTTTTTGTCCATTTAACTCATTAACTCCTACAAGTTCCCAGACTGTTACTGTGTTCATTATAATTGATAGTATAGTGTGTTACTGTGAACACAGTTCTGGGAACGCAGTTCTGTCCTTCACCCTTGGCACCTTCACGTCGAAAGTGTCACACCCCTCCCAATAAATTCCAAAACTCTTCTTTTTTTCTTCTTCTTTCTGCCTGTATCACTGTTAATGCTGTACAGTACCCTAAAATGACAGTAATGGCCAACTTTGTGGCCAATGGTCATTAATGGAAGAAGTAGTAGTAGCGTGTTACTCTGCACACTATAGTAGTGATGTGTTACTGTACACACTATTGTAATGGCATGGTGATGCTACTGTGCACACTATAGTAGTGGCATATTAATGTGCACACTATGGTAATGGCATGGTACTGTGCATACCATAGTAAGGGTGTGTTACTGTGCATACTGTCTGCCCTGATGTAACTGTCCTGATTAACTGGGTGGAGTAAAACAAGTTATCACTCAGTTACTAACTTTCTGTGCACACTGTACTAGTGTTGCATGGGGAGGGTGGAGGACAGTCTGCTTTGTCGCCTTACAAGGAAAGCCAGTTAGGTAAAAAGAACTATTTCGTCACTGCAGAAGGGAGTGGGGGCCTTTCTGTCTGACATGACAGTGAAACAGCCCTCAGATAAGTGCCTTAGGCTCTGCGTGTTCTGAAACCTTTGTGTTATTGATGAATGAACTGACTGGGATGATGGTGTAGATATGCTGGATGCTTGGGGAGTCACTCTGTCTCTGTCTCTCACATCTGCAGACACATTTGTGGTGATGCATTTTATCCACTGTGCCCCTGTAGGGGCTTGTATTATATATATATGCAGGGGAAGGGGGGGGGGGGGGGTACATGTGATGTATTTGTGCTGTCCACATGAGCATAGCATGCATGTAACAGCTTGCCTGCAAGCATAACCTGCTGTTACTTGTGGTGGTGTTTGGAAAGGGAGTGTGAATCCCAGAAGGGAATATCGACTGCCAACAAATTATTCACCTTTTTTTGTGATCGTATAGTATAAATTTTATTGTGACTGGTGCTTTTTCAAACCCCCATCTCTCTTTTTTCCTTGCAATTTGACTTTGAGTGACTTTTTCATCTTCACTTTTAGTCTGCTTCATAAATAAAATGCTGATGTAGGAACAGGGATAAATCCAAATGAACAAACAAACAAAGAATTTAGCAGATTTCTGGTGCCTGTGTGGGATGGAGCAGTGGACAAGTCATTCATGACCGGGAAACAAAGCGGACCATGCCTGTGGTGTTATCACTTTAAGTGCACTCATGTACTGAAAAGGATGTTGACAAGTGAGGTGGAGATATTCAGTTTCAGTGCTGCCATCAGTGACTTGTATTTGTGAAGAGACCACACTGCTAAGCTGACAGTCTGAAGTGTGATCAGTCATATTGCTGCTAGTACTCCTGATCTTTCCACATCATCACTATCCTTGTGTATTCTTCTCATTTCCAGTGTGAACAGGATTAGAGGTACAAGCGATAGGTATGGTTGTAATACTTGTTTGTGATTCTTCAATCTTTGTCTATCTGCCTCTTTCTCTTGCCTCTGTCTGCCTCTCTCTCTCTCTCTCTCTCTCTCTCTCTCTCTCTCTCTCTCTCTCTCTCTCTCTCTCTCTCTCTCTCTCTCTCTCTCTCTCTCTCTCAAATCAATGCAAAGCAATACACACATATATTGTATACATTTATATAATATGTGTATGCATATTTACGTACACACACACACACACACAAACACACACACACACACACACACACATCAATGCACACACACATACACACATCAATGCACACATATGCACAAAAGTTATGTGCTTCTCTGTCCCCCAAAACACACACACACACACACACACACACACACACACACACACACACACACACACACACACACACACACACACACACCCATGCAGTACACTGCAGTACGCATGCAGGACATAAAACAAGTAAAGTGTGCATGGCTGTCCTGTGTACACATCTAACATTGCACGCAGGTGTGTATCAGTCATCTTGTTCCTCTTTTGATTTCAGACCAACATGAGTTTTAAGCGTGGATCTAAGCCACCGGCACGGCCTCCACCACCTCGTGGAGGTCTGTCGCTGGGAGGCATGAGCTTCAAGAAGCTGGAGCAGGAGGAAGAAGAGGAGGAGGAAGATCTCACCATTTCCGACAAGTACACCAGTCTTCTGCAGCATGCACGCACCAACAGCTCTCTCTCAAACCTTCCCAGCTCTGGGAAAGGTGGTGCTCCTCCTGTGATCTCCTCCATCTCTGTCTCCACTGCTGCAAAGACAGACCCCTTGACCTCTGAAGCAGAGGAGGGTGACAAGGTGTCGCCCCAGAAGTGGAGCAGCAAGTCAGTGTTTGAGTACAAAGAGATCTTATCAGGGCTCAAAGGAAAGATCCAGGAGAAGATCACCAAAACCATTGAGGATATCTCAGGCGACTCCAGCGCCAGCGCCAGTCCAGACAAGGAGCACCCCACCCAGGGCCCTTTGAACGACGGGTTTGACACCCCCGCGGTGGTGACCACGCAAAACAGTGAAGAAGCCATCCCCAAGACAGCTGCTGTGAAGCTCCGTGCGTCCGGTCCTGAGGCTCTAGCCAGACCTAGTTCCGTACCCCAGCTGGTGAGAGCAGGCAGTGAAGAGAGGGCCTCTCAGGGATCCTCAGAGAGAAGTTCCACTCCTCAGCCAGCCCAGCTCAGTGCTGTGGTTGCTGATGATGGCACAGGGGAGGAAAACATTATGGTTTTTGAAGAGCACTTTAAAGAGGAGCCGTATGAAGACTTCACGGGGGGGTTGACATTGACAACCAGCACGACTGTGCGATCTCGTTCCAAACTGACGCCACTGAAGAAGAAGGCCCCAAAAACTTTGGCTACTGTGAGCATGTCAGGCTTGATGAAGACTCCTGATACAGAAAAGAACAGTTGTGGGGTAGGATCGGACAGTAACAAGTCAGAGGTTTCCAAGACGGGCAGTGATGGCTCAACGCCGCTGAGATCTGTCTCAATTATGCGACTGGTCAGCCAGGATGGACAGACAATACAGTGGCCAAAGTTGGTGGCATTGTCAGCTTGTTTGTTTGCATATTTCATCCTTCCCATGCCTTCATACTTGTCTGGACTAATAACAGGCTGTGTGTTAGCATCACTATTCTGGAGTGTGTATAACTGGCTCATGCAGCCGCCTCGAGTCAGAGAGATGCCTGTGCTGACTCCTATAGCAGATCTACCGCCCATGGAAATACCTGAAATGAAGGAACCCACCCTGGAAGACGGTACTTATAAAGTAAGGGGATTTGTCTTTGTTGTTGTGTGTATGTGGGTGTGGGTGTATGCATGCATGTGTGTGTGTGTGCATGCGTGTGTGTGTATGTGCGTGCATGTGTGTGTGTGTGTGTTTGAGTGCATGTGTGTGTAAGACTAAGAGAGAGAGAAGAAAAAAATCTTTTTCTGTTGGGTGTTGCTTTATTCCCTTGCGCCAGCATGTTTCTGAGTGGTTGATTGTGCTTTGTGGGAAAGAGAAGAAATGGGAGGGGGTGGGTACATATTTCTACTTTAGAGTGAAGAGAAAATAAAGTTTGCTCAGTGGAGTGTATCATTGCTATTACTTGAAATTGTTGAACTGGAGTAAAACATCAAAAGATGTCATTTGAATGGCACTGTGACAACTGTTATTTGCTTTTAGTTTCAGTGTGTGCAGGAGATTTGTGCTTTCATGATTTTTAGCCTGAAAAGGGTATGCAGATTGACTGTGCTTGCCTGTGTGTTTAATGTTAAGTGATACAGTTGGAATACATGGATTTATTTCTGTAGTGTATGCTAAATTTCAGCTGTATCAGTGTACGCTGATGTGCAGAAAATGTTGCCTTGGTAGGTGTGCTTATGTCATGCTGTTGATAGCTCTAGTCTTTTTTGATTCTTTTTTTTTTTTTTGTCTTTTCTTTTTCATGTTGTTCTTCTGAGGTTTAAAATTTTAATATCACTTATTGTTCCTTTATCCAGAGTGGGTGTTTTTTGTTTTTGCAGGGATGGATGAATGAGATTACCAATTACAATCCCAATGATTACCACATCAACCACACCTATAGTGTCTTCGTCACGCTTGAGGGAACAAGATTGCGACTGCAGAGGCCCAAAAACCCTGTTCCCAGAAGAGCCATGTATGATGAGAACATCACCACAGCACACTTTATCCATCAGAGACACTTTGAACTCAAAGGGAGTCGTGTTTTCCTTCAACCTCCAGGCCTGGTCAAAAAGCGAATCTGGAGCAAAAAATACCCTATCTGTTTAGCATTGGCTGAAACAGGGACAAAGATCAAGAATGTCGGAGAGTCATCCGTGGATCTGCCTAGTGGTGGTGACAGCTCAAAAAGTGACATGGGGTTCGAGCTGATCACAGAAGAGAAGTGCGACTCAGGTGTGCTGTATCTGTTTGCACGCACGGGCAGGGAGAAGGAGGAATGGTATCGGCGATTTTCGGCGGCTGTTCAGGGGAAGCCGCTGGGGAACGCTGTGCTGGATATGCGCAGAGCGATAGAGCGTCAACGGCAGAAGCAGCATCGGAGGGTCAACTCTGATGGGACTACGCGACAGCGACACAATTCCACAGACTCTCAGTCATCAACAGCGTCAGATCCCACTGAGAACGCTGCTGCTGAGGTGCGTGCTTGTTTGTGATTATGTCTTTGTGCTTGTGCAAACGTTCACTGCCTAATTTATTGACTTAAATCAGTGATATTCTCTGCCAAGATTATTTAATAATAATAATAATAATGTACATTTATCATGCGCTCATCAACGCCCTGAGCGCTCACATGATAGATATTAACCTAAATATGATATTCTATACACATGTAAAGCATAGTCCTACCAAAACAATTTACATAAAGTATTATTAAAAAAAAAAAAAAACGCACTACAAACACGCACGCACGCACGCACACACATACACTGTAGCAGAAACTGGGTACTGATATTAGTTAGGATGGAAATACTGTGAGAAGAGGAAGGTTTTCAGTTTGGCTTTAAAAGATGACAGGGTTGCGCAGTGTCTAAGGTCTTGTGGGAGTGAATTCCAAATGTGGGGTCCAAAGCAAGAGAAAGTACGGAAGCCATGAGTTTTGTATTGTTGGATTTCCAGCATGCGAGTGTTAGAAGAAGAGTGTAGTGTACAAGATGGAATGTAGATTCAAGATTACTTTATTATCTCATCAGAGCAGTTAAAATGTGGCTGAACATTAACCACATCACAGTATACAATAACACATACTGTATATTTTAAAACTCAAAGCACAATTATTGAAAATACAAAAGTTACATCATAAAAAACTAATAATTTACATAATTTACACACATAATGCAGACCTTCTAAAATACAACATCCTAAAAAAAAAATTTGCTAAAGTTTTAATCCTTATAATTTATTGACAGACTGAGAGACTGGTGCAATCACAAATTTCAGTTATGGTCAGTGAGTCATCCCCTGTCCCCTCCAGTCCCTGCAGTTTAGATCCCTTTTTGTTTCTAATGAAGTGTAACTGTCCAGATTGTCACTTAATTGCTGACGATTTGTGACTGTGATCCAGGCGGAATCGGTGGACCCAGTGCTGGACTTCACACGCTACATGGGTCACCTGATGCCTGCTGGCGCCTTCACTCGCCTTCTCAGCCCCTCCAAGACTGACAAGGAGTCTGGCACTGGGGCGCGACTGCCGTTCACTGGCTCCATCATCTGTGACAGTCAGCTGTACTGGCTCAACGCGCTGATTGGTCGATGCTTTTACGACTTTCTGCGTGATGCCTTGTGGGCTGACAGGGTCAAGGACAAGCTGCAAAGGAAACTCAGCAAAATTCATGTGAGTTGTGTGTCTGCGAATGTTTTGATGGATGTCACATTTATGTTATTGTATCTTGTTGAAGGGTGTGTATTGCATGTATGTGTGTTACTCTTGAATCAAGGTGCTTTTTGAGTTTTTTATTTGTCTTCTTTTTCTGCATCCAAGATGCTTGTCTTTTAATGCAAATTGCAGTACTCTGAAACTTTCCACATCTTAATCTTTTCAAATCATCTTCAGGTGCATGATTTGACTGACTACAGATACATGTATCTATGCATACATGTACATGTACTTATGGTATGCTGTGCTGTGTGTTCATAGATTGGGACTTGCAGTTTGGGGGGGGCAGGGGTCTATTTTCTGGTGTGTCTGCGTGAAAGAGAGAGAGAGGGAGAGATAGAGTGTGTGTGTGTTTGCATGTGTGCATGTGTGTGTGCTTGCATGTATGTGTATGCATCTGAACATATGTTCAAGCTGTGATACCTTTGCCGCTCTGAACACTATTTTGTTCCATAAATTATCATGCAGTTGCTTTTTTCTACCTCTAGGTGCCATACTTTATAGAAGAGCTTCAGGTCACTGCTATTGACATGGGCAAGGAGATGCCAGTAATCCGACGAGCTGCCAACCCTTACCTTGACGAGCGAGGATTCTGGGTAGAGTTGGATGTGTCATATGGCGGCGGCTTTCAGATGACCATCGAGACTAAAATGAATCTGATGAAACTGAAATCCAACAGCCCTAAACAATCTTCATCCAATTCCGGGGCAGGCGTGGAAAGGTCAGTGCAAGGTTCCTGTTTCAAAATATCAGCTGCAAGATGTGCTGATGCAGTGAAACCCCGTCTTTATGACCACCCTGAAGTCCTGCAGCAGTTTGTCTTGAGAGAGGGGTGGTCCCTTGTCAGAAGTTCATTTACATGGAAACTTAAAGGGATGGTTTCTAAAAATGTGAGCTTGAGGGTCGTCACTTGTCAGTTCATTTATGTGGAAATTTAAAGGGACAGTTTCTAAAAATGTGGTCTTGAGGGTGGTCCCTTGTCAGAAGTTCATTTACAGGGAAATTTAAAGGGACGGTTTCTAAAAATGTGAGCTTGAGGGTAGTCACTTGTCAGTTCATTTATGTGGAAATTTAAAGGGACTGTTTCTAAAAATGTGGGCTTGAGGGTGGTCCCTTGTCTGTTCATTTACATGGAAATTTGAAGGAACAGTTTCTAAAAATGTGGTCTTGAGGGTGGTCCCTTGTCAGTTCATTTACATGGAAATTAAAATAATTTAAAGGGACAGTTTCTAAAAAAATTTATCTTGAGGGTGGTCCCTTGTCAGTTCATTTAGGTGGAAATTTAAAGGGATAGTTTCTAAAAATGTGGTCTTGAGGGTGGTCCCTTGTCAGAAGTTTATTTACATGGAAATTTAAAGGGAAGAGTTATAAAAATGTGATCTTAAAAGTCAAAAGATGGGTGGTCTCTCATCAGGGTGGTCTTTCATCTGGGGATCCACTGTACTGCAACAGACTACTTGATTAGTATATATATATGCATGTCGTATGTTACATTTAATAATTATTATTATAGCAATCATTTCTATATTACAGTATCTCACTTACACCATGCTTTACAAGATCAACAAAACTGTCCATAAAACCTCCCCAAAAAATAATATATTGTATTCCTTGCACATCACACCTGCGTGCACATGCACACACAAAAGCATGTATGCTCAAACACACACACACACACACACACACACACAAACACACACACACACACAAGAGAAGGAATGTAATTTAAAACCCTCTTAAACCAAAGCAGGGGCAGATATTTGTTGTTAGAAAAGCACCAGAAAATGTGCAACAGAGAGGGTTGTTCTGTAAAGGAGTTAGGAGATACTAACACAGTAACAGTTTAAACTGTTAATGCCTTAAAATTAAAGGCACTGTTTTATTATTCTTTTGCTGGAATGTTTGATCCATGTCATGCCATCTACGTCAGGATTTTTTTCTTACGTCATTATTACTTCACATGCAAAAGCAAAAACAATTATGTGTACTACACATATTTACTTCTTTAAAAACAAAACAAAAAAACTTGTTATTTATGATATAGTACTTTCCTGAGGTTAACCCAGATTAGGGTAGGGTTTTGTATATAATGTGCAACTGTTTTCCTGCATATGCATGAACAAATGTGCACAAATATCCAGTGGGGTTTTGTATATAATATGTGCAACTATTTTCTTGCATATACATGAACAAGTGTGCACAAATATCCAGTGGGGTTTTGTATATCTGTGCAACTGTTTTCTTGCATATACATGAACAAGTGTGCACAAATATTCAGTGAGATTTTGTATATGTGCAGCTGTTTTCCTGAATTTGCATGAAAAAATGTGCACAAATATCCAGTGGGGTTTCGTATATATATATGTGCAGCTAATTTTCCTGCATATTTATGAACAAATGTGCACAAATATCCAGAGGGGTTTTGTATATATATGTGTGCAGCTGTTTTCCTACATATGCATGAACAAATGTGCCCAAATATCCCATGCCGTTCACACAACTGCATAGCAGCCACAGGGGTAATATCAGTGCTTTGTTTTTTTGTAGCAGGTCACCAGTGACGGACTCTGATGAAGAAGACAGTGCAGAATCATCCACAGACGAAGAAGAGGAGGCAGCAACTAGTCCTGAGGAGAAAGAAAGGTGAGCCACCTCAACCATTGCAGGGTTCATGGGTTCATGTCCCTCACTCGATTACTAAGGTCTCTGGCTTGGCTATTCCAGAATTCATGTCTCTCACATGAACACACTGGTCTCCTCCTCAACCATTCATGTCCCTCACTCGATTACTAAGGTCTCTGGCTTGGCTATTCCAGAGTTCATGTCTCTCACATGAGCACCCTGGTCTCCTCCTCAACCATTCATGTCCCTCACACGATTACTAAGGTCTCTGGCTTGGCTATTCCAGAGTTCATGTCTCTCACATGAGCACCCTGGTCTCCTCCTCAACCATTCATGTCCCTCACACAGTTACTTAGGTCTCTGGCTTGGCTATTCCAGAGTTCATGTCTCTCACATGAACTCACTGGTCTCCACCTCACCAATTCCAAAGTTCATGTCCCTCAAATGGATACTTAGGTCTCTTGTTTGACTATTCCAGAGTTCATGTCTCTCACATGAACACACTGGTCTCCTCCTCAACCATTGCAGGGTTCATGTCCCTCACACAATTACTTAGGTCTCTGGCTTGGCTATTCCAGAGTTCATGTCTCTCACATGAGCACCCTGGTCTCCTCCTCAACCATTCATGTCCCTCACACAATTACTTAGGTCTCTGGCTTGGCTATTCCAGAGTTCATGTCTCTCACATGAGCACCCTGGTCTCCTCCTCAACCATTCATGTCCCTCACATGATCACTGAGGTCTTTGGCTTGTTCCAGAGTTCATGTCTCTCACATGAACTCACTGGTCTCCACCTCACCAATTCCAAAGTTCATGTCCCTCAAATGGATACTTAGGTCTCTTGTTTGACTATTCCAGAGTTCATGTCTCTCATGTAAATACTTAGGTCTCTGACCTGACTATTCCAGATTTTATGTCTCTCACATAAATACTGAGGTCTCCAAGATCCAAACACAGAAAAAAGGTTGAAAAGAATGCTAATTATGACAAAACACAACTTGCAAATTTTAGGGGTAAGTGCCTTTTTCAAGCTACAAAGCAACACTTAAACATGAGTTAAATGGTGAAAAATGAGATGTAGGACACTTACCTGCTTTAGGTTCAGCTGTTTGGTTCTGTCGTTTTGGTGTGTCTTAGGTCTTAGGCTTGACTATTTGAGTTCATGTTTCTTACATAAATAATTATGTCTCTGGCTTGGCTATTCCAGAGTTCATGTCTCTCACATAAATAATTATGCCTGAGGCTGAGACTTGGTTAGTGAATTTGCATCTCTCACATGAACGCTTAGCTGTCCGGTTAGCATTCAGTGAATGTATAAATGAATAGATGTATGAATTTACTACACAGTGCTTACAAAGGCCACTTATGCTGGTCTGTATCATTCAGCAAATATTTGTCTTGCACAATACTGTAGACTCTATCAAGCACCTCCTCACCCACCCACCCATACCCACACCCTTTTCTTCTTCTTTTTTAGCAACAAAGGCAGTTTTTGTCTTTTTGATTCACATGAAAAAGTGAGCTTTTGTAACAACAACCCATTTTCAGTGTTATAAGAGCACAAAAAAACTAATGAAGATGATATTTTTCCATTATAAATGCAAAGATGACTGAGCATTTGCTCCACTTGTTTTGCTGTGGCAGTGGAGGCCGGAAGCTTATGAAGTACCTGAACAAGCTGACTGCATCCAAGTACTTCCAGCAAGCCACAGAGTACAAATACATCAAGCGTGCCATGGAGAACGTCTCCAACACCCCGCTACAGCTGCAAGTCAGCGTCAAGAACTTGGTGGGCAAGCTGGCTGTCAATGTTCCACCTCCGCCCACTGACCGGCTGTGGTACGTTTGTTTGCTAGCATTTCTCAGCTAAAACCCTGAGGTTCGCCCAATGTTGGTGAGATGGTAGTGTGTGCAGCTGTTTCCCCACAGCTGTACATACTGTCCTACATGCAAGTGCAGTGTTTGCTGCCACTCTGGCTGATGCACTCTGACTTTGGGGGTTTCAGTAATGGAGTTTATCATGTTGTGAAGATTAGGTGAAAATACTCTTGACCTGGGAAGCTTAACACAACAGACATGGTGCTTTGGCCCTAACATTGTGGCCAGAGACAATAAGATGCTGATAATGACATTGTCAATAGACTCTTATAGGGGTCTTGTGGTAAGTTTTTCATGCTCTGTATGTGTTGAGAGTACCGTGTCAGTAGACTCTTATAGGGGTCTTGTGGTACGTTTTTCGTGCTCTGTATGTGTTGAGAGTACCATGTCAGTAGACTCTTATAGGGGTCTTGTGGTAAGTTTTTCATGTTCTGTTTGTGTTGAGTACCACTGTCATGTACATGTCATGGCCTGCCAAAATAAAATGAGAAAAAATGTATGGAGGATATATATGACAAAGCTGAATTGTCAGCTGAAGCTGAACTGAGATAAGTACTGTGACCACTTTTTGGTGGATTCTCTTCCGTAGCATAACATGTGGGCGTGCCTAGAGCCTGCAAATATATATATACAACACAGTGCTTGCACATTGCTTTTTGACATCTGTAATCAGATTTGGGGGGAGCTTTGCGTAACTCTTAGTTGAAGACTTACAGAAGTTATGTCCATGACGTCTGAGACTAAGAGGCAAACAGTTTGTGCTGTGTGTATGGAAGGTTGGACATGCTTGTGCCATATAGGCAAACAGTTTGTGCTGCGTGTACAGAAAGTTGGACATGCTTGTGCCATATAGGCAGTCTGTGCTGCGTGTACAGAAGGTTGGACATGCTTGTGCCATATAGGCAGTCTGTGCTGCGTGTACAGAAGGTTGGACATGCTTGTGCCATATAGGCAAACAGTCTGTGCTGCGTGTACAGAAGGTTGGACATGCTTGTGCCATATAGGCAGTCTGTGCTGCGTGTACAGAAGGTTGGACATGCTTGTGCCATTTAGGCAGTCTGTGCTGCGTGTACAGAAGGTTGGACATGCTTGTGCCATATAGGCAGTCTGTGCTGCGTGTACAGAAGGTTGGACATGCTTGTGCCATATAGGCAAACAGTCTGTGCTGCGTGTACAGAAGGTTGGACATGCTTGTGCCATATAGGCAGTCTGTGCTGCGTGTACAGAAGGTTGGACATGCTTGTGCCATTTAGGCAGTCTGTGCTGCGTATACAGAAGGTTGGACATGCTTTTGCCATATAGGCAGTCTGTGCTGTGTGTACAGAAGATTGGACATGCTTGTGCCATATAGGCAAACAGTTTGTGCTGTGTGTACGGAAGGTTGGCCATGCTTGTGCCATATAGGCAAACAGTTTGTGCTGTGTATATGGAAAGTTGACCATGAGTGTGCCATATACATACTGGTATGTGTGCTTTGTTGAGTTTTGTGCATGCATAAGTCTGTGTGTGCTGTGCTATGCTATCCTGTGTTTTGTGTTGTGTGTGTGTGTGGATGTATGTGTGTTCATTTTTCAACCCAGGTGAATATGGCATGGGCTAGTGAGTCTCACTTTTGCATTGGTTGTGCAGGTATGGTTTCCGTGGTGTGCCACGTCTGTGGCTGGTTGCCAAGCCCCAGGTGGGAGAACGTGTGGTGACCATCACCCACATCACCGACTGGATTGAACGGAAACTGGAGCTGGAGTTTCAGGTCAGTTAATACGTGCTGGCTTCAGTAAGATTACTTCTGTTCCCCATTACCTAGCTGTTTCTTCCCTGTGTTTCCATGTGGATGTTCTGATGTAATTGTCCTGGTTGACTGGGTGTAATAAACCCAAGTTATTTACTGTTTCATCCCTGCGTTTCTTTGTGGGTGTTGCCTGTTTCTTCCCTGTGTAGTATAACCTGTTTCTTGCCAGTGTTTCTTTGTGGAAGTTGCCTGTTTCTTCCCTGTATAACCCATTTCTTCCTTGTGTTTCTTTGTGGACATTGCCTGTTTCTTCCCTGTGTCTCTTTGTGGTGTTACCAGTTCCCTGTGTTTCTTTGTGGATGTTGCCTGTTTCTTCCATGTGTCTCTTTGTGGATGTTGCCTCTGATATAACTGTCCTGGTTGTGTCATCCCTGTGTTTCTTTGTGGATGTTGCCTGTTTCTTCCCTGTGTCTCTTTGTGGTGTTACCTGTTTCTTTATGTGTCTCTTTGTGGATGTTGCCAGTTTTTTTTATAATCATCCTGGTTGACTGGGCATAAAAACCAAGTTACTGTGTCATCCCTGTGTTTCTTTGTGGATGTTGCCTGTTTCTTCCCTGTGTCTGTTTATGGTGTTACCTGTTTCTTCCCTGTGTGTCATTGTGGATGTTGCCTGTTTCTTCCTAATGTTTCTTTGTTGTTTGTTTCTTCATCATGTGTGTTTGTGGAGTTAGTTTTTTTTTTAAAACTGGGCCTCAATGCTAATTGATCAGGTGTGTTTCTTCGCTGTGATTCTTCCGTCTTATTGCCTCTTTCTTCACTGTGCAGCTTTGTGGAATGCTTTAATTGTTTATTCCTTCATGTGTGTGGTTGTGGAATGATGTTTATCTCTGCCGACTGGCTTGATACGTTTCTTCACTGGGTGTCTTTCTTTACTGGGTGTGTTTATGGGGTGTTTTTTTCTTTCTTTGTGGAGTGTTGTAAATTTCTTCACTAAGTGTCTTTGTTGAACATTGTCATTTATTTTTCTAAACTGCCTTTGGGAAGTTTTTTTTTTTTTTTTTTTCCACTGTCTTTTTTAAATCTTCTTTTTGTTGTTGTTTTCACTTGTTTTTGATATTTTATGGTATGTTTTATGGTTTCTGCTTGGTTTGCCCTGATATAACTGTAATTGTTAACTGGGCGTAAAACACCAAGTTACTTACTCTGCCTGGTGTTGGTTGTTTCTTCTTTGGCTGTTTGGGCATTGTTAAAAGTTATTTGTTGCATTGATCACTGACTGTCTTTTGTGGGATGTTTTTGATCTTTATTGCTTTCTTGAATGTGATTCAAAATGGTGCTGACTAAGGACATCTTAGTGTTTGTGGGGGTGGGTGGGGGGGGGGGGCATGCTTGCATATGTGCCTTTTGTGCCTGATTCTGTTGTGTTGAGAGAGCTGTGTGTGTGTCCACAAGTATGCCAGAGAGGATTTATTTCTCATTCATTTAAGACAGTGGTATTGTTGTGTTATTGTTGCATGGGTGTGGCAGTGATGATGAATGAACTACTTGTACTTCTTTACATGTTGAAAATAGAAGTCTTGTGTCTTTCTTTGCTGACTGTCCTTGTAAACTGTTGCAGCGTGTCTTTGTGATGCCCAACATGGATGATCTGGTCATCCCCATTCTGCGAGCTTCACAAGGTGAAAGTCAAACTGACGACCTTGACAGCACTTCATCTGCCTTCTCGACTTCCTCATAAAAGTGGCGCTGAAGTAGCTTTGCCCTTGTTGTTCATCCCGCCAAGTCCTGAGAGGCGATACCCACATTCCCAGCTGTGCTACAGTGTAGGTTTCAGTTGCTTATGTATATATGGTACTGCCTTTTGTTTCCTGGGTTAAGAGCAGCCTTTGGAATAGAACTGAGGTCATCTTTGGCATCAACATCACCAGCTTGGTGAGAATTCACATTCACTCCCAACGCACAAGACTGTCAGGAGTTCTGTTGGTGTGGTGTCGTTTAGCGGATGGGTAGTTGGTGTTGTCAGATGTTGCCATAGGTAGACGAGTTCTTGGTGTCTTCAGGCAGACGTTGCCATTGCAGATCAAGTGTTGGTGTCATCAGACGTTGCCATGCCTTCACACTGAGGCCAGCAAGAACCCCAAGGCTGAATTCAAATGTTGTTCTGTCCATCCTCCAAAAACGGAGGTAAATCACTCCAAAGATGGCATGTGGCTGCCTATGTGGTGGGGTAATAAAACAGTTACATCCACAATCCTCTCCCCTTATGGAATGCATTTGTTAGCGTACAATTGCATTTGTCGGGTGACCCCTAATACGACATCAGGCATTGCCACGCTGCCAGCACCACCATTATCATCATTTTTTCTGCAGCATTGCCGTCATCATGCCATCATGAAAATCACCACCATGGTACTGAAACCTGCTGCATGTTAAACCATGTATTAACTGGGCAAGACGACATGTAGGTGTACTCATATACACAGCGTCCACAAACAGAATTGATTGTTAATATTGACAGCATTGATTCTGAACGTGGATGGCCCAACAGATCCGCAGAATGACTGAATTAGACTGAATGCCATGTGGTGCATCAGCAGTGTGAATGCTACAAGTTGTTTACTTGATATATTTCGATAGATGAGATCCAAAGAACTCCAAAGAAATCACATTTTAAACAGGCATGAGCTAGAGTTCATAAATGTTCCAACAAAATGAGTGCAATTTTTCCTGTCAAACTGAAGCCTGAAACGGCATCTTCAGTGTCCATGTAGTACTTAACCACCTGTTGGTACGTTTTCTAACAACACTGAGGAATTAATTCACCAAATAAAGTGAAAACTGTAGAGTTTTTTTAATGTTGAGCATGTATAGCCTCTGCTATTACAAGAAAAAGTAAAAGGCTAAAAGGGAAATTAAACTATCAACATTCTCCTATTTTGACTGTGTGTTTGTGTGGGTGCGTCTTTGTATGTGTTTGTGCTTTTTACTCAGTAGTTTATGATATATTGACTGGTAATGATTGTTATTATTTGCAGATGTAATAAAAAAGATAAAAAATGTTTTAAGTACTGTGTGTAAGAAAAAAATATGTTGAAAGTACTGTAATATTTAATCTGAAAAGCTGCCATGATGTACAACCCTGGTGAGTTGTTTTTTGTTTTTGTTGTTATTGTGTGTGTGTGTGTGTGTGTGTGTGTGTGTGTGTGTGTGTGTGTGTGTGTGTGTGTGTGTTTTGGGGGTAGCATGTGTATTTTTTGTTGTTGTTTGTTCAGATTTGTGTAATAAATCATATTTACCCTTGTATGCTAAGCTGTTCCAGAATACATGCCATACGTATGAAACAAATAAAGATGCATTGCCATACCCAGGTGTGGCAACCAGAATTTCCTATGAGAGCAGAAAAGGTCAAGAGAGTGAGGAGAATTTCACTTTTTATAGTTTTATGGAAAATAAGTATCCTCCCCAAAACAAATTTGAAACACTGCTGAAGTTGGGAATCAGCTGACTTAGGCACAGTGCAGTTCAAAAAAACAAAAACGAAATAAAGCTGGTTGCCGGTGTTTGGAAACAAAATCAAATCAAAACACAAAAGTTTGAAAAGAACACTTACTTGAATCAGACAATGTGAAACCTTTTTTCTTTTCTTTTTTTACCAACAGCCAAAAAAACACCAAAAAAAACACACCAGATGTGTGTAGATTTTCAGCCTTGTGCTTGCATTCTCATTAGAAACAACTTCTTCGCCTACTGAAAGATAGATCAGATTTCATTCCTATCATTGTTTCTGTATTTCCTGTCTGTTAGATCAGTTTCATTCCTGTCATTGTTTCTGTATTTTCTGTCGGTTCATTTCTTGAAAAGGGAGTTTACCCTAAAAACGTGTGCAAGTTTTGTATTGTCAGATTAGAATATGCATTCATTTCAACCTTTGCTGTGTTCTGACAGTGCAATGCAGTGAACACAAACAATGATAGCTGAAGATATTGGTTGGCAAAAAATTGTTTTTTTTGTTGTTGTTTTTGTTTGTTGAAGGGGGAGGGGTTGCTTACTCTGTGTCGGTTAGCACATTGGTTAGATTATGTGAAAGAATTTTCTGGTCCTTTCAGTGTTGCATTAACTGTACTGCACTGGAGATGAGCTTTTTGCAGACAACAGCCATCAGGAATGTTTATGAATATACATGTTTTTATTTTTCTGGCATTAGAACAATGCCCGTGTCATATGCAGATAGTAATACATAAGTAAGACATTTCTGTTAATTTATGAATGATTTTTGCTGTGTGTTGTACTATTTCCTGACAATGTATTCATTGGTTTCTTTACCTTTACTTTTTTTCTTTTTTTTTAAAGATTTAGATTATGATTACACCAAAAGTAGCTTTTAGCTTGAAATGTGCAGAACATACATACAATTGTATAATTACTGCTGCTTCAAGCAGGCATTATTCTCTGAAGACAGTGTGTGGCTGCCAATGTGGAAGGGTAATAAGTGGTCACACATGCAATGCTCTCACCCAATGGAATGCATTTGTCAGTGCACAGTTGCATATACTGGACGACCCCCTAGAGTGTTTAGCCAGGGAATACTACAGCAACAAGAAGAACCAGGCATTATATGACATGTACTCAGCATGAGGGTTTCATGTGTTTCATTTTACTGTGGGTCTCATTAGGTGCAGAGTAAAGGTGTAATTCCATATCAGCAGTATGGCAGCAGAAGTGATGGCAAAAATCGAGAACATTTCAACAGCAAAGCAGAGACTTTGTATCTTTGATCATGGTGTGCGAGGCAAGGAGATTGCTCAACCTGCAAAGCTGACATTTAGCAAGATCATTACATTCAGTCCTTTGTAACAACCAGACAGCACTGTAACCACTTCAGAGTCATATTCAGCTAAAGTGCAGTGGGTCTGCATGGAAGCAGAGAGTTGCGCTGTAGTTGCCATTGTGAAGTGCTTAGGGCCTGTCTCCAGATGAGGCGCTCCGCAAACGTTTAAGTAAAAATAAACCCTGGGAATGTTTAAAGGACCCGATTGTAATAAGCACAGACAGAAAATAGTCATGTTTCTTAACTCTTTCTCTGCCAAAGAATCGGAGCTGTTTGTGCAATGCCTTCCAGAAAACTAATCCATGAGCTAATCAAAATGGAAGCCTTCATTTTCTAGAACATTGCTTTTCCTGAGCAGCATGACCTGTCGGAATTTGGACTGACCATCCTGTGACGTCGTTGCGGCAAATGGGGAGTACCTCTCCATGGATGTTCTATGATGTCACAAGGGCAGGTAGAGGGTTAAAGGATACATCAATCGGCCACAGCCTGTGGGAAAGAGGCACAGCTGCCTGTTGGCTTGAGCAAGGAGGACAGCAGTTGGCAGAGGTCACTCACTTCTCCTCATCTCACAGCCTCATCAGTGGGAGTGGAGTGATTTTTCGTCGTCCCTAAATATGAAGTGTGGCTTTTCTTCTTGAATAGGGAGGATAGCAGCTGTGAAAAGTCACTCGCTTTTCCTCATCTCTCATTTTCATCAGTGGGAGTGGAGTGATTTTTTTATCATCCCTAAAAATAAAAGTGTGGCTTTTCTTCTAGAGCAGGGAGGATAGCAGCTGTGAAAAGTCACTCACTTTTCCTCATCTCATTTTCATCAGTGGGAGTGGAGTGATTTTTCATCAGCCTTAAAAATAGAACTGTGTGACTTTTCTTTCTCTGGCATGAAGAAGAAAAGCGTTGTTTATCCTAAAGCCCTCCAGTAACCAAATGAAAGCCATCTAGGTGGGCAGAGTCCCACAGTGTGTGTGTTTTGTTTCTTTGTCATGTACACATCTACAGTCAGTGCATGTCTGTTGTACTGATGGAAATACGTCTTTTGGGGGAATATCGCTGTCTCTCCATGTACACTCACATGCCATGTATGCCTGTTCATTATTCTGAATGGCAGTACTTTTCTCATGTACTTTTTATGTAGATTTCCATGCATGTATGATAGATGTACAGTTATTGGCTTTATTTTCATGGGTTTTCTTTGGGGGGGTTTTGGTTGCTTTTTCTGCAGTTTAAGTCCGTAAAATACTTGATGTTAAAAAGCTACTCCAAGTTGATATGTATCATTGTCTTTCATCTTGTAACTGTTTTGGATGTACATGTACGTACGTGCTTGAACGCACACATTCATTCCATATGGCAAGCAATTCTTGCTAGTAAGTTGAATTGCATCCAGGTAAGCCTGTGACTTTATCACAAATGTCAGCATGTGTGTGCTGCAGTACTGACTGTGAAAGTACTTGTATCATGAAAACATCGTTTTTGTACCTGCAAAGAATGCTGCTCCTCTTTGTGTGTGTGTGTGTGTATGTGTGTGTGAGGGAGGGGAGAAAACATTACTGGCACACAATCTTTACAAGTGTATGTAGCATTCAATCATTACAAGTGTATGTAGCATTCAATCATTACAAGTGTATGTAGAATTACCCAAATGCCTTGTTCTGCTGCTAAAAGTGTATGTGTTGACTTCTTTTTTTGTTTTTTGTTTTTTCGTCCTTTAATTTTTTCTTATAAATGTTTTACTGTAATTGAAAGTGAATTAGGTGCCTGTTGGGGATTTGCTTTGAATGTAGTGCATTGAGAAATGCTTTAAAATTGGAAGTTGTTTTCTGCACACAGAGATTTGGGGAATGGGGATAGCTCAGTGGTAAGAGTGGCGGACTCATGATTGAAAGGCCTTTGGTTCAAGTCCTTGCAGGAGAACTTTCTTCTCCAGGGTCAACTTTCTGTGCTGACTCTTATTTCAGTATCTGTTCCACCCAGGTTTTACCACAGTAGTATGTAAAAGACCCCTGCCATTCTGCCAAACGTGCACGTGGCAGGTTTCAGCTAAGCACACATGCATCCTACGTATGTTGCTTTGAATAAAGTGGCACTGTAGACTGGTGCAAGGTTGTGTGGTGTACACAGAACTTGTGCTGAGATGGCAGCAGTTTCACATGGCACCAGCCATGTAACAACCAAACAGTGCTGTAACCACGTGGGTGGATGTTTAAAAACACAGTGTGTAAAGCTAGTCAGTCACATACAACTAGAGCACAGACACAAAGAATAGCACTATAGTTGCCATTGTGAAGTGCTTAGGGCTCATCTTGAGATGAGATGCTTATCAAGTGTTCATACGAATCAATTTCATTTGTTTGTAACTGCTAAATCTGAATGACAAATAGTATTGGATCTCACTGAACTGTGATTTAGTTAAACTGCTGCTTTAAATATGCATACAGTTGTGTGTGTGTGTGTGTGTGTGTGTGTGTGTGTGTGTGTGTGTGTGTGTGTGTGTGTGTGTAGCTACATGTACTATAATCTATAATTATTGAGTGTGCATATGTCAGTGTATGTGAAGTTAAAGGGCAAGTAAAGAGGCATGTAGAGAATGTAGAAAGGTTACAAATGCAGTCATGCCAAAAAGTTGAGGAACTTTAAGAAGTAAAGAGTCTGATACGCTTCAAATTCTCTTCAGATAAAGTCAGACAAATTTAGAAAGTCCATGATGATTTATCGGATCATTAACACTGTGGACAATCTTCTTCTTTTTTTTCTTTCTTTTTTTTGATGCTTCTTAGCTGTTTGTCTGCATACTTGGCAAAGAGCCTGGTGACTGCAACTGCTCCATGAAACTGTCTAGCAACTGCATTGTGAAGTAAGCCCAGGCTTTGCTGTCCATTGGCATCAGTTTGATGACCCCTGAAACTAAATTGTTTCACTCATTCGCAGTAAACATCAGCCTGTCACTCTTCTGTCCTCCATGCAGGCGTGAAACTGACTACATGTTGAATGGAGTGGACCAGCGAATATGCCTTCCATCTGTAGAGGCTTTGAAGAAGTAGTTTACTGAGGTCTCAACATCCATGAATTGTTGTAAAAAGTTGCTTTTCTTTTGATCCCGAGCATATATTTCTATCTGCAGGCTTTGTGTGGATGTTCCGTTACTATTTATTCAACACATGTAGTTTTTTTTGCTTTTCTATTTGAGCTCCTCAGGGGTGGTTGGGTGGAGGGTGGTGGTGGTGGAGGCTGCCATGTTGCTTTACTTTTTGCCAGCGAAGAACAGAAAAAGGTTGGCATGTGAAGCAGCACGCATTTTGCTGTACATGCCAACCTTGTTTGTGATGATACATACACAGCCCACGGGCTGTCCGAGCTCTGTTGTGATGTAAACACAGTGATAATGCTCGTGTACATTGCTTTTTTTTTCAAACTAGACTATAAATTGCTATGGGTCTGTTGTTCCATTCCTTTTGCTGGGGCCTGTGATGTTCCCTTCGTTCGGGGGCCCCCTTCAGTCTGTACGCTGATCTATACACAGGTTGTACAGACGTGTACAGTGTCATTGATACCACCTGTCTGCTAGCCATGGCTTGAAGATGATGTGCTGAGCAGCAAAGTTGTGATGTAACACTAATAGGAGCTTTATTTTTCTTCCTTTTTTTTCCCCTCCACATTCCAAGGAAGGGTTGCCTGCAGTCTTACATGCAAAGTTGTAGGTCTCCTTTGTCTACAGGTCTTGGTTACATGCACAGCTGTTGTGTGAGTGTGTGTATGGGGGAGGGGGGTGTTTAAGTGTATGGGGGATGGGGGGTATTTGTGTGTGTGTGGTGTGTGCATATGTATAGCGTTTGTTTGTGTGTGTGTGTGTGTGTGTGTGTGTGTGTGAGAGAGAGAGAGGAGAAAAAGAGGCGGTTTGAAGCTTTATTTTGTAATCTGTCACAGTTTATACTGCTGCTTTATAATTCCAAAGGCATTCAGTGACAGCTGACTTCTTTAGATTTTTTAAAGATTTTTTTTATCTGACTCTGATGGTGAATGGAAGGAAGAGAAAAAAAGGAGAAACAAACACAAGAGGGAGGTAGCTGCAAGACCGTTTATTCAATAAACACTACATGTTCATTTCAACGGGGGTGTTGGACTCCTGCAAAATGTAGATTTACATTACACAAAACTATTTACAGTTTGCAGCATCAAAAATCACTTAAGCACAGTCGTGCATTTCAGCCACCTGTTTCATGCGTTAAGCTCCTAATAGCATCCTTCCTTTTTGCATACATGCACTGTCTTATGCACACTACTGCTACATCTTTTGTTAGACAAGATTCTCTATCCAAATTTACCTTGCATCTTTGCTTTAGGTCAGCTGTTCGTTTATCCATTGCCTCCATTACTTTTATTCCTATCAGACACAAAGGGAGAGAGAGAAGGCATAGAGGAGCTAAATTACTGTCAAAATATGTAATAAACTGGAATATACAGTTGACTGTCTCGCGCTAAAATGCAGGTAAATGCTCTTGTTGGTGGTAACCTTTGTTACTGATTGCTTTTATTTAGCATTCTCACTTCACATTTCTAGTGCTTGGTGTTTCCGTAATCCAGCAAATGCTGCCTGGCCTACAGGATCTTTTGCAGGCATGTGTGCACCTGTATTCACCCACAGTTTATTGTGTCATCTGAATCTTAAAGGAGCTCACCTTCTCAAAACATGTGTTGTAAAGCAGGTAGAAGAAATCTAAATGCAAAAAAACAAATCAAGGATTCTGTTTTAACCCCTTCACTGCCATGATGTTACTTGAAAATGACCAATAAAGTGCACAGTTTTAAACTTTTAACTGTTTCTGTCTTATTTTTCACTCAGGCTTGTTAAAGGATTTTCACTGAAACACGTAGCACTGAAAGTAGATGTTATAGGACCGAAAATGTTTACTGTCTGCAGGCACGTCCCTGCATCTTTCAGCCCGGATATTTTACAGGCTGGGGCAGTGAAAGGGTTAAAATGCCTCCTTCATTTTCATTGCTGACATATGATGGGTCTGGCTGCATGCAGTGACAACTAGTGTCTTAGCTTGCTTGTGTTGCATGCACCACCATTTGGATATCAGGGACAAAAGTTGTGTGCTTATATCACCCTAGCACAGAGGCCAAAGGGTGTGTGAAAAGGCCGGCTGTGACACTGGATGATTTTTTTTAAACATTGAGTCCTTTAGACAAAGGGTAGCTTCTGAAATAAAAATGAAATCAAGGGGGCATTTCATAATGAAATCCCTGATTGATTTTTGTCTCTAACTACTAGTAGTACTACCTAGTAGTACTACAGCTAGTCTTTTGTCAAAATGTGTTTTGAGAGGGCTAGTGCCTTTAAGGTTGGTGGAGGTTTTCTGTCTTTCTTTGCATGGCACATGATGCTGTGAGCATGTGAAACATGATGAACGTGCAGCAGACCTATGTAACCTTAGAAAATGTGATATGTTACATGCAAGTACATCATGCAAAATATTGTGGTATTGGAAGAGCAAGATATACTGCTAACGGACACGTCTCTGTAAACTGTAATATGCTGGAACCTGAGTGGTTGTCTCCTGTATTTGCATTCATAAGTGGCATGTCATATATGGGTCGATAATGTTTCAGGACATAGCCCAGTGACTGTTTATCTGTTCACTTTTGTTTTATGTCATTCCTAGAGGTTTATGATGGTTTGTTATTATTTGGGTTGGTTGGTTACATGCTATTTGCTTGGACAACATAAATGGGATAAGAGTCAAACTTTGCATGAATATTACTACTCACTGAGCTTTACCCATTCATGCCGTTTTCTGTGACCTTGGCTTTTTGACTGATTTCTTTTCCTTTTTTTCTGTTCTTATCCAATAATGATAAAACTTTGTTTGATTGTCAGTTCTGTTGACTAGATCATGGCTATACCACTATGTTTTATTTGCCCCAAAGGGAGGCCAGGGGTGCTGGATGTCTTCCTCCTGTCTGGAATCTCAGGGCTGTCATTTGATTCCCCTTTCCTATCTCCTCTCATTTTTCTGCCTGGTCCTCTTGCTCTTTCTGTCTTGTCGTTTTTCTGCTAATGGTCCATTCTCCTGACTTTTTTCCAGAAAATTCTGCAACATTTTCCTTTACAAAATATACTTTTTTTGTATGGCTCTTGCTGAGCAGCTTGGAGATAAGAGTTGAGGGTGGTATGTCCAACTTGCTGCCATATAGCGCTGGTATTTGCCATTATGCATTTATGTAAAATAAAATACAGGTTTTTCATTTTATTTCTGTCCATTCCTTTTTGTATATTTTTCTTGAATCTGGTACTGATATATTAGAATATATACCAGCATGTCCTAGCCTTATATGCTTTTTTAACAAGGGCAATATTAAAAGGACTAAGTCTTTGAAAATTTGTGTTTGACTTTAGTGTATCATATATGTTTTGTGTTTGTGGAGGGATTGATTTTTTTTTTTGTGTGGGTTTGACTTGAAATGGGGTTTACATAATATATGTGAGAAGAGTTTTAAAGTGTGCGTTTGTTTGTGACAGAGTTTGATTGTCCTGCAGCGATGCTGTGTAGTTGACAGGACGTTAAAATCCCATTATCCTACTGCAGTACTATGTTTGGCAAAGGTGGAGATCAAGCCCCCAACTCCCTCCCCCTACCCCGCCCCCTCCATTTTGGCTGCAGATTTGGCCAATTTTCGGTGGCAAAATAGATCTCACAAATCCACAGCATTAGGCTTAGGGCTGGCTGCCAGATAGCCGATTGTAATAATCTCCACCTTTGCCCTCCCTATCTTTTACATTCACATGTATTCAAGGGTGATAATTACTTCCTGATTTGATAAAAACTTAAACATTGGCTATTGCCTGGACACTGTTGAGCTCTTTCAAACTTAGCATGATTATAACCTTGCTTGGCTGCTACAGAAGTGTACCAGGTTTGATGACCTTGACCTTGCTTCAAGGTCACATGCTTGTAACCTAAATTGCAAGTTTGTTTCTTATCCACTGAAGTTAAAATATATGATTGCCACATACATTAAAAACATCATGCACGGTAAGGGAGATAGTTAACAATTCCATTTCTAATTTTTCGCTTGAATGCCAGTCATCTGAGCATAATGGCTCTTCTTGTTTTGTCCTGGGTGGGGTTGTTTTTTGTTGTTTTTGGGTAGGGTAGTTTGCTTGTTTAAATACAGTTATTGTATGCTTGATTAGGGTGAAATGCTAATACACTCATTATACAAAAGTACATGTATATATATATATGTATGTTCATGCCTTGGTGTTCAGTTTGAATCATGTACAGAGTGACAAAAAATGCAGCTTACTCCTAATGAAGTTAGTGAACAGTTAGATAATATCAGTAACTTGTGTTACCAGTGATAACCATTACAAAGATGGTATAGTGCATTTGCCCCCACAGAATCAATGTCCAACATAACAGTCATATATTGAGCATTTCTCATATACCAGTGTTTTCTTGTTAGAAAACCAAAAAAATAGTAGAATGCTCCAATCATTTTGTATTTTACTTATTTGCTTAAAAATGAAACAAAAAGCATCTAAACCGAAACTGAGAAGAAAAGTCATTAATTTTGTTCTATATAAAAAAACTTTTTAAAAAACCTATAAAAACTAAACTAAAAGAAGAACAGAGAGAAAAATGACACTCTGTCAGTTAAAACTGTCACTGTTGTCTACTTTATATAAGGAACAAAATCAATCAGGAATTAGTAAAAGCAAGACAAGAAAAAAATAGTAAAGCATTTTGTATAGTGTTTAGGTGTGACTGTATGACTATCACTACCCCAAAGTTTTTATCAGATGTCACTAAAGACCACTGAACACAGAAACTGACTTTTAATGTGGTTTGGTGGGCTTAAGACTGGATTTAAAGGGAAGCAAATACACCTCTTCACACAGAAATTTGGGGAGATGATCAGCACCTCACTAGAACAACTTTGGAATGTCTAGTACAGTTTGTAGTGGCAGCATAATTGTAGCAGGACACAGCAAGTGATTACAAATTAAATATTTACGTGACTAGTCTTCGGTGTGAATAGATTTGCTGAGTGTGCTTTTGTTCTTGCTGCTGCATGCGTGTTTAGAAATGATACATGTTGATTTACGTTTGCAGTGTTAAATTCAAGATGTAGTGCATGCAAGGTGTGATTTTCAACACATATTGTTCCATGTTTCAACTGTGATTGTGCCGATTTATGTGTCTTTTACTGATTTTCAATAAAGCTTCAAGCTCGCCAAATGTGCTTTTTTTTTTTTTTTTTCCTGTCCAGTTGTCACATGTGCGTTTATGTGTATGTAAGTTTGTCTGCCTCTCTCCCTCACTCTCATCGCCATCACCCTGATATAACCATAATGGCCGACTGGGCGTAAAACACCAAGTTACTTACTGGCATCACCCTGATATAACCGCACTGGTTGACTGGGCGTAAAACACCAAGTTACTGTCATCGCCCTGATATAACCATAATGGCTGACTGGGCGTAAAACACCAAGTTACTGTCATCGCCCTGATATTACCATAATGGCTGACTGGGCGTAAAACACCAAGTTACTTACTGTCATCGCCCTGATATTACCATAATGGCTGACTGGGCGTAAAACACCAAGTTACTTACTGTCATTGCCCTGATATAACCATAATGGCTGACTGGGCGTAAAACACCAAGTTACTTACTGTCATCGCCCTGATATAACCATAATGGCTGACTGGGCGTAAAACACCAAGTTACTTACTGTCATCGCCCTGATATAACCATAATGGCTGACTGGGCGTAAAACACCAAGTTACTTACTGTCATCGCCCTGATATAACCATAATGGCTGACTGGGCGTAAAACACCAAGTTACTTACTGTCATTGCCCTGATATAACCGCACTGGTTGACTGGGCGTAAAACACCAAGTTACTTACTGTCATCGCCCTGATATAACCATAATGGCTGACTGGGCGTAAAACACCAAGTTACTTACTGTCATTGCCCTGATATAACCGCACTGGTTGACTGGGCGTAAAACACCAAGTTACTTACTGTCATTGCCCTGATATAACCATAATGGCTGACTGGGCGTAAAACACCAAGTTACTTACTGTCATCGCCCTGATATAACCATAATGGCTGACTGGGCGTAAAACACCAAGTTACTGTCATCGCCCTGATATTACCATAATGGCTGACTGGGCGTAAAACACCAAGTTACTGTCATCGCCCTGATATTACCATAATGGCTGACTGGGCGTAAAACACCAAGTTACTGTCATCGCCCTGATATTACCATAATGGCTGACTGGGCGTAAAACACCAAGTTACTTACTGGCATCACCCTGATATAACCGCACTGGTTGACTTGGCGTAAAACACCAAGTTACTTACTGTCATCGCCCTGATATAACCGCACTGGTTGACTGGGCGTTAAACACCAAGTTACTTACTCCCTCTCTGTCTGTCTGTCTGTCTGTCTGTCTGTCTGTCTGTCTCTCTCTCTCTCTCTCTCTCTCTCTCTCTCTCTCTCTCTCTCTCTCTCTCTCTCTCTCTCTCTCCAGTTTTGCTATTTCGGTTTTAAAGCTATATTAAAAACGATGTCTGCTACATTTACGTGTTTCACACAGATATTGCCTTCTCGTGTTGCTGCTCCCTGTAACAGTGTCGATGTTCACGGTGTCAAATAAATTTGGCCACTTTTCTAACCACATGCAAAGGGTTCCTATATCCATACACAACGAACATGACATATATCATCATATTATGCTCATTTCGCATGCTTGCATTAAAAAAAAAAAAATCTACACAAGTTGTTATATTTCATCAATAGCAGCAGCGTTTGTTTGTGTATGATTGTGTACGGTCAATATACTCGTGTATGCGGGTGCCTCCTTGTGTGTGTGTGTGTGTGTGTGTGTGTGTGTGTGTGTGTGTGTGTGTGTGTGTGGGGGGGTGTGTGTGTGTGTGTGTTTGTGTGTGTGTGTGTGTAGTGTATGTGTGTGTGAGTGTGTGTGTGTGTGTGTGTGTGTGTGTGTGTGTGTGTGTGTGTGTGTGTGTGTGTGTGTGTGTGTGTGTGTGCACGCTCGCGCTTGTGTGTCTCTCCAAACAAGATCTGTCGCTGTATAAATACTTTAACTGTTATTATTATTCTGTTTTGTTGTTGTTGTTTTTTTGTTTGTTTTTGCTTCAAAAAAAGGTATTTTTCTCGGAAATTGGGCACGTTTTGTACTGTCCTATTAGAATGACGTTCTTTGTCCCCCACTGCGTGTTTTAACACTTTTTCCACGGGAACTAAGGACGGTGTGGCATCAATGGTCACAATTTTGGCTGAATACAGTTTCCTTCATTAGCAAAATCCCTTGACATAAAGATAAAGCAACAGGCTGTAGCTTGTTTTGATTCCGTTTATCGGTAAGCTTTCTGTAATAAGCCGCGTAGATATGCGTACGACAGAAAATTGGTGCGGTCGCCCCAACGAAGTCAGAACAATCCCATGACACAGTGATGACAATGGCGGTGATAGCAAAGGTTATAAACTGTCATGTTACAATGTCATTAGCAGCCGGTATCACATTTAGCACGTAGGCCTGGCTCTGGGTCAGTCTGCGTGATATGAGCTGCAGGTACGAACTTGATATCATACATTTCGTAGAACACATCAAGCAGACGTTGATAGTAATGTGTATAAGTTTCACTGCGTTGGCCTCTTTCTCACGCTGTTCAGTTAAACAGAGCTATTCATCGATGTTAGGTACTACAGATTCCGATTTTTTACGGCCCCTTATGTTTGGAGAATCCAAAGTTATTAATAATTCCTCGAAGTGAAGTCATCTGAAAGAATTTATTTTAGAAACCCCAACAAGAAACAATGAGGAGAGAAAACAACACACACACACACACACACACACACACACACACACACACACACACACACACACACACACACACACACACACACACACACACACACACACACACAAACACACACATCTATATTTTACAGGTATTCCATAAAGGTTAAACTCAGCTATAAACCAAATACAGAGCTCTGAAGCCGTTGAAAGTTGAGGTGGCCGTCCTGGGCTCCCGTCCCTAATAAGCCTACAGTTTCTGTGGACGTAAAGCAACACTTCAACCAACCAACCAAACCAAATTCAGATCTCAGGATCTGTGTAAAAATCGATGTGGCCGTCCTGGGCTCCCGTCCCTAATAAGCCTACAGTTTCTGTGGACGTAAAGCAACACTTCAACCAACCAACCAACCAAACCAAATTCAGAGCTCAGGATCTGTGTGAAAATCAGTCGATGTGGTCGTTCCTAATAAGCCTACGGTTTCTGTGGACGTAAAGCAACACTACAACCACCACATCGACGACTATACCAAATTATCAACATTAAGCTCCCTGGGAACGGCGTAGCCGTTGGGATACTTCGTTTCATTAAGCCCCACTATCATTATCAATTATCAACATTAAATCGGACTGGCACAGCAAAAAGAAAATGTTTACATCAAAAGCATGATGAGGATGATGAAGTGATGCTTAATGTCCTCAGATGTCAGTTGACATATTAGGGACACGTTGTGACCAATGCCGAAGCATGGTTCAACAATTCTTTACGTCCACGGAATCCAGAAGGCTCGTTAGGACGGACAGCCCAGGATGGCCACCTCGACTCTCACACAGCTCCTGAACTATGACATCAAAAACACAAAGCACAATTTTTTTTACATTTTTTTAAAAATTGAACAACAAAACAACAACAACAAAAACGCGGTGTGTTCACCCTCGTCGTTAAGATACGGTGATACAGAAATGACCGTTTTTTTTATTGTTTTTTTTTATAGTGAACAAAAAAGGACAACAAAACAGGAGAGAGAGAGAGAGAGAGAGAGAGAGAGAGAGAGAGAGAGAGAGAGAGAGAGAGAGAGAGAGAGAGAGAGAGAGAGAGAGAGAGAGAGAGAGAGAGAGATTGATTGATTAAACTTTATTTCTCAGCGGTGAAGATATTAGCACTTAGGCCGACTCACATATCTGCCGTTGCTACAGTACTACTAATAACCAAGACATTCAAAGTGAAATATTCGAGAGACAGACAGACAGACAGACAGAGAGAGACAGAAACATACACAGAGACACACACAGAGAGACAGAGAGAGAGTTATTTTTTGTCACTGTCAAAGCCGGTCACGTCAAAAAGTTGATTAAAGAGCTGACGCGGATATTTTATGAACAAAAAAATAAATGAACCAGAACTGACATGATTTATCTCTCAAGGCAAGTTTGACGAGGGCCGGTCGCTATATACACCTAACAAACGAAGGCAACTGCACAGCTGACGAAATAGCACAGGCTGGGACATAGAACTTTACACGGCCTACTTCACTCACCGGCCGGCATTCTGACCTTTCAATTTCTGCCTATCTCCCTCCAGTCCATTCAGTGTGAGCCGGTTTGGCCTAGCGGTAAGGCAAAATCAACACGCAAGGGAGTTAATTATCGCTCGAGATACGTAAGACAAGTACAGCAACAAGGACCTGAGTCGCCTACGGTAACTCTCACCTGGCATGCGTGTAAGTACAAGGTACATAAACGCCACCAGAGGTACATCCTCAAATCTGAGGTAACTCTCACCTGGCATGCGTGTAAATACAAGGTACATAAACTCCACCAGAGGTACAGCCTCAAGAGTTACCATAGGCGACTCAGGTCTTGTTCAGTGTTGCCGTAGTTGTGTTACGTATTTCGAGCGCTAATTAACTCCCTTGTGTGTTGATTCTGCACGAGCGCTCCGCTGGGCCTCGTTCTGTTTTAGATTTGTGACAAGTCACTAGCGGTAAGGCGTTAATAAGGCTCAGGTAACCTGCGGACAACGTCATTTCCGGTCCCCTACTTCGGCTCTCCTTTCTCTTCGAAAGCTGCGGTTTCGTAGACACCGTCTTATGGCTTTGCCTCTCACGTTATTCTGGTGGTTGGTTGGTTGAAGTGTTGCTTTACGTCCACAGAAAACGTAAGTTTATTAGGGACGGAGCCCAGGACGGCCACCTCGACTTTCACACAGTTCTTGAGCTCTGATTTACGTCCACAGAAACCGTAGGTTTATTAGGGACGGGAGCCCAGGACGTCCACCTCGACTTTCACACAGCTCCTGGGCTCTGATTCTGGCGGTAAGTAAGTAAACATGGTGCTTAACGTCCACAGAAACCATAAGGCTTGTTAGGGACGGGGAGAAGGGGGGAAAGGGGGTGTGGAGGTGGAGGGAGAGGGAGATTATATACCTATCGCTACACTATCACCACCAGAATGACTCCTGCATTAAGATGGGCAGCTATGAAAGCCATTTTAATGTTTCAATAGGAAGTGATGGACAAAGTCACAAGACGGTGTCCACAAACCACAACCTTTTTGAAGAGAAGGGAGAGCCGAAGCGGTATCGAACCGAGGTCCTTCCGCTTACCAGCCTAATGCCTTACCGCTAGGCCAAACCGGCTCACGTATTGGCGGTGATGATGATGATGATGTGGGGTTTCATGTCCTCGGATGTCGGGTTGACATATTAGGGACAAACTGTAAGAAACTCTTAAAAGTACAGATGAGTGGGGGTGGGGGTGGGGGGACAGAAGGGGGGTCGCTTCAGCTTCAGTACGTGTTATCATGTCCGGGGGGCAGCAAGGGCCTACTGTTGGATAAAAAAGACATTTTGTCCTTCGGAGTGCATTTTACTGAGGATAAAAAACGACGACCACCTGCCCACAGCTGTAAATGGGCCTGTAATGAGGGCAGCATACATTAATTTTTTTTTAATCTATCCAGCTTTTGTTAGAAGGAAGAAACCTTAAAAAGCAGGTTATGGTTTAGACATTCTGCTCCCCAGCCACGCAGCCGGGGAGTGACGCAGT
>OY757541.1:5008225-5095236 GCA_963584105.1 Alviniconcha strummeri
ACACGCACGCACGCACGCACGCACGCACGCACGCACGCACGCACCATCACCACCACCACCACCAACAAAAATAATTCTCGGTGACAAGCACTGAGAAGTTAGGAAGGGATCAGTCCGGCTTGCAGTAGACGACGCACGCAGGGCTATACTCTGACCTACTTACTGGCGCAGAGGGAACCTTTGAACAGCCTGGGTCATGTAACTCAGTGTAACCGTGGAACCACAATTTCTGCGTCCGCGGTACTTTTGACGCGGGGCTCTGAGAAGGCGTGAAAACTTGACAAAGTGTACACAGTTTTAAATAAATCCACTGATGGATCACAGTCATCATAATACATTACCCGCACAAGTTTCGTTTAGGCACAGCTGACACTCTTTACGTCGTGACGTGTTAACAGGCACTCATTTTTACTATCTCTTTTAATTACCTAGTCAGTTTTATCTCAGGCATTAAGTGTACGAGCGCGAGTACACATTCAGTCATAGTTCAGGAGCTGTGTGAGAGTCGAGGTGGACGTCCTGAGCTGTCCGTCCTAACGAGCCTTCTGGTTTCCGTGGACGTAAAGATTTATTGAACCGTGCTTCGGCATTGGTCACAACTTGTCCCTAATATGTCAACTGATATCTGAGGACATTAAGCATCAATTCATCAACACATTCAGTCACACACGTATCTGTTGAGGCTCTTGATATATATCTAGCAACTCTCTTTCTCTCTCTCTCACTCTCCACACACACACACACACACACACACACACACACACACACACACACACACACACACACACACACACACACACACACACACACACACACACACGTATACACACACACAGGCGTGCAACATGCATAATCTTATACAGTTTGTATTTCTGTACCAAGAAGTGAAGAGTCTGACAGTGGATCAGACACAAATTGAACCCGATAAGCGATCCCAATCCATTGCATGCGCATACAGAGATTTAGAACAGCTCAGCGCTTTGGGAAAAGGAAGAAAAGAAGGGGATGAGGTGGGTGTGGGGGGATTTAAAAAAAAATCATCCCAGATAAACAAAACGGCGAGTTGCCACCGTTACGGCGATTTGGGAAACGGCGAATCTGTACCTCACCTCTGAGCAGGTCGGAATCAGTGCCATCAGGCTGCGTTGATCAGGTCCCGAGGCAGGAACTAGCCTATAGTTTGTTCTTGGGCAGTTTGAAATTCATTATTCGATTTGAGGTGTTTAATTCTCACATGCATTGGGAATATTCGGGTTGTCTGAGAAACCGCCCGCGCGGCTATCCCGGCAGCTGCCGCGTCGGCTATAGAACTGACTTGCTAATCAACTGGCATATCCGAGCTGGAGCGACCTACTAGCCCTATCCACCTGGGTTTCAACATCTGAAACAGATTCAGTTCCGACATTGGCCTAGGGTCAAGTTACGCCTCGTGACTCCAAAGACTCCTCGTGACACTGTTCTCGGAAAACTCGAAGCCGCTACTGTCGAAAACTCAGTAAAACTCTTGAATGCACAACTCGACACGGCATTTCGACTCAGTTCTGGAAAACCGAGACACTCAGTGACCGAGTCAAGTTGTTCAGTGGTGAATACATTGTTATTGCCACAGCACTCCCCCCCCCCCCCCCACCCCCAGTGATTTCTTTTGTTCTGTTGCCGCTGTCCCAGTGCCAAATCAAACTGTCTGCCCGGGCGGCTTCAAAGAGTGTTGCTCTTACACAGATTACCCAGTTCAGCACCAAGGATTCCACTGCTGTGATCTACTAAAAGCAATGCAGAATTTCATTTTCAGTAACACTCATTGACGTGATCGTGCCTAACAAATTCTGACACAACTAGTGCGTGCAAGGGCACACACACACACACACACGCACGCACGCACGCACGCACGCACGCAGGCAGGCAGGCAGGCAGGCAGGCAGGCATGCACGCACGCACGCACACACACACACACACACACACATACAGGCACACACACACACACATACAGGCACACACACACACACGCACACACATTCACACACACACGCACACACATTCACACATATACACACACGCAGGCACGCACGCACACACACACACACACACACACACTGACACACACACAGACACACACAGACACACACACACACACACACACACACACACACACACACACACACACACACACACACACACACACACACACACACACAACGAAGGAAAAGGAAAGACAGACGAGGCTATAACGTTGCTGGCGAAAGGGTGACAAAGCGTGCAGCAAGTGAACCTTCCGGTGCGACTTGTCACCATGCGGGTTTAGATTTGTCACATGTGGTGACAAAACGTGCCGCGGTGACAAAATGTACAGGCAGTGCATCTAGTAACAAAATCGACGAGCCGAGGTGACAAAACGCGCAGGCTGTGCACTAGTGACAACTGAAACGTGCCGGGGTGACAAAACGCGCAGGCTGTGCATATGGTGACAAAACGTGCCGGGGTGGCAAAAGGCACAGGCAGTGCATCAGGTGACAAAACGTGCTGGGGTGACAGAACATGCAGGCAGTGCATTTAGTGACAAAACGTGCCGGGGTGACAAAACGCGCCGGCTGTGCATCAGGTGACAAAACGTGCCGGGGTGACAAAACTGATGTGCCGCAACAGAGCTCATTACCATCCAGGCCAGGCGGCTCAGTGTAAAAGCCCGTCTATTTTAAAATAGACGGGCTTTGGCTCGGTGTCACTGAGTTTAGGTCGCGGCCTTGCCCTTGCCGGTTGTGCTATGTAGCGTTTGTGGTAACTATGATGATGATATCCATTTAGTATAGCGCATGATTCCATTAACTTGAATGCTCAGTGCGCTGAAGGAGATAAAAAATAAAAATAAAAATAATAATAATTTAGGAGTGAAAATCATAGCATAAAGAAAACGATGCACAGAGAGTAGGTCCTTCACTGAGAAAACTGTCTCTCTGTTTTGTTTTTGTTTTTGTGTGTGTGTGTTTTGACGTCTGTAGAACCCCGAAAAGGAATCTGCTTTCCTGATTGTTTGTGGTAGGGCGTCACTTTGGGGGCAGCGTTAGAAAAAGCCCTAAAACCAACCGGGGGGGGGGGAGGGGGGTAGTGGCACACTCGAGCATCGACTCTTTAGTCTACCGGCCACGGCCGAGCTGCCCTGAGACCAAGCTACGCTATCTCTGAGCTGTATAGCCCCCTCGTTCTCGTGACACTGAGGACGGAGACATGAGTAACGAACAGAGACGGCACCGTCCCCAGTCGGGCTGAGGACACGATAGGCCAAGTTCTTCCAGCAGCACTAGTGTATGCCAAGCCGCAGCAGCTATAACACACACACACACACACACACGCATTCTAAAATTAGTTCGGGTACACTGATGTAGTACAGAACAAACCGAATCCCTGCGAAAATGTTTGGCAATGGAACTGCCCCTCTCATCGGTCCAGCAAGATCCCACCAGACTCCCTCTAACCCCGCTTAGAAAGACTATGGCCTATGGTCCCTGCTCTGACCAAACTGATTTTGCCACACTGGCAAGCAGTGAACAGACTAGCTGAGACTGAAAGGGGGACGCAAAAGAACTGAGCTTGAATCATACATTACAAAACATGGAGTTGAACTGGCGTACAGTGCATTTCTGCCATCGCCTGGCACCGAAAAGGCAACGGCGCCGGAAGAAAAGTCATGTGCTCGAGTTTTGATGGTTTTTGTTTTCGATCATGATGCAATGCGCCAGGAACAATGGCACATGTCCAGCTACAGCCCTGTGCGGCTTGTACTTGCCATGCGGAGCTGTTTGGGCTGGAGACCGTCATCCACAGAGCCAAATCAGTTTTGCCCCCTCCGCATGCGAGACTAGCTGTAGCTCTGTTGGCTGCGGAGTTATTTTGCTTCACAGCCGGCACTCGGTTCGCAACCACTGGCTTCTGTTTGTGCGCAGTTCACAAGTCGCCCGCCAGTGGTTTGGCCCCATTCCAAGTCCTTACATCGGCTGTGCCTAAAAAGGTGGCTCGTGATTGAACGAGTGACGACTGAAACGCGTATGTTTGGTGGAAAAGTGAGATTGCTGAATACAAATGTATTCAGGCCTGTTAATCAATACATCATTCCTTTCACCGCAACTGTGCAGGTTTACATCTCAGGACTGTCCGCCAGGACTATATTTATGTTCAGTGACAGTCTACTGCCTCAGTGTTACTCTCAATCGCTAAATAATGACTCCTATAATCAGCCGTCTCTCACTAGTCTGGTTGGCGTGTCTTGCTGCTAAAAATAAGGTACTGATCAGTCCCGGGGCAAATCAGTAGCAGACAAAGCTGAAATTTGATAAATACATCAGAACAAAATCTGACAAAATGCATTATTGTGGATGAAAATAAAACAAACAAAAAACAACAACCCCAAAACTAAAAGACAGCACCCCCCCCCACCCCCGCCCAGCAGAGTTTAGTGACAAGTTCGAGGCCTTTGTCATGGCATCCATGCCGCCACAGTTATACATGAGACTGGTTGAGAGAATCGTCAGCCTGTAAAAACTTTTTGTCCTCAATGGTCAGTACCAAGTCGGCTAAAGATCACAGATCGAAAGTAACGGCAATGTGTATAATCGGACTTGAGCCACTGCATGTTTTTGTTCTGGGCCTGTATATATAATTATGTATTCATGTATATAAAATTGACTGATCAGCAGTCACACCCGGATCAACATGGATAAGGTAAATGGTAATTGCACAAAATATTTCCTGCAGTGTAAGCACGCTTGTGTTATCTTTCCGCTTGTTCTGTTCGTACTTCTTGCTCTTTCAGATAACATTGTTGATGATTGCTGAGTGAAATCTCACCCCTGTGAAACGCCCTGCAGTGCGCTTTCGCCAATGCGGGCACTTAGCATGTGTGGTACACCACGTGACAACCCGAGCATGCGCAAACATTCGGCATTTAACACCGAAGCCAGTCGCCTACATGAGACTGATGGCTAACTCGGCCGAGACGGAGGCCTGTTAGCTCAGCTTTGTGCTGGCACAGATTCTGATTTTCGGCAATAATTATGGCTCTCAACCGGTGCTATGTAGATACTTTATTTTGAACTGTATCGCACGTGTATTCCTCAAGCAGATTCTGTGATAAATGTGCAATTTTCCAGGGTAGGAACCACACGAGCCGTTGACTATTGAATTCCTGTCAGGTAAGATGGTTTCTGAGCTTGTACTGTTGATATTATCGTTTTCACACCTGCTGATTTCGTGACTTGCATCAGTACATACCATTGCTATCATTTGCACACAGATTTTGCTGGACACTGATGCTTGTTTGTTTCTGGCTTGTGTGACCTCATTTCGTGTTGTGGTTGTTTGTCTGGGGTGGTAGGCTTTTGTGATACCGGTCAGTGTGCTTTGATTATAATTATATGGTCGTTTATTTGTTGGTTTATGCCCACAGTGGAACTTTGTGTTCATTTCTGTTACAGCGCTTCCTCTGAGCAAGTGCAATTTGTGGAGAGGCGATGTTTTGTAATTTTTTTGCATGCAAGGTTTGGGCTGCGGTGACGCCATTTTGTTTCGCCGCCATGTTTGCCCGACGGGAACCTCATGAAAATTCAAGATGGATTCCGTGCAGCTCTTAGTTGATGGCAAAATGTTCTCCCAGGGCGGTGTCTGGGTCAGTCATTCAGGCAGTAAAGTGCGTTTGCGAATACACGCCTGAACGATTTGGTTGTGGCAGTTTGGTAGACACAATTTTCGACTAAGTTTGATGTTTTTGAATGTCATTGCTTTATTTCGCAAGTTCGACTCCATGTCCAAGGCTGAGGCTCGTCACAAAGTCGACCAGCGAAAAGCGCTTGCATCGTTGTTACACGTAGGCCTAATAATTGATACGCAAGAGTTGAGCATAAGCAACTATCGTAGCAGTCACTGATCAGGCAAACTAGCCTTGTGCTTTATATTAAAACTGAACCTTTCCTATTTTGAAATCAATCGTGAAAAACATAGAATTATATTTATAGGAAGGCTCCTAGAATTATATTTATAGGAAGGCTCCTCATTAAAAAAAAAATGAGAAAAATGTTGCATTCTGTTTCTAGTGGATGGACTCATTCCTGTCTACCAGCTTGAAAGGGTATTTTCATACTCTAAAAAAATTCTGAAAGGTATCTCCTTTTATCCCTTTTTTTGGTTTGTTTTTTGAGGGCACACCACAGGAACAGGGAATGTGCAATCAAGACTGACAGAAGCATTGCAATTAATCAAATTTTGAAAATGTGCATGTCGGGGCTCCTTGTTTTTGTGCAGTCAGATTTGGAATCTGGGAGATCATGCAAAGGCTGCGCCAAGCTGGGAGTAAACACTGTTAAATCTTGCACTTTCTTCAGATGGATTTCTGCATATGAACCCAGTGCTGCTTTGACCTTGCAGCATCTTCATTCTTGGTGGTCTCTGCTTTTTTCACGTCTTGTCAGTACTGAATGCTGAAAGTTCACAGGAAGCAATAAAAAAAAAATTTCTTCCCCCGTATCATTGTATGCTTAATTGTTGGAGCATAACTGTAGATCATGTATGTGCAAACCTGGTACTTAACTGTTTGGTTGCCCTTTGGGGGTTTGCTGGTTGAGTCAGGGTGGTTTTGCATTTGTTTTGATGTGCCGATTAACCTTCATTGCCATTTTGATAAACATGCATCTGGTGTTCACATTCACTTACTAGTTACGACTTTATGATTGGATAAAATGAAAGGCAACAGTCAGTGAACATTAAGAAGACATTTTAGTCGGTGACCTCGGTGTTTGTGCCACTGCAGCTTTGAGAGAGTGTTGCATTGTTTACATTGGGTTGTTTGTCTCTGAAAAATCTGGTCATTATCACCCGCTTCACAGATTCTTAAGGAGTATTTTCACCACTTACTACAGATGTTAAAGCGTAAATTTTAGACAGAGTGAAAATCTAAACCAGGACCTGTTTAAATTTTCAGCATACGAAAATGCAGTTAAAAAAAGAAGAAAGATCATAAATATTTTAAGACCTGTTTTGTGCTTCATTTTTTTTCCTGTCAGGAATGTGCCCAGTCTTGTGTGTTCGGTGGTACATGTGAAAGTCTTGTGACCTCTTTCTGCCATATTGTTGGTTTCTGTATTGCACATTGTGTAGTCTCCGTACGGAATTCTCACTCTCGGGCAGTGAGGCTTGTATTTCTGCTGCCATTTTCTGGAAGCTGTGTTGAAATTATTTTCACTGAGAACAAAATTAAATGAAAAAAACCTGATGATGAAAGTGCCAAAGCAGTGAGGGAACAAGTGTTCCTGTCAAGATACAAATATGAGCCTGGCATAGTATAGTCTGTTTCCAAATTGTGTAAATACTGCCATTATTGTCGCTTCTGTCTCTGTAAATACTGCCATTATTGTCACTTCTGTCCCTGTAAATACTGCCATTATTGTCACTTCTGTCCCTGTAAATACTGCCATTATTGTCACTTCTGTCCCTGGTCTGAGGCTAGAAACTGAAAATACTTGGCAATTTTTCTGAAAATAGTAGTTTTTGTTTAACTTTAAGTGTACTCTTATTTGTATTTGAGTATAAACTGTTCTGCAAAGGGGTGAATTTGAGGTCCTAATGGGTGAACATGCACTGATTGAGAGCTTTCAGGAGCCCTGCTTAGTTTTAAGAGCAAGTAAACAAGGTTGCTTTTTCCCCTCCATTTTGCTTTTGTTATTACAGTTCATTTTGCTAGAAAAGTGGAGGTCTTGCATTCCTCAAGTGCATTTTTTGCATGATGCTTCTCCGCATTTGTTTTTATTTTTGAAGTTATTGGGCAGTTTTGTGTTGATGTTGTAACCTGGTTCAGTGTAAAACTATATATATATGCATGTACAAGACCTTGACTTGGTATGTACAAGTAGAAAAGGTGGGTAGGGACACCAGGGATCTGTATGATTGGAAATTAGGAGAAACTGTGATTTCATTTTCTTCTGAAATTGTGAATATTTTAGTAATGGCACCTGTGATTTGTTACCATCCCTTTTTATCAGTTTTGAAGTGTTATTCTTTTGTCAAGTTAAAGGATTTGGGGGAGTGTGTGTCAAAGTATACTGGAGTCACATTTTTATGTTGTCTTGAGGATGTGAGTGTGTGTGACCATAGGAGAGTTCCTGGACCAGGCATGGGAATTGTCTGCAAAAATAAAAAAATTCATGGCAGTGAAACTTGACTTTCCACAGGGGAAAACAGTTGTTCCTGGAATTGGGGGTAAAAAAAGAAGAAGGAAGTACCCCACCTGAATACCTGTGAAGCTTTTGGAGTAATTAACACATGGCTATCGCCTGTCTTAGTCGCTTTTTTAAACTGCTGTGCAACCCCAAACAGTGACATGCTCTTTAGTATGATGGAGGTCACTTGATGGAAGATCAGCCAAGCTTGAAGTGAAAGTTTGTGAGGAGGTGGAAGAAGGAATGCATTGATGCATGATTTCATGAAGTTACAGTTTATGATCTTGATCTTATAGATCGCAGGACCTACCGTTCAGCTTAGATGCAACTGGAGGGGAGTGTGCCTGGGAATAAGGTGGTGCTTGGGTTGGCGATCAGTGAGGTCCTAAAGTGTAGGGTTTTTCACCTGGTTGTCACTGAGGTGGTTCCAGTTGCTGGCAGTGTGGATGAAAAAGTTAACTAACTTAATTTTTGTAAGAATGACCTGAGGAGAGCCTCAGACTGCATAGACTGGTCTTTTTTTGGGGGGAGGGGTGAATATTGGGCTAGGGTTTAGATTTCAGAGTTTTGAAGAAATTTCCATGCCAGATGTGCCTTGCAGGTGGTAATTGCCATTACATCTGTTGAGTGGTATTAACTGTTGTTTTGAAAAGCATTAACTGCCCCAGACTGCCTGTCACCACCCACTCTTTTTTCTTACTGCCTGATCCGAGGCTGTTGTTTACTACTTCTGGGCGATGCCCTTTGTTTGGAGTTTGAGAGATACTGTGAATTTTCAAAGTTGTGAGATGGACACGATAGATGCATGAAAATAAACAAAAGCCCTGCTGTTAGCACTGGCACCGGAGCTTCATCCTTTGAGATTTGAACTACAAATTTGGCACAGTCGCTTACCTTGGGCACCCTAAAAAAAACTCACAAAGCTTCATCTTTGGAGATTCAGACTGGAAATATTGCGAAGTGGTTACCCTGTAGGCACCTTAAAACCTGACATTCAGATGCAGACATTTCTGATTTGGGATTTTGTTGTTGTATGCTTTTATTTTTGAGTGAAAGAAGAAAAAAAAAAAGTTGGCTATACAAGAACAATGTATTTGCGAACTGGGAAAACTACAGTGAGTAAAACTTACTTGGTGTTTATCGACTTTAAAGTTGTATACCGGGATCATTTGACACAGTTGCTTCCCTTCGCATGGGATTTCGTAGTGAAAGGGCAGTGGCTGGTCTGGGACCAGGTGGGTTAAGGTACTGAATGTGTTCACATACAAATCTGATCTTTTTTTCTTTTCTTTTTCAGCTTACATCCAAAGATCTTTCAACTTTGCCTTGCAGTATAGTCAGCTTTATCTTAAATGATAAAGGTATGTTGCTAATACTTGTAAACAGGTATGCCTGTTTTTCTGTTTGACTTCCTTGACAAATGTTAGTCTGTGTATTTGTAATGATTAGTCATGAGGCCATGAAGTGTTTGGTGGTTCACGAGATTCAGAGAGAGAGAGATTGGGAGGGCCTTGACCTCCGATGTGTTAACTCAGTTTGACATACTGCGTTGTTTGTGACAAAGATTGGGGATGGAGTCCTGGGAGATTGGGGATAAAGAAGTTTTAATGTAACTGAAATTACACTGTTACCATCAGAATAATGATCATTAAGATGGATGCCAGTGTGAGCCCGTTGAGTGTTTCATGAATTATTGAGGGTGGGAGTGGGTGTTAGAAGAGTTGGTACATTTTTTTTCCTCCAAGTAGGGTGATCTGAAGCAGATTTGAACTTTGGTCCATCTGCTTCAGTTCCTACCACTAGTACCAGCCAAGCTCCTTTGCATGAGACAAACCAGCTGGCAAGTTACTGTGTTATGCATGATGTCAGTATATTGTAAATGCAAGCCTTTGGATAAAGTGTGTGTGAGGATGTTTATAAGAGAGAAAAGTGAGTTTGATATTGATCTGTTCCAGATTAAAATTCCATTGCCAAATTGTGAACACTGCCTTGTCGTTCATCTCTACTCGGGTAGGTCTTGTGAAGCGCACCTTTGTTCATATTTATTTTACTGACTTGCTGTTTCACTGGTATGATCAAATGCAAATGGTGGGTTTTGTAATTACAGTGCAGGACATTTTCATTGTTTGTGCAATGTACTGTTGCAAGACTTCTTTCTGGAGAAGTGACCAAAGATGCCAGGAGGTGGGGGTAGGGGCAGCTATACCTGATGTTACACTGTTTCCACCAGAATGGGTGTTAAAAAGGGCAGTGACAAGAGTGCCATTTTAATGGTTCCTTAATTGTGAGTGGCAAAGTAAAAAACAACAACAGATTTTGCATTAAATTGAGCATTAAGCTATTAGCTAACATTTCATTGATTATGATGGGCAAAATCACAAGACTGTCCAGAAAGCACACATTTGGAACAGGAAGGAAACTCAAAGCAGGCTCATACAAGACA
Source organism: Alviniconcha strummeri (assembly GCA_963584105.1). Lineage (NCBI taxonomy): Eukaryota > Metazoa > Mollusca > Gastropoda > Provannidae > Alviniconcha > Alviniconcha strummeri. The sequence continues at coordinate 5,018,867 of OY757541.1, forward strand.
CTTGTCCGTTTGTCAGCCTAGTGCAATACCACTAGGCCAAACCAATTTACTCGCATTGTATGCATGTATAAAGGCTTTTTAGATGTGAGGTTTACGTTTTGGACATGGGTGACATAATCTGCTCAACTGTTTTCATTGTTGAAAGTTAGCTAGTGAAGTATGTACAGATAACAATTGTAAAACAGACTAGGGAAGAATGTTTGGTTAATAACAGTGTATATTCATCTGTTCAGTTTTCATATCTTGGTTAACTGTTTGCACTGGGGAAGAAAAAAAATCTTTGTTTATTTTCAGATCTCTGTTTTCACGCCACTTGTTCTTCATCTCATCAAAAGTAACCTTGGTTGGGTTTATGTAAGTACATTGCAGCTTATCTTACAATTGTACCCCAGCAGTAAGCTCCCCAACTTCCACACACACACACACACTTGAGATGCTGCAGCTACACAGTGAGGAAACCACAAGTTGCCAGTGATTCTGTATTCTGGCAGTATATTGCGCAAATGTGACAGTGTATGGGGGACATCCTCTTAGTCTTGCAACTGAACAGTCGCCCATAACACTGTGTGTGTAGCATACCATCTCTGTCCCATTTCCACAGCTGTCATCCTTATTGTGGTATACATGGAGATGTATATCACAAGTTTTTGTTGCTGTTTGATTTCTTTGATTTTGGTCATGCTTGATACAGGTCAGTCTTGGCACCTCTCTCTTAGAAAGTTCTGCCATTTGTTCGTCTGTTTGGTAGCTGTTGTCTTCATTTTATTTGGTTTCCACAGTGCCACTCAGTTTTCAGCCAGAAAAGTTCATGAAATGTTTTGCTTAGCTTTTGAAAGCTGAAAAATGGACCCTGATAATGGAAGTCTTGTTCACCTGTGCCATGCTTTGAGGGTGGTTGCAAAAGATGGGTTCTTCTGTATTAATGGTTTGTGATATTAAACCATTTTTAGGTCACAAATGAAAATGATGAACCTTATGTTTTTGATCTGTCAGGGTTGGTTGATTGGGCATTTGTTCTTTTTTTAAGCTAGGAAGATGTCTTAGAATTTGTAATCACAGAGTACTGTGTACATTTGCCTTTTTCTTGTATTTGTTTGGACAGGTGTTCATAGTGCAAGTGGCTTAACAAGGTTGTGTACTTTGGAAGGTGAGGACAGAGTTTTTGACGTGCATGAAAAAAAGGGGGGAAATGTGGGTTTATGTGATAATCAGTGTAATGGGGCTGTGACAGGCTGGTCCAACCAGGCTTGGCATAAACTTAAACGTTGCAGTTTTCTTGGACAGTACACGTCGAACCTTGCATGATGGTAGCACATTTGTGTACTCTTTGAGTTGACCCACGTGTGCAATTTTGAGTGACTGTAAGTTACTTTTCAGGATCACAGACAGCATACTGTTGTGTACATTTGCAGTTGTACATTTTGGTGAGCTCATACTTTTGTAGTTAAATACATGGACTAGATGCTGTCTGTTGCTATGGTCAGTGGGAGGTAATTGATGGTTTTCTGTTTTGTCAAGCACCATAACTTAATTTATTTTTAGTCACTGTTACAGCACATTCCTTTTGTCAGCATGATAAAACATCTGTTGAGGTCTGTTCATGCCAGGTTTAATGCCCTTGACCAGGTTATTTTTTTTTGAGGTAGGGAGAGGTTGAGCTGTATATTGAATTTTCTTAGTACGTTCTTGTTTGATCAAGAGCGGAGAGCTTGTCTGTAAAGATCAAGTCTGCTCGAGAGCAGAGAATAGCACTATATAAAAGCAATCATCATCATCAAGCATAAACTGTACGATTATTAAATGTGTAAGAAATGTTTTTTGGAAGACTGTGAAACATTTATGGGAGATGATTTAAGGATTTGACAAAAACTTCCAATATTGGCTCTACCATGAAAACTTTCAACAAGTACTTTAAATTTGTTATGATGATAGCTGGTATTAAGTTATGTTTTTATAATTGTTGTGGCGACCTTGGTTGACTTCTAAAATGTGATTTCTTGAGGTAGATAATGTTTGCAGGTTTTGTATTTTACTTTAAACAAAGTTCTACACACTGTATGAGCATTTTTGAAAATGTAAAAAGATTGTCGTCTCTTTGAGACCACAAGGAAGATTGCTGTCTCTTTGAGACTGCGCAAGGGAAATAAGTTGCACTCGTATGGCTTCATTGTGGACATATTTTTTTTTCTCATTTCAACAATGTATGGGGAAAAACCAAACCACCAGTGTGAGAAAAGAAGAGAAGAAAATTGGTGTCCGAGAGGGAGCCTCTGAGAAACGAACTGAGTGGTTGATTGGGCATTAAATGTTGCAACATGTATGTGAGTCACTTGGGCATTCACTTTTCTGGTGAGGTAGTTTCTGTACTCTTTGCACTGGTGTTTTTAGAAGTAAGGGTATGTAACAAGAGCAGCTCACACATACGCATTTTCAGTTACACATGCCAGCGCTGTAAATACACCACTTCAATGGATAGTGAAATAAGCTAGTCACTCATGTAGCATTACATGCGAGCGCATTGAGTCTGCTTGAGAGTGGAGAATAGCGCTATGTAAAAGTGAACATCAACACATGAGACCCTTGTTGTGCCTGTAAATCTGGAGATAAACGAACTGCTTAGCTTTTGAAAGTCTGATGGAACCACATCATACTGGACCTAGTATTCTTAGTCTTGCATAGCCTTATCATCCCATATTTTTAAACAGTGTGTATGTGGCATTCAGAACTGGAGAACGTGCATTAACTTGACCCCTGATATGGAAATGAGCCTTTAAAAAAAAATCCAAAGCGCGGTATGGTTAGCAGTGTTTTTTTGTCAGAACACAGTGGTTAATAGTGTTTTTTTGTCATTCTCATGCTGATTGGTTTTTGTCAAGAGTTCGGCTTTTTTGTAAGGCTCTTGCTGAGCAGCTCTGAGATTGCATTTTACAGGTGGCATGTGCAGTTTACTGCCGTATTGCATTGATATTTACAATTAATGCATTTATATAACATTTCAAAACTTTTTTATCGTTTCTGTCTGTCCATATTTTTTCCCTTTAATCTGATATTAATCAATTAGATGTAGTAGTCGACAATACCAGCATGTCCTAGCCTTACGTGCTTTTCTAACAGGAGTAATATTGAAGGGGCTAACCCTTCGAAAACTTGCATTTGACGTTTGTGTATGTATTTGTGTAGGGATTGGCTTTGTGGACAGACTTGAGAAAGGGTTTACATGTATATATATATGAGAGGTCTTGAAGTGTGCATTTGTGTATGGCTGAGCTTGATTGTCCTTAGATGACCCTGTGCAGTTGACAGGGTGTTAAAATCCAATGATTGACACTGCTTGTGAACATTTGGAAGGGAAATTAACCCCTGTGGTTTCCTCATTTGGTAGCATCTGTGACGTGTTCAGAATTGCATTGTAAAAGATGCGATTCCAAGCCAAAAGAAGGAGCAGTACTTTTGAAGGCAACCTAAGAGATCCCATCTTTTCTTCTTCCTTTAAGCAATTGTAAGAATGGTTAGATGTCATTAAATTTTTGTGTGCCAGAGCACAAAGTCTAGATAACAGCACACTATTGATAAGAGCGCACCATTGATGACACCTGAATGTACTGCTAAATGGTGACTATTGTAGATGTAAGAAGATGTAATGAGCTGATATTTAAAAGGATTATTACATTTACATGAAGTTTAAGAGGGAGAAGCCAGCTGGACAGTTGTCTTTTTTGATTTGCTGAAATCCTGTGACTCTATGTTGTGATCAGTGACATGCCTGTTACAACCATTCTGTGCAGCTTGTTTGCCTTGCACTTCTTGAAAACTGAATCCCTTTCCAACAATGAAGCTTTCAGCTGCACTTAGGGGGGTGAGGATGGTTATGACATTCACAAGTATGAGAAAGGTGTGTCCAAGAGGGTTTAGTTTTTATTATTTGATAATATGACTTGCAACCTGAAGTACTGTCCCAGTCACACCTTTTAGTTGTACCATTTATACATTTTGGCAGCTCACTGGTGAAACTTATTGTAGGGCACATGTACCAGTTTGCAGTCATTCTTGCGTACCAGAAGCAGTTAGATTCTGAATCAAGATGAACAGAAATTTGGGCATTACCACCCTTTCCTGTGGAGCTTGGCTATGCCTAGTGTCTTGAATCTTGTTCATTTAGTACACTTGCAGAATTTGCTCACTTGGTTCTTCAACCTTCCTTGTTTTGCAGCCAGGTTTTGATGATACAGTAAGGCTACAAGTACAAGGTACTTTGGTAAGAAAGAGCAGCGGCCAGCATTCAGCTAATCTGCATTTTTTCTACAGACTGAAAAGATGCAGCAAGGTAAACTTGCCTTTTATTGAAAGGCTCCAAACATGTAGTGTTTTTGCTTACTAATCACTTGTTGTATTTCAGTAGGATTTTTTTTATGAGGAGTTCTTGTTTCACCATCACGAGTCATTTGTTTAGTTTCTAGTTGTGGTGTAGTCTCACTTCTCTCTGCAACTGTAACAGGTGAACTTTGTGGGGTCCTGGCGGATAGTTTGGTGTCCTGTGTTGTTATTATTGTCTGTTCTGCACGCACTTATTTTCATTTTCAGAGTGCTGATAGTTGGTACAGTTATTTGCTTGCTTGTCAGTTATGCGTGTGCTTGTTCGCAGTTGTCAGAACAGTGCTTTCACTTTGAGATTATTCTGGCAGGGGCTGCTGTGGTTTACCGTATTACAACCAGTTTTTCAGCTAGTTGGTAATTGTACAGAAAAAGAGGAATAATGGACAGAACAGTTTCTCAAAGATTTGGTCTAGATTTAGAGGTAAAGTCTGATGGAAACTTCAGCACATTTGGATGTGCTTAGTTTAGGGTTACTGTAGTGGTCATAGTTGGGCTGTGGGGAAATCCTTGACAGTGATTGAGATAACTGGGGGGGAGGGGGGGGGGGGGTGCTGTATGGAATGCTTTCTTTATTTCAAGGTAGTAAGTGCATTTAAGCAAAACTGAAATTTTACTTGGTCAGATTTTTTTTTTTTTTTAACTGCTGTGCTTTATGTTTTGTGTAATCCAGAAGTTTTTTTTTGCTGAAAAACAAACAAACTATGCACTCACGTAAAACTCATGTAATGATCAGTGTTAGTTCAGCCAGCTGGCTGGACAAACAAGATCATCTATACATAAGGTTGTTGATTGACCTTTCCAGATCTTTTATGAAAATGTTTTTTTACAAGTTATTTTGTTTGGTAATCAAATTCACTTGTGTTGAGCTTTACCCATTCAAATACCTATGACACTTTGATGATCTTGGCATAATTTCAAGATCACAGCAGTACAGTCCAACTGAAAGTGTTTACTTAGGTCCGGCCTCTCAAAACAGCTTCACTTTGCATAACATTATATTGCTTTTTGTGTGGAGAAAATCACAAAAGCTGTGCTTTTTTGACAACTTGGGCATGTATTTATGGAAGTAGTTGGAACATCTCCACTTCCAGACTGCAGAAATGTCAGATTTGGTTAATTCTGCCTTGTTGGGTCTTTTTCAGACACATTTTAAGCAGTATCGTGACAAAACTATACATAACCTCTACAAGTTTTACATGTTCATGCCAGTTTCAGTGACCAGGAATGCTTTCACAGTAACAGGAGAGACCCTCCCACCCCCTGCCACATGTCCATAGAGACAAAAACCCAAACACAGTAGTTTAGTGTTGGAAATGTGAGTTACCTGAGCATTTGTTCTTCTTGCAGAGAGGAGTGTGGTACTATGTTGCTTTATGTTTGCCACTTTTGTATCTATCTATTTCAGGTGAAATGTTGGATGTACTTTCACTGTGAAACATCTACATGTTGTTTGTGGATGATTGGACAAACTGGCATCAGACATAAATATTTTTTCCCCATGAATGAACATAGTATCGAAAATTTGAATTCAGGTTTCAAGTCTGAGTTGTTTTTCTCTGCATGCCCATGTACTGTCTGAATGTTTATTTATATGATGTAGTTCAAGCAAAGCGGTACAAAATGCTGAATCTGAAAGATAGTTATACGCATTAGGACCAAATATAAGCAGCCACCCATGAGGGAGGTACCAGGATTTGGTTTTTCAGTTTTAGGACATTTGGTCTGTTATTGGACATTGGATAAGTGAAGAAGTAAAATTCATGGATTAATGAACAAGTGATTGCAATTACAGCCTCTGCTCAGTGAAAGTGCTAGGATACTGTTAGGTGAAGAGGGTGATGTGAGTTGAAGCTACCTTTTTCTATTAAAAACCTTTTTGTTTCATTTGAACATTTAGCCTTATTTACACAGGAGGCTGAACAATGGCGCTTAGGAAGAGATTTATGCATTGCACAGTACTGGGATTCGAGGCAGTTTCTTAAACCAGGATGTCACTGAATACAGTTTGACTCTTAGTTCTCCTGGGTATGTTGTAGGCAGGAACAAACACTGCATTGTAAGTCTTGGTTCATTTTGGTACAGAATTGTTTGAATGGAACTGCACTGTTTTAAATGATCTTGCCTTCTGAAATCAGTTTATTTGACAGGTAGCAGTAAAGTGGTTAGAATGGATACTTCAAAGTTAAAATCAGCATTTGTTCAATTGCCTCGTGTATTTTATGAATCAAACTTAAGTCAGTATTAGTGACCAGCAAGACTGGTAGAACACATGAATTGTCCTAACTTTCCCGGCATTTGCCGCTGCCTCTGATGTTTGGCACAAGAGGTGCTTGCTTTTGTCATACAGGGGAGAGAGAGAAAAAAAACATCAAAAAGGCTTTGGCACCCATCAGACCTGTTTTGATGCTTTGGTTTTGCACATCCAGTCCTGCTAATCTGTTATGAAAGTGTTTTTGTTTTTAATTTGAAATGAAATTTGTGTACTTTGTGCTGGAATCCTTAAAATTTCAAGTTTCCATTTTGATCTTCTTTCTGTTTGTGAAAAAAATTTGTTTTGAGAAAGCTATTTCCTTTGAAGTACGTAAAAAGTACATTTGCATGTAAAACTTAACATTTTTTGTCACTGAGCAATGACCCCCAGACAGCCAGTGTTGTTTCTTCTCTTCCAGTGGGCCAGCGCCCGACTGACACAAAGCAGTGGACTACCGGGACCTCCGGCTGGGGGCAGAAGAGCTCGGACGGTGACGTCGACTGGACGCAGGGCCCCCCTGTCTCCTCCCCAGGACTCACTACAGCACCAAGTATGATCATTGTATAGATAGACTGAAAATACGTGACAAAGATTTTGTGTGCGTGCGGTGGTGATGGGACAGTTGTGTAGATAAAAAAAGTGTTAACAAGCAATGCTTTTGTGTGCATGTGGTGGTGTTAGTTAGGACAGTTATGTGGATTTAAACAAATTTTTTTTTGTTGAAAAGCAAAGGTTTTGTGTGTATGTGTGTGCAGAATTCTTACGTGTGTCTGTTTTTGCATATTTTTGTTTTTATCGATAGGGCCAGGTATGTTGTGTGAACTTCTTGTGTTGGTTGAGAGTCGCCTTTGCTCTGTTAATTTCCCTGCTTCGATGAGTTTCATCTGTGATCGGTAAATTTTGTTGTTGTTGCTGTTGCTCAGAGTAATGGAAATAACATGTTTATATATCTTGTCTGTTAAGTTGGCCCTCCAAATCTTCTTGTACTGCTTATAAGAAGTTGGGGGGAGGGGGGTGTATTAAGGTGCCACACGGCGTAGCATTTTGAGTAGAAATCGTTCCAGAATGTGATTTGGGTTTGTGCCTGAAATCTCTTCTTTGATATCTCTAGAATGCCTTTGCATGTTTTGTTTCGTCCATTTCGTTTGTTTTTGTGCAAATAAAGATGTTTTTGTGGTGTGCCTGGTATAAACATTTTGAAAAAAGAAAGACAAAGCTCCAAATTTAGCTAGTTTTGATGCTTAGTTACGGCCTCATCCTCTCTCCGAACCCCAACATGTAATATACCGATGGAAAGTTCACGACCTGACCTATATTCTGACGTCATGTTCGGTTTGCAAACGATGTTTCACGGAGACAGAGGAAGCAGAATAAAAGGCAACCGAAATTTGAATTCGACCAATCATACTGCTCGTAATCCTGCAGTGGCCGGTCACAATTTGAATGGAGCCTTTTCATTGGCTGTCGGACCTCGTGCTCGGTGCGTGATCGCTCCCGATCGCTTCCGAAGTTGCATTCGGGTATTTCCGGCCTCAGTGATGCGTTGTTTGGGCCTAGAAGATGGCGACGTTTTGAAAGCTGAAAATAATGCCGTCTAAACATGGAACAAAGTGGGCATCCGTGCACAAATACGGAAGGAAGAGGAAGAACTCAAAGAAGAAGGATCCCAATCCAAAGCAGACGCCCAGAAATGCAAGTGTTTCAGCGACAGAGAAAAGTGCTTCCGGACTCGGGCTCGCGTCCCAATCGAACATCGCTTCTGTGAGGAAGATGGGGAGTTTCGCTATCGCAAGTTCTCGAAAACGACAGTTAGAACCTGAGGCTGACTCGACTTCAAACTTAAAGAGAAAGAGGCCAGAAGTACCTCAGGGTAACGGGGCAGCGACCGCTGACGTGAACTGCATCGTCAACCTGAAGGCACTCGACGGACTGTTTGCTTCGATTGTGTGTCAAACCTGCGCGAAACCAGTAAGTGTTTGTTTTTCAACATTTTTCTGACAACTAGTAACTATTGACTAATAGACAAAAGTGAATTTTTAATATGCGGTCTTCCTCCACCTTACCTCTCTTAGCAGTTCACCCCTATCCCTTCAAATATAAATATTTGTTTCCCCCCTCTGACTGGAATCCCCCCCCCCCCCCCCCCCCCCCCCCCCATTTTAATTTCTTCTGTTCTCCATACTTCTCTATGCACCCCCCCCCCCCACCCCTTAAAAAAATAGATGTAGGGTAAAAAAAAAAATCTTCTATAGAATCTGGTGTTACTGACATGGTTGCACCCCCCCCCCCCCACCCCCATCAACACAGGTTTGTACAATTGCAAGGCAGCAAAGATTATGTATGCACAGAAGAAGAAAAAATGAAATGAAAATTGGCAAGTTCTCAGGTAGTGACACACTGTTATTTTTTTTCCAGGTTGTCGTCTCAGAAGACAAGTCTCGGCGGATGGGTTCTGCCTGCCACCTCACCGCCAAGTGCAGTCATTGTAGTGGAGTCCTGGGCCAGACCATGACATCCCAGAAGACAGGACTTGCTCACACCGGCCATGACATCAACAGACGCATCATCTCTGCAGCTGCTGTGAATGGCATTGGATTCACCCAACTGAGCCGTTTCTTTGCCCTGCTCAATATGCCACCTCCAATGCACCAGAAGACCTGGCAGTTTTACCAGAAGACACTGTACACTGGGGCACATCGAGCTGCTGATTCTCATCTGCAAGAGGCTGCTGAACTTGTCCGGGAAATGTATGCAGAAATGAAGATTGGAGAGCCAACCCCTGATGGGCAGCTGGACGTGTCTGTTTCTTTTGATGGGAGCTGGCACAGACGGGGCCGCTGCTCGCACACAGGCATAGCCACAGTCATTGAGGTTTTTTCTGGTCTGATTCTGGACTTCATCACCTTGTCGAACTATTGTTTGGCTTGTGAACTTGGGCCAAAAGTAGACTCTCCAGGATACATGGAATGGTTCAAAAAGCATGAAAGCCATTGCCAGAAAACCACAAACTGCTCTTCTGCAGCCATGGAGACTGAGGCAGCTGTGGTAATGTGGGGACGGTCCCTGCAGCTCCACAGTTTCCAGTACATGGAAATGCTCGGTGACGGAGATGGCAAAGCTCATGGCAAGGTCAACGGTTTGCACCCATACGGACCTGAGGCCAGCATCAAGAAGATTGAGTGTGTCAACCATGTGACAAAAAGGATGGGAACAGCTCTTCGGACCCTTGTTGAAAAGAGGAAAGCCCAGAAACTGCCAATTGGAGGCCGTGGCAAGCTGACAGATGACCGCATCAAGAAGTTGACCAACTACTATGGCCGGGCAATAAAGGACAATGCAGGGAATCTAAAAGCCATGGAAGACGCTGTGTGGGCATCATTCTTCCACACTCTCAGCACTGATGATGACCCACATCATGAACGATGTCCTGCTGGGAGACAGTCTTGGTGCTTCTACAAGAGAGCTGAAGCCAGCAGTGCAGCACCAAGACCACACTCTAAGCCTCTACCCCGCGACATTGCCGAGAGCCTGGTGCCCATCTACAAACGGTTGGGAGACCCCCAGTTGCTGACCAGGTGCCTGTCTGGCAAAACACAAAACTCCAATGAGAGTTTTCACTCCATGGTGTGGAGAGCATGCCCAAAGGAAAGATGGGCTGCCAAGCGGACTGTGGACACTGCTGTTGCGATCTGTGTCCAGCGTTTCAACAAAGGTTCCACAGCACTGCTGGATGTGCTGACTGAACTGGACATTGTTGCAGGGACCAATGCAGAGGACTTTGTGGAGAGTGAAGACTTCAAGAGGGCAAAGTCTGCAACAAGGACATCATCGCAGAATACCAAAGACCGCCGTAAGATGATCGACGCTATCCACCGCCAGGAGCGAGAAGGTCGGAGGGGTCAGGAGGGACAGGTTTACGCCCCAGGAGCTTTCTGAAGAGGCAGAACCGATAAAGAGAGGAAGCAAACTTGTATATAATAGTCTCTTGGTGTTTTACTATGCCAGATAATGATCTTGTGTGAAAACAAGCACCGTCAGTCCATAAATACAGCATGTGCACTTACTTGTTACTGTTTAGTCAGTTTTCTCAAAACCGCACTTTTCGCGCCAGTCTGCGATTTTGCCCCCACTTGAAAAGTAGGTTAGGGTAAAAATATTCTCATGAAGTTTGGTTTCCCTATGTAGAAATGGATGCTAAATACAATAAGACAGACTAGAAAACTGTAGCTGTGATACTTTGTATGCTGTGACAAGTAGCTCAAACTAGGACACTTCCCAAAATTTATAACCCCCTTTGATATAACTGTGCATCAAGCATTTCACACTTGAGAGGTACAAATTATGCTTAATTGTGTTCAGTAATCATTTCTTTTTGTTGTAGAGTCTTCCAGATAATGATATAAATAGGCTATGTTGTCAAAATCAGGGGGCAAAATATGTTGTTATATTTTATCAACAAATTGGCTTTTTTTTTCTCCTACTTATGATGATCAAATAAAACTTGCTGTGAATGTTCCTTTCAGTGTTGTTTACTTGTATGCAAAGATTCAAGCATGTAGCCCAAGTACATTCTGAGATACGAAAATGTGAAAAAATGTCAATTTTGCACGCCATGTGGCACCTTAACATGTCATTAACATGTGCATATTACTTTGAGGTGTATAAACAGTACATTGTGTGTGTATGCATGAGTTTGTGTTTTATTGACAGTGTTTCATTGCAGGTAAGGTATTGTGGTCGTCAACAGGGGAAGCAAAGAATGCGTCAGAGCCAGGAGGCACTGCTAAGTCAGGAACTGTGATCACAGCTCCAAGCTCCAGCAATCCAGAAACAAATTCAGACAAGACACAGAGCTCAAGTGCCATGGCCAACCTCAGTGCTTCCATTTCGTGGGGGGCCAATGCTTCCACCCCAGGTGGACTGGACTCTAACCTGTGGGGAGGAATGAGCACCTCCTCTTCCAGTACCAACCCTACCTGGGGTTCATCCACCGCTCCAGGCAGTCTCTCCTTAAACCAAGGACACAATATGCAAATCGGGGCCAGTTCTGACAATCAGAACAGTAATGGGTCGGCTTCAGCTGGGGGCTGGGGCATGGGCCCTTCCAATCAAAATGGAGCTTCACTGCCAGGCAGTCTGTCCCAGTCTCAGGCTGGCAGCACACCCAGCAACAACCTGGGGCAGCAGAGCGGCCCTACCTCCCTGCCCAGCAGTCAGGCCGGACCATTTGCCACCAACGCCATGCCCTGGACCAGCAGCAAGCCCTTTGGAATTCGTGACTTCCCGCAGACCTCAGACTCCAACTGGAGCAGCGCCCCTTCCTCTGTCATGAGTAGCACCAGCAGCAACAACAAGGACGGCAGCAGCACTATAGCTGGAGCGCTGACTGACCCAGGAAAGATGGATCTGGCTGCAGGCCTGGCCAGTTTGCACATTGACAAGACTACACCCCCACCCGACATGAACTGGAATGCCATGAAGGTCTGGAACAGCAGCATTGATCCCTCCAAGATTCCAGAAGGTGCTGTTGGCAACCCTGCTGATCTCTCTTTTGCGCAGGCCACGCAGAAGGGGCTGAAACCCATGCTGAGTGGCATGCCAGTTGGGGTTCTCTCTCCGAAGGAGGAGGAGATCCGCCGTGCCATTGACACTCACGAAGGATGGGGGACTCGTCCCGTTCGCCAGGACACCAGCTGGGACATTGAGTCCTCGCCCAAAGCCAGTCGCAAGGTGTCTGCTGAGAACCCGGAAATGGCAGCCTCAAATGTGTGGAACAACAACAATGGCACAGCCATCTGGGAATCTACACGGGAGGCACAAGCTCCTGGGTGGGGGGGTGGTGCCGCAGCTGGGGGCAATGTCTTTGCTGACAAGGACCCCAATACCTGGACCATGCCACCCAAGCCCAACATGGACGGCAGCAACTGGGGAAGCGGCGGCAACCCGATGGGAGGGAACCCCATGGGAGGGAACCCCATGGGAGGGAACCCCATGGGGAATAATCCCATGGGCAACAACCCCATGGTGAACAACGCTATGGTGAACAACCCCATGGGGAATAATCCCATGGGCAACAACCCCATGGGCAGCAACCCAATGTCGGACAAATCCATTGGCACATGGGGTGGAGAGAGCCAGCAGTCCAACAAACTGTGGGGAGCCAAGACAGAGACTGGGTCATGGAACGAGCCTCCACAGCAGCGCAGCAACATGACATGGGGTGGGCAAGATACTGATGTGGGCACCTGGGAGGATCCGGCCTCAGCTGCCTCACGACGCATCGTCTCAAGCAGCGGTGCTGGACCAGTCAACATGGGAGGCAGCGGCAGTGGTGTGAACATGGGCGGTGGTAATATGTCGATGGGAGGTGGCAACATGGGCATGGGAGGCAGCAACGTGGGCATGGGAGGTGGCAACATGGGCATGGGAGGTGGCAACATGGGCATGGGAGGCAACATGGGCATGGGAGGTGGCAATGGAATGGGAAGCAGTGGTATGAACATGCCTATGGGTGCAGGAGGCAGTGGTATGAACTTGGGAGGAGGCGGCGGCTTAGGCGGCAACATGAATATGGCCATGGGAGGTGGCAACATGAATATGCCAATGGGAGGTGGTAATGGAATGAACATCAGCGGTGGTAATGGAATGAACGTGGGCAGCGACTCCATGTACTGGAATGACCCGAATTCCAAGCCTCAAGCTTGGAACCCAGCCACTGGCCCGCCACGCCCTAAACCAGATGAGCCGTGGAACAAACCAGGCATGGGGCGACCAGGTGGCAACAGTGGATGGGGTGACCCCAGCGGCAGCGGTTCACAGAAAGCAGATGACGGCACCAGTATCTGGGCTGCCAACGCACAGGAACAGGTTAGTTCTTGGGTTTTTCACCAGCTCCCTGATCCCCCTCTATTGTGTGTGTGTGTGTGCTGGCTAGCAGAGATGACATTTAGTGTTTTTTTGTTTAGAGTGTTATATGTCTGGATGTGAAAGCTGGACAATGGTACTGTTGTCAGTTTCTTTCTGCAGTTTAGTCTGGTCTGTTTCGATGCTCCTGCTTGGCTGCAACTGCACTTTGTCTCAGAATTCATGCAGATGGAGGAGGGTAAATGTTATGTGTGCCAAGATGTGCATTGTCCTTTTTTTCTGTTTATGACTGAAGTCTGTGGTGAATTACAGGCAAGAGCTGGTGGGTGGGGTGAACCAGGTGCTATGTGGAACCCAGCATTTGGTGCACGCCCCAAGTCTACCTCATGGACTGGAGGTGATCAGGACTGGCAGCGTAAGATGGTATGTATAGAATGAGAACATGGGTGTAGCAACTTCGCATCCTCCTTTTGTGCCCCCCCCCCCCCCTCCCCCCCCCCCCCCAGCAGTGTTTGTTGGTACAGAGTTGGGAGAGTGATCCTTAATGATGGGTAGCGGGTGCTAGGCTAGGTGTGGTGATTGCTGTAATGCTTTCATTGTCCAGGCCCAGTTGGCGAGAGGTTTGCTTCATGCAGCATTGCCTCCATTCTGGACTGGTACACTTGCTGACATCGTGCAGCCTATAACAGTCTTAATTGCATGAGAATGTGTTGTGCACAGTGTTTGAAATCTTAATATTCATACCTTCATTCAGTGTTGTGTTTTATGTGTTCCATTCCTTGCCATACATTTATGTCTTCCATTTGTTGCTGTTTTATGTTACCATGCATTTTTTTGTATAGCAGTTTTTTGTTTTGTTTTTCTTAAAAAGATTGATGCTTATGTGCTGTTTGTTTTTATTTCATTAACTTTTGTGATGCTTATGTGCTGTTTGTTTTTATTTCATTAACTTTTGATGCTGTTAATTCCACCTCATTTGTGTTAGTCTCTTTTTATGCTTTGGTTTTATTCACCAGTTTGCTAGAAGCCAGATGGCTGTGCCATTGTTCTTGTCCATCCTGTATTGTCTCCTCCATCATCATAGTCTGAAACGCTTGCCTCCCTGTTAGATAGTAGCCTGGTCATGTTCACAAACATTTCCATATGAATGTCATGATAATGATGGATGATTAAAAAAAAGGAAGTATGTTTTAAAACAAACATGTGAACCCATTCTTGGACATGGTTCAGATCAGCATTGTCTGCTGCATGCAGCATCAATTCCCATCCTTATTATTACACGTGCTGTTTACATTTTCCATCAGGCAGTGGTCTGGGTAAATGGTGTTTAAGTTTGGGGAAAGTTTGAAGTAAAATGCTACATGAACTTGCTGTATGGGGGGAAAATGAATAACAGAATGCATAAGAGACAAATACAGGCTGAGGGTAGCTTGATACTAAAAGATTCATTACTTACAAATTTTTGTGTTTCCTGGCAAAATATTAGGACCTGGCGGAGTCGATATGGAATAGAAAATAATAACTGCTTTGATAATGGTTCAAATATTGAGAGTTTAGATTCTAAATTTGATTAAGAATGTGTTAATTACTTTTGCGTTTCAACACGCCTTTCTTCTGTCATCATGTTGTGTGGCATCTTTCAATATTTTGAGTTTGTGCATTATCCATCCATCAGATTTCATGCTTTGAATGTTGTTCATTTCCTGCTTTAATTCCAAATACTGTGCACACTGCTAGTGGAATATTCAGTGCCTGAGAGTCTCCTTGAATGGAGCATGTGTAGTTGCTAACGCTAACAGCTAGAACCAAAGCATGAAGATAAAAACACTAATGAATAGAGCAAGTGAAGTATGCCCATGCCACCAAGTGACAGTGGTGTGAGAAATACCCTTACTGATGGAGACGCTCTCGCTGACTAAATGCTTTCAGCAGACGGGCAGGACAGATCAAGTGCATAGCAATCACAAAGGCGGGAGAGAAATGGAGGTTGGGTATTGGAATGACGTAATCCAGCAAAGTAGCTCTTGGAGCTCAGCCCCTGCAACGATGTCTGTCAGAGGAATAGTCCAGGTATCTATAATGCGTAGCCGTGAGGTCTCCAAGCCCATGGAGTGATGGAAGTGTCGACACTTTCCCTCTGTACCATTGCCATTTTTACTTCTATGCGTGCTGTGCTGTGGTTTGACAGAATACAGTTTTAGTATGTGTATGTGATGGCTCTGTGAAAGATGCTTTATTTGCTTCTCTGTACTGTGGTCTTTGCCACCCTTTTGTTACTACTGACCTGTTGATATATTAACAGAGTGAACTGGCTTGCAGTCAGTTTGTGCGTTTAGTCAGATTCACTGTTGTATTTTGTGTTTAGGTAAAGTTTTATGGAAAATGTTTCGTTTGCAGATCTTACTTTTCTGAAAGTAGATGGTATTTTTGTAGTTGCTTGAAACTCTTTTTTTTCTATCTGCTTGTTTCATTTGATCTCAACCCCTTGCCCCAGTTCAGTTGCCCTGATATAAACATCGTCATCGTTCCTGCCTACCCCAGTTCAGCCCTATATTTTGAGTGTTACTGGCTGTGCTGTACAGAGTTGGATAGTGTCACGTGTTGATTACTTATAGGTTTAGGAGATTTTGCATTGTTCTAATATACTGATTGCTACTGTGGATAAAAATTGAGTGTAATACAGTTATCTGAGTTGAGAGAATTCTACCATTTTCAAGCACTTTCCATTGTCTCATTATCAGGCCGGGTATTCAAGATTCAGCAGTTTTTATGTGTTGCAGTATTGTAATTTGTATGATATAGATGACAAGAATGCGTGATGAGTTCAGTAGAACCTGCCCTGCCATAAATGACCTTCATTGAGAGAGATTGTGTCTTGGGTCCTGTTGTTTATAACAGTGTAACCTGTCCGTTTACTACCAGTTATCTGTCTTTTGAGGTTGGGGGTACATGTGTTTAGTGCTTGAGGGGGGAGGGGGGGCATAGGTGTTTAGTGCTTGCCAGTTGCTGCTGTATGTATTTCGGTATAGATGTGTAAAGCAGAGATGTGTGTATCAGGGACAGCAGCGGTTCCCTGGTGGTGGTGGCGGCCAACCACAGATGAGGAGCAAGCTCATACAGCAGCTTATGGACATGGGATTCAAGGTCAGTGCTCATTTTACTTGGTTAGCTCTCTTCTTCTATTCAGAGGGCAGTGAACCAGGTTTGTCCAGTCTTTGATTTTGTGTGTGTAAAAAATGGCCTGGAAAGTTTGGGGGGGGGGGGGGGGGGGGGGGGGGATATCATTTTCATCAGCCAAGGTCTTGAAAAGTTCAGTAATTTCATGATGTTCAACAGATATGGGGCATTCTAGGGGGAAAAACTTGGAGGCCAAACAATGGATGGTAACGGAAAATACAAAGTTATTAACTTGAAACCAGTCTGACCTGGTTCAGGCCAGCATGTTGTTGTCTGCTGTGCTGACCATTATTGCTTTGTGCTTGAAGGGGATGGGAATAAGTGCAGCATGCTTTGCTGATAGCGGTACAGTTGAGATTGTTCAAAGGAGACAGAAAATTGTATTCTCCTCATTTTGAATGCCAGTCAACCATTTGTACTTTCTGTGTTGCCGTTGTGTATGTACTTCATCTCTGTTTTTTTGTTTTGCTTGGATATAACCTGCATGAATTATTGGGGGTTAAGTTACTTGAGTGTTAAATCTTTGGTGTGAATTGCATGTGTGATTTTTAGTACAATTTCTGCATTGATTTTGTTTTCTTTACAGAAAGAGGAGGCGCAGACTGCATTGATCAGCAATAACATGAACTTTGAAAGTGCCCTTGGTGAGTAGAAGGCTTGGTTAACATTGCTTGGGCAAATACAAATAAGAGTTGTTTGTCACAAATATTCTCTGCCTCTATCTCTGTCTCTTTTTGTTGTTTGTGCCTGCACACTTGCTTACTTGTAGCAAATTTTCAGAGGTGATTTTTTTTGTTTTTTGATAGACCTAAAAATGCACATTAAAAGTGCTTTGAATTTGATTCAGTTAATCTACCAGATTTGTGTAATATTTGTGGCTTATCCTGGTGACTGATCTGTAACCAGATGAAGTTTGAAACAAAACGTAATGACTGTAATTTGAGTTTGCATTGGTAACACACTATATTTCGTTGCAGGAGAGCTTTCCTCTGGCCTTCACAAGAAAGATCTGGATAATGATGTGTTCCCAGGCAACACTGCTAAAATTCACCGCCAGGGCTTCATGGTGGACAACCCTGGCATGGTGGGCGATGACATATCAGACAACCGCTCGGATAGCAATCCACATGTGCCTAACTTTCCAATGCAAAATACTCCATTCAACAATGCTCAAGTGCCCAACCAGCCATTCATGTCGGGCGGCATCAACATGTATGATCGCAGCAAGGGCGGCCCCCCAATGCCCCCCAACAATGGCAGTATTAACACTAACCTGCAACACAAGCTGAAGGTCATGCAGCAGGGGGGCGCAGCCCCAGCCATCAACAGCCTGAGCCCCACTCAGGGGGTGGTGAGGAGCGGTGCCCTCCCCGGCTCCAACACCCAGACCATGGTGCAGCAACAGGCTGCCCAGCAGCAGATTCTCCAGCAGCTGCGCCTGGCTGTGCAGTCGGGTCTCATCTCCCCTCAGCTGCTCAACCAGCAGCTGCCCCACAACATTCTGGTCATGTTGCAGCAGCTGCTGCAGCTGCAGAACGCCCTGCAGAACCTGATGCAACGCCAGCAGTTCCTGCAGCAGAACAAGGTGTCGCTGAACATCCCTCGGCCGCAGCTGGACCAGGTATCGGTCATGATCGGCCAGTACAAGAACCAGATCCTGGGCCTGCAGAAGCAGCTCCAGGCAGCCCAGCAGACCATGCTGATGAAGCAGCAGCCGCCGTCGGCCCCCACTCCCACCCCCCAGCAGATGCAGCAGATGACGCAGCAGCCGCCCATGGGCATGCCTCCTCCCATCCCCACCTCCATGCAGGGCGATGGTGGGGAGCCGGCACTGTCCTTGCCCAGCGACATCAATGCTGTGGGCGGTGGAGGGAGCAACGCTGCCAGCATGTCACGCCTGAACCAGTGGAAGCAACCCACGCCGGAGCGGGATGGTCAGGCTGACCTGAACAAGGCTCCGGGCTCCAAGCCAGTACAGGGCCTGCAGCATTCGCATTCCACGCCGACCATAGGGGCTTTTGGCGACCTCACTAGCCTCAACATTGGCGGGGACACCACCTGGTCATCCACTGCCACCTCGGGCTCCAGCAACTGGCCCAGCACCTCGGGCGAAGGTGGGTCGGGTGACAGGAAGAGCGATGACAGCACCCCCCCATCCTCTGGCCTGGCCTCCATGCTGGGTGGGGGCGGCAACCTGGGGCTGACCGATGTTATCCCAGAGTTTGTGCCCGGCAAGCCGTGGCAGGGGCTGAGCAGCAAGAGTGTCGAGGACGACCCCCACATCACCCCGGGCAGCATCTCCCGCTCCCTGAGCGTCAATGTCGTGAAGGACGACTACCTCAACAACCTCAACAACCTGACGTCCAACAAGCCCAGCCCATCCTTTGGCACCGACTCCACCTGGAGCATGGGCAAGCTGGGCAATCCTGCTGCCGAGACGTCCATGGCCAACGCCATGTCACTGGGGGCCTCCAACCTACAGGCCCAGCAGGCCAACAACCGCACTGGCAACAACAGCCAGTGGCAAGGAACCGGCGGGTTCAGTCGTCAGAGCTCATGGGCTGGCCGGTCACCAGGGTCAGCTTTCACTCAAGGTGAGCAGCAGGGGATCATGGTGGGGTGCAGTTCGTTCAGGTTAGCTTAGAGAGACAGCAGGGTTGTGCACAGCTGTTCATGTTGTTTCTGTGGTTAGAAATGGAGGTGGGTTACGCTGCTTGGCCACAGGTTGGTCTGTTTCTCCTTGCAGTTGGAAATAGGGATGGCATACGTTATATGGCCAAGTTATATGCTGTTTCTCTCTGGTTGAAAATAGGGCATACTTAATATTCAGTTGGTCATGCTGTTTCTGAGGCAGAAAAAATTTGATCTGCTTTTCTCTGTGGTTGGCAACTTTGTAACTTAATGGTTTGTTAGAAGTGCTGAGTGACCTCGAGAGATATACATCTTTATAATCCGTGTAATAAAGTCTGTGGGGGTGGGGGGTGTTAAATTGGAATCAGTGTGGGCTTTGTCTAGAAGATGTCTAAGCTCAACCTGTTGTGACCAAACTGGGTATGATGTTGCAACAAGGGTCTGGTATGGTCTGGCAGTTTTTTTGCTCAGGAAAATGGGTGGGTCAAAGTCAAAGGCTTGTATAAAAAAATCTTTTTTTCTTCTTTTTTTTTTTTACTATGTCTTCTAAACTAATTTTGCAACCAACCATAGTTTGATGGTAGATCATCATAAGCTAGTATCTTGTGATCATGCTGGATTGCTGTGTTCAAGGTTAATGTGACAATGAAGGTTCAGATTTTGGTTGTCCAGATAATACCTTTTGTAACCAAACTTAGTATAGTGACCAATCACCATGAGCCCGAGTGTCTTGCAGTTTGCTTTTTTTCAAGGTTATAGTTACTGAAGGCTGATATAATCAAACCTTTTAAACCATATATATGCTAAAGTGCTGATTCTTTTTCACTCAGATTTCATGATAAGCCCGAGTTATAAAACTAAATCCGAAAAGTGGATTGTTACAGTTATAATCAAGGTCAAAGCACAGGTTCAAAGCTATAAATGTTTGTCAATCTTATATTTTCTGTACCACTGATCTCTTTGCAATCAAACTATGCATGTTGGTGTACCAGAACTAATAAACAGATCAAGTGCAAGCAAAATTGGCAGGTACTTAAAATAATGCTGTGATTTAGGAGTATTGCCATTCCAGGCAACAATAATAATAATGTACATTATCATGCATTCATCAATGCCCTGAGCTCTTACATGATACATATTAACCAAAATATGATACTCTGTATACATGTAGAGCATAGTCCTACCAAAACAATTTACATAAAGCACACTCACACACACACACACACACACACACACACACACACACACACACACACACACACACACAGAGTGACTGAGTGCTCACATGATACATATTAACCTAAATATGATATTCTCTATACATGTAGAGCATAGTCCTACCAAAACAGTTTACATAAAGCGTGCACACACACACACACACACACAGAGTGACTGTAGCAGAAACTGGGTACTGATATTAGGATGGAAATACTGTGAGAAGAGGAAGGTTTTCAGTTTGGCTTTAAAAGATGATGGGGGTTGAGCAGTTGGTCTTTGTTTTCTTTGCAAAGTTGTTTGGTTAAATGAGAAAAGTCGCAGATGTGTAGTTTTCTATACATGAAATGAATAGTAGTTTGAAACTGCGTGGACATTCACACAGGACTTTCTGCTGCAGTGAGTGGAACGGGCTGGGATAACCGTCCATCGTCCTCATGGCTGAAGAACCTCTCGTCTCAGGTAAGAACAGCACACCTTGACCAAAAATGTCCAGTCCCAAGATAGTGCAGTGCACACTCACAATGTGGATAGGCACAGTTCATATTTTCCTGCTTTGATTATGTAATACAGAGCTGATGTGAATTTTTATTGTTGTTGATATTAATCGTGCTTATCATGTTTAAATATACTGGGACCTAAACTCCAGTTGTATTGCAAAACCAGTAGTCCAAAGGATCTGGCACTGTGAAATGCTCACGTAGGAGTTGCAGGTGTGGAGAATGTTAATATGGCAGTGTGTGCAATGTTCTGTCAATGGGGGAGGGGCAAGGGACATGGAAAGATGCAATGAATTAACATGATACAGTTTATTATATGCCTGTGGTGGAACCCCATGTTTTCAGTGAGAGGTTGGGAAGCTGTTTTGATTTAGCTGTGTAAATTTATGGGTTATGAAAGGTGTCGCTACTTTTTAGATGATCTTCCAACCAGGGGTTCGGCTTTGTCCAGAAGTGAGTGATGATGTAATGTGAGATGACCTTGAAGTACATGCGTTGATTGATTGGCCTCCTTTCCCCAGGACGAGGAGCAATAAGGAGAACTGAAGTTTCTGAAAGTGGGCTGTGATGAAGGCTTCTCTTGCCTTCATGGCCACTTGTGAACCTGAGGCACCACCACCATAGTTACTGGCATCATCAGGCTGCTGCCCTGTTCTCTTGGAAGGCTTGAGGCGGGGATACGTGGGACCCCAGGGGCAAACCTTTCTTTCTGTGCTTATTTTGTTGTTGTTAGCAGACCAGACTACACCTCATCTGCTGACTGGAAGCAGCCATGTGACTACCGTCCTTCCCTCCCCACCAGCTCGTGTTGTCCCTTCCCCCACCCCCCTGACTAGTCAAGGAGATTTCTTTCAAGGCCCCAAAAGCAGCTGCGCGTTACTCCCTTCAAGGCACAGCTCTTTGACACATGGAGCAGGACTTGCGCTGGAATCGAAAATGTTGCGTTTGTGCGGGGGTGATGCTGGCCGAGTGCACAGCTTTAGCAATATGGAGGGTGGGGAGAACAATGGACTTGTCACTGCTGTTGGGTTAAATACAGTGGTTTTGTTTTCCCCCATCACTAATTCCCACCCTCTGCGGAATAGAGTGGTTTTATTGCCTTTCGCCACCCTCCTGGGTTTTGGGGGGATTAATCTCCCTGCTCCTGCCCCCTGTCTTTTTGCACAAGCTCTTACAGTGTCTATGTGATCTCGTGTGTATGCGGGTCAGTTGATATAGTGACTTACGAACGGGTGGGATAAGTAAAATAAACTGATGAACTACAACATACATACCTAACTACAGATGATATAGTCCGTTGAATGTGTTCCAAAGACTATCAGCTGTGAGCTGCCTCCTCACCCATATTGTGCATACAAAGGTGCTCAGCTACTGTCAAATAGAGAGCACAACATTTGATTTTTTTTTTTCTTCTATACTTCTGGTGAAGTATCCAAGTCTTTCAGAATTCCTGTTGTCTTGTCATTCATCAGGTGGGGGCCAGCGTACTCAGCACAGGTGGTCTAGTCATCAATTTGATTGATGACCAAAGGTCTGCAGCCTTTGGAGTCACAAACGTGTTTTATCTTTTTTTGTCTAAACTGAAAAAAGGAAAGAAAACAACACCTTAAAATACTTGTCGGTAAAAAAAGCCATCTTAAGTAATGACAGCACATTGCTGATTGCCATGCAGGATGGATGTGTGCAAATTAAAGTGTTTAAACAAAATGTTTTTGACAATGTTTTCCCCCCTTAGCCCTCCTAATAAATTGATGGTTTTTGACTCTTGTCAGTTGGCAGGAAACGTGACGCCTGTGATACTGATGTCTCAATGTTCATGTTTGATGTCACTGTTGTCAACTGTTGTTAATCATGCAAAAGAATCAGGTTAGAGGTGCTTCACCAGCTTCCGACATATTATGTATTGACAATGACATGCATATTTGAATGATAAATGGGAGAAATCTTAAAACACAAAACAAGAAAAGCTATAAAAAAACAATTAAAAAAACCCCAAAAATTACATAAAATGTATAAAAAAAAAAAAAAAAAGTATTATTATATATGACTTTGTTTTTTTGTGTGTGTATAAGATGCATAACATTTTTTGTGTGTGTGTGTGTGTCAATTTTATTGATGAACTACAGAGATAAATTATAGCCAGTTCGAACTGCTGTATTATAATGTCTATATATATATACTTGTTTTTTGATTTTCTGCCTGTCAGTTCGTGAGATTTATCAAAAGCAACAAGACTGTATATCCTAATCCATGGTTATAAATGTACATATGAGATATATATATTTGCTCCCACCCCATCAGTCACCTATTGATAAAACTTGTGTTGAATTTTTATGTATGTGCATTATTTTTTTAACATGATCTGGTATTGGCTGTGATGTGCCGCATGGCTGGCAGCAAGATTGTATGTAAATGTAGTGTAACTGACATTTCCATAGCAACAGTGATGATTCCTCCCTCCAGATGTGTGTAGCCTCTGATTCCACCACAATGCAATGCGTGAGAAAGTCCCAGAAATGTTGTGCTTGCTCATTTAGTTGTTGTCTGCCTCCTGGTGATACATCTGTCTTGTTTTCAGTCAGCCAATTTTGGTTGCCATCAGACAAAAGCATCAATATGGGGAAATTCAAGTTAAGATGTGAATAGGTTGAAGGTATTTTACAATTTAAAAATGGTGGGGGGGGGGGGGGTCAGGAAAATTGTAAGAAGTAAAGATGCCTGAGAATTAGTGGTTTTAGATGGGTGTGAAAGGATTGGCTGACTGAATACAACAGTGAAAACCAGTTGGAATGGTTTGTGTTCTGAAAGACAGTTGGCTTGGAGCAAAGCAGAACTGTACCTTGTGCTCTTGGAGTTTGTTTAACTGCAGTGGAAATATTCCTTCAGCTTGGAATGAAACTGGTGTGGAAAGAGAAGGAAAAAAGCTGTGGCATTGTGGAAAGACATCTGAATCTGCTTGTAGTGTGGACTGTGTGCTGGAGGGATGAAAGGCTGGACTTCCATACAACGTGTTGGGCAGGATTTAGCACAAGATGGGTCTGTCTGCCGCCACTGTATCCATGTACATCAAGGTGTCTGCGCTAACAAGCACACTGTGATTCCTCCCCAGCAGGGCACAACCACGTTTCCTAAGTGCTGCTATCAACATTTTCTTTACACACTCCAGCAACATGCGTGTATCTCTACCAACTTGAGGCATCGTTGGGAAACACATGAACACATGCACATGTTTGCATGCATGCACACACTCACACATATGCGCACACACACATGGTATTGACAGAACATACATTTTGTTTCTTCTTCCACAGTTTCTGTGTATTTTGTACTTACTGCATTTGAAACTTTCATGTGACCAAGTTGAGATACAGATCACAATCTGCCAAATCACAGAGGATCCCAAAACGTAGGGCAGCTTGGGGTTGTTTTTTGTTTTTTTACAAATAAATATCCAAGTGATACTACTCATGACATGACTCCTGTGCATATTGACCTGTGCTATTTCTAGTGATTTTCCATGTTTCTCTTAACATATGCCATGCTGATACTAGTGATACTGATAGCCAAGTACATTTCTCGCCGGTCCACAATGCATTCATTTACCTCTTTAGTCATGCTTTAGCTTTCACCAGAATCTGTTTACAAAGGTTATAAGGGGAACGGAGGATCATTTTGGAATGACTTAACATATCGTATATTTGTGAAACATGGTTTGTTATTGATGCCCCCCCCATCCCCCACCCTGGACAATATATTAACATAGCCTACGGCTACTGTCTTCATGTTTAGTCAGTGACTTTTCTAAGAAAAGGGACGGATATATTGAATTTTGTTCCATTGCCTTTACCTTTGCAGTCTTTTATTGCACTGTAACAAACAACTACAGCGAAATTATTATGTGGAACAGATTTGTGTGTGTGTGTGTGTGTGTCATTTGGATATGACCTAAGGGCGAAACCTTGATTTCGAATAGGGTTGTTTGGAGACTGTTTAACCATATATTTTATTTTAACCGGTTTTTGTTTTGCCGAATTTTTGAATGTGCACTAGCATTTTAATATTGGTGTTCTTTGTTCGCACAAGTGTGCATGGGTGCTTGTTTTGTTTCTGTTGTGTACACAGCTTTCGTTATGTACAGCTTTATCTAGTTCATGGTGGGCAGAAAAGAAAGATGATTATTCGGTTGTTTTGCTGTCCTTAAGCTGCTTTCAATACTAGTTAATGCACAACGAATCACAACAGAGCTAAGTGGAGTCCATTGGGTATTAACTTGAATGCTAGATGAAGATATCTCACTTAGGCAAATAGTCCAACAAAAATACTCTTCCTTGAAATAAGTTGACAGATTATTATTCATCAATCTCAGACCAAGATTTTGAAAGAGGACCTGTATGTTTGTGTACATAGAACGATATTTTTCCAAGCAGTTTTTGCCATGAGGTGCAGGCAAAATGTTTCTAGTCTGGTTTGGCTTCTTTTGCTATGTTCCTACCAAACTTCCCTGATCTGACTGAGTACAGAGTGAAGTGGATGCTCAACAAATTTTTGTTTTGTGTGTTTGTGCATGTATAATATCTGCTGGATTTGTACTCCTGTCAGACAACCAGAAACAGTCATGGAGACTCTGACCTGCATTTAATTTCTGTCCATTGTATTGTCTCTGATTCAGTTGGAGGGACATATTCCATGGTACCAAATGCAAATCTCTCAGAAAACTGCTTGTATTATTATTGATGTACATGAAGTTTGTTTCCATTTGACGCAGTTGCAATCAGGTTTTTGTTTTGTTCCTCTTGCTTTTCTTTGGCATGTTGACATTTTGAATGATGTAACTTTTGATAATGTGCTTGCCATTAACAACTTAGTTGAAACTCAAACAGTTTGAATGCAAGGGACATCTCTGTCCATTTTTTTTTTTAATCACCTTTTTATTTCGATCTCATGCGGAGATGACCACATTGCATTATTGTTTGTTCTTTCATCCAGTTGATCAAAACTAGCCACAGCTTTCAACACCCATTGCCAGACACTGAAAGGGAACTGGATGGTTGAGGATGGTAGGGGAGGGTTGATGGGGGGGGGGGGGGGGGGGGGAGTGTGTGATATATATATATTATGGAGAGGGGGTTCACACTGCATTGACCTGTATGTTGAAAAAAGGAAACTGTCAAGGTGAGCAGTCCCTACAAAGCAGACGTGACTCCTGGCTTTCATGACGTGAGCTTGAGAAAGTTGTTCAAGCATGCAGTTCAGGGGGTGAAGAGCCTTGCATTCCAGACTGAACATACTGAAAGTGTATCGTGCGTTTTGCCAAAATCATCATTTCACTTATTCCAATGCCATGAAGGGTTGTTGATTTGTATGCGTTGTTGTGTTTTTTTGCTGCGATTTGTCAAAGGTAAAGGGAAAAAATTCTCATTGACGTGTTTTTATATTATATGAGGAATACCAGCTCACTATCTTATCAAAGTGATTTTTGATCATGCAAACATATTAATGAATGTATCAAAATACTGTATTTAATTGTACGACAAAGTATTGTTAATTTGTACCAAACTATGTTGCGATATTAACCTTTGTGTTGGTATTAGTCACTTGCTTTTTTATGATGGCAATAAAATGTTCCATTTATGTCTGTGTAAAACTGTTGTATATGTTAGCGAATTATATGCTTGACTTATTTATGTATGTGTATATAGCATTGATGAGTTTTTGTGTGCTATTCAATTTTGTTTTGTTTTTGTGAAGGATTACAAATTGTGACTTAAATCTGGCTGTAGTGGGGTTCTGGACTTTTTGCCATGTCTGCCTCCTCCACATGCTTTGTGCACACCAGGCTCCGCTATGTCTAAATGTTGTATGTCGGTGACGCCTAGTCCAAATGCCAAGAATACATGCCCGAGAATCAACCAAATCGGCTTGCACCATTGGTCTATCTCCTCCCCCCCCACCCCCCCCTCCCAAAAAAAGAGAAAAAATGAAGGGAAAAAAAAACAACCATGTGTGAAACTTGTAATATTGGTCATATTCAATCACCCCCTTGTCACTGCTCACCAGTTATTTATTACAATCATCTGTTGTTTTGACAAAGGGTATTTTTGTTTCATTGACTGCCCCCATTTCAGGAAATGATTGCAGTAATAAGCAAGTTGTGTTTTGTTGTTGTTGTCACAGTGTGATCTCTTTATGCCTGTCTTTCCATCTCTGTAGTCTGTTTGTGGGCATTTGTCTTGATACAAGGTTGCGTCTTGCTGCTGCCTGTCCGACAGCATGGCTGTTGCTCTGTCCGTCTGAACTTTCTGTCTCTTGTTTGTTCATCTGTGGCCAACTACAATGAAAAGACTTTTTTCCATTTTGTTGTACAGCTTACAGCATATTTCTTACAAGTAAACCAAAAAGTTGGATAAGAAGGGAGGGGAATGGGGTGATTTATATTTTCTGAAGGATAATGATATACTTGTTCGACACAAATTTTCGACTTTGACAGTTTGAATTGAAATCATCATCTTCCTTTTTGACTGCTTTTTCCTTTTTAAAACTTTGTAATTTTTCTTTTAATCAGTAACCCAATACAGAGTGCTATGTTGTAAAGCACTAGGTGTAGGGAAAAAAAATGAGCCACCATTATGTACACTGCCTAACTGGTACTACTGAAGTGCAGGATTGTTGACTAATGATGAGAGATGCAATGTTC
Source organism: Alviniconcha strummeri (assembly GCA_963584105.1). Taxonomy (NCBI): domain Eukaryota; kingdom Metazoa; phylum Mollusca; class Gastropoda; family Provannidae; genus Alviniconcha; species Alviniconcha strummeri. The sequence continues at coordinate 5,046,573 of OY757541.1, forward strand.
CATGTCATATCAAGGGGGCCCTGACTGCGCTACGTGTTTGTCTCTATGTACATACTGCATTGTTAATGGATTTTATTCTTGTACAGTTTGGGGAGAGTCGACCATATACAGCAAGCCAGTTTGTGAGTTCATACGCAGGCATTGCCAGTGAATAGTCCAGTTTTGTCCCCAGCTTCTCTCTCACACATGCTCATTGTTTCTGTATGCAATTGATTTTTTTTGATTTTTTTTTTTTTAATGAGTTTGACATAATATATTTCTTATAAATGACATTGGTGAAATTATACGATGTTCTATTTTTGCTTTAATTTTTATTTTGGTGGTCAGATCCTAGAGATGGTCACAAAATTGTGCTACATGGATTTGTAGGTTATGTATTGGCTTCAGCAGATAGGTACACGGACAAAGTGCTGGGCCCGGTTAAAAGTGTCACGCTTTAGCCTTTCCCCTGCTTTGTTCCAAGCTTTACCACTGTTACGGGGGACAGCAGACCTGGAGTGTGTGCATAGGCTGCTGGCGAGAAATGGCACAGAACAGGACAGGCTCCATCGTTGATTCCAAAGAGTTCTTTCTTTATGCTGTTAAATCCACTACAATCAGGCCAATGTTGAATTGCTGCTGTCTTTCAAAATATGTGGATGGTGAGTTGAATAGATTTGGGAGGAATGGAATTGGTAGATGATAGTGGAATTGGTTTGGTGTTGTTGTTTTTTGGTTGGGGTTGATTGAATATGGGTGGGAGGGCTCTGTATTGGGGAAACAGTCTGCCATGCTGAAGAAATGACTGAGAAAAACGATGTTTTTGTTACAGGATACTTGGCAATAGATCACTGACATTATGTGTTGATTATAGTGGAGGGTTTGCAAGCTGCGCATCATTTTACAAATGATGATGTAGTTTCTCTCATAAAGGAAAACTGGTCTAGCTAACATGGCAGTGCACACATGTTGGTAACTTGTGAATTTGTGTGTGCCTGTGTAAGAAGCAGTTATAGTTTTTTTTTTTTGTTCTTTTAAACACTGTATTGGTTGAGAATGGAGTTGCGCAAATTGTTAGATGCTAAGCATAATGCTTTTTTTTTTTTTTTTCCCTTGTAATTTGTGCCTAAAAATGACAAAACAATCTGTAGATAAACTAGACGCCTTGTTGACAGTTTTGTTCACACCATAACAGTATTCATAAGTTTGAAATTTGTCCCGTTCATTAACCTATCAGGACTGCTTTTATCGTTGGAAGGAGGGAGGGAGGGGGTTAGGCAGCAGAGGATAGATAGCAACCAAGCCTAGGGCCTGTTCTTATCTGGGCGAATGTTTGTTTGCCGAACATACTTCCGACAGTTTGACGAACTATGATTCGTTTCTTAATTGAACTTTTAGTTCGCTGAACATGGTTCGGACAGTCCAAACTTTACTTCATTCTCAACTGGCTTGTAATGAGATGCAAGCTTTGGCCCAAACCTGCAGCAGACAGCATGATTGAAAATGTAGGCTAAAGTCAAGTCAGTATACTTTCATCATCCCTCACAGGGTAATTCAACTAACTACTATCTCATTCTGGGTCTCCGAGACAAGGCTGTGCCTCCCACAAGTAAACAAATAAACAGATTCCTTCCGAAGCGAGTGAAGAACCTAGCAACACTGTCATCCGTTTTTATTTTTTTCTTCATCCACAGGAGAGCTGCTCTCAGCCAATGATCGTCGAATAGGGCAAATGTTCCCAGAACATGCTGAGCAAAGCTTTTTGGACCCCAAATATAGCTTTGATGAATACTTCCAACTAGGTTCACGAAGAAAAGTTGACCCAATTAAGAACCAACTAGCTTTGCTGAATACTTCGAACTAGGTGCGCAAAGAAACATTCGCCCAATTAAGAACGGGCTTAAGCTAGCTTATGTTGATCAGGTTTCTGCTGCACAGGTAACAAATATACCAACAAATGCATTTCACACACATGCTCCCCATCCGCCCGCCCCTCCCCCCCCCCCATTCCTCCCTCCCAGCCCCCTTTAAAAAATCCATTCCAACTCTGCGTGTTAGTCTTTAAAATCAAAACTTACTTTGGTTATCTTTGATATTTTTGCACTTTAAATCCATATGGTAGTCATATTTTTTGTATGTGCGTGGGAGTTGAATGTGTTTGTGCAAAAATGGAAGTACATTTCAAGGGTGGTTCTTATGCGTTAATTAAAAATGCACCAATGCTTTCCAAATGCATAAGTCCAAATATACTTTTCTTTTACGTTCAGATAATGTATATCGCTTAGTCTTCTGTGAAGAAACTGCTCACTAAAACCAACTTGAATTTAATGGTTTGGCTTAAGTGTAGTATTTATTTTAGGAACAAAATGTGAAACTCCTTTTAATTGGTGCTAACCTTATTTTGTAAATTCACCTGTAATCTGTTGTCATTTGTTGGGCTATTTGAAGTAGAATTATGAAGAACGGTAATGTACAAGTTGTCCATTGGAGTGTTCCTCCTCCCCCATTGAAGTCAATACAGTAGCACCTTATACAGCCAGTAGTGATGCTGACTACTGCAGTGTTTTCTCTTGTGTGCTCACAATCCAGCTATTTCAGTCTGAGGGTAAGTGCAATTCTTGTTCAATGGATACTGTGTGTTTGGACAATGAGAAGCAGTTTTTCATGCTATTATGTTTCTTTGCATTTTGTTGGCGCTGCGTCTGTGCCATGGTTGTGTGGACTTTGATCTGAGCGTTGTGTGGAGAGTCGTCTTTTGCCGTTGTAGAGTGGAGCATCTTGTCCGTCGTTGAACCGAGTGTTGTATCTGTCACTGAGCTGAGCATCATATCTGTTAAAATGAGCTGACCATCATGTCCGTCTTGTCACGCCGGATATAGTGGGTACCCAGTTTTTGACCAGCCCCAGGAAAACTGCAGAACCAGCACCCCGGAATATGGAACGCAGCTGCTTCTGTGCTGTTTGTTTCCCTTTGCCTGTTAAACCAGGTTGTCTGTGGGGGTTCCTTGGTCTGACTCTGAAGCCCAACACTGGCACAGGTGAGAAGTGGCAGTCAGTGTGGCGCAGAGTTTGGAACTTGCCCGTAGACCCGTGGGTTTCTGCACTGTACCTGCTCCCATGTTGCTGTTCAGCTTGGGCTTGCTGACTGGCATTCTCTTAATCGTCCCCTTCACACCCCACCCCTTTGGGTCATGTTACGTGACTTGCTGTCTCGAGTATGGTGTGAAGATTTCTGTTGGGTAGTGTGTTCTCTGCTCAGGAGGCGGGTGGGTTTGGACAGTGCCATGGAGTCTCGGGTGATTCTTTTTTGGGGTGGGTCATTGGTATGATTGGCTGACTTCACTATGCAAGACGCTGGTGAATCCGGTCTCCCAAGGACTGTGGTGGCCTTTTGTTGTTATTGTGGTAGTAGTGTAATTAGTGTAGGCTTGTCTTCTGGGGGGTTGGGGGGTCAACCTGGGCATCGGTCGCTGGTGGAGCATTCTACAGGGGCTGTGTCATTGTCGTTCTCATTCTGCACCACAGAGGGGGGGTTGTAGTGCCCACCTTCTTCTCTTTCCAGTTCAGGATTTGACTTGTCATTGGTGGCCTTATATTCCAAAGCCCATTTTGCCAGGAGTGGAGGCATTGTGTTCATTTCTTGTATCGACTGTGGAGGGAACTCCATCAATTGGCTTTTTTCTTTCTTTTTCTGGTGATAATTTATGGATGTACATGTTACACGCTAGTTATATATGTGTATAGCTGCTGTTGAATACATTTGAGATCCCAGCCCCCAGCCCCACCTTTTTTTTCCTGTCCCTGTTCCCCTTTTCTTCCTCCCAACATAGTTTTTCTTTTAATGATGATCTATTTTTTTGTGTTGACTTTCCATGTACTTTTACTGAAAGTGATGTTTTTATGTGACTATCGTGCGGGACGTTAAGTTTTTGGTTGGTTCTGTACTCTCAAGTATTGTGGAGCTTTCTGTGCAGCCCTTGACTGACCTCTGACCCGACTGTATTGACCTGGACTTAGCTCAGTTTTGTGAGCAGTCTTTCTCTCGCCCATGTTTGCCAAGTATCATGGTGATGGACCGTTGTGTAATTGTTGTCTTTTGTCAGTCTGTGTCACATACTAATTGATAGAAAATACTGCAGTATGCTCGCATTTTTAATGACATTGTATAAGATCAAGCTGATAAATCAAAATGGATGGTATTAACAAGCAGATTTTTGTTTTTTGTGTCATAAACGATCTAGTAATAAACTGAACTTGATCATTTTGCTGAACATTTCCTATCTCAGGATTTGAGTTCCAGCCCACCCGTAGTTTTCCATTTTCTTCCACACAATGTGAATAAACAATGACGGCAGACATGTTGGCAAAGTGTGTAATGCATGTACATTATGTGGGAGTGTCATCCCCCTCTTGAAGTGGCCATTAAATGTGAATGATCCAGTTTATCCTTTCAGTTTGATTCATTGATCAGCTTTAAATCACTACCCTTCACAAATGCTTGTACTGTGCCCTTTAAATGTCCCCCACGAAATAACTGATTGACTATACATTTCCAATTTTGTATGCTTTTGAAAGTCAGAAAACTTCATCTAACCAGCAAATTTTGGTGCATAGTAATTTTTCAATGGAAATCACAGCTGAAAATGACAACACGTTTTAACTTTGAAATGGCTTGTGAAATGTTGGTGACTGTTTTCTCTTACTCAGTGTGGTATTTTGTAGTTGATAATTATTAGTAAATCATGAGCTTTTTTATCTCATGAAACCTGGTTACTTAAAGTGATCCTCCACAAAAAAAACAACAAAAAAATGTCTGCATATTATTTTCAGTGCTTTCCTCTTCTGGTAGGGCAGAGATTGTGACTCCAGCATTAGCTGTATTGCCAACTGCTTATGCACAGTTTGAGGTGAAACAACAAATTGTAAGTGTATTAAAAGTGTACATTGATGATGCAGTCATAAATTGATAGAGTATTGGTGACAATTTTAGTAATTAAACACTTTGAAGTTTGAATTGTGTTCTGTATTATTTGTACGCATGCGGGTGTATAGTGCATTTGTGTGCTGAACGAATGATGCTTTGTGTGACTTGAGCACCTCGGACAACTCCTTCATGGATTCAGCTGAAGGTTGGATGAATAATCAATATGTAAAGGGCTGTCCAAGGAAACGGCTGTATGGCTAGCTTTTTCTCAGGACTGTAAACAGCATCTTTCATCCTTTGATAACCCCCACCAAATTTAACATTTTAGGTGACATTCAAAAGTTAAATGTGGTGGGCATATCAAGAAGCTAAAACTGAATTGTATTTTCCTGGTAGGTTCAAATTTCAAACTTTGGTGGTTATGTGAATTCTGTGACAACTGCCTCAACTTGTGTGTACCTGACTGAACTTATATTTACAAACCAACCTGCCAGCTACACTCTTCTGATACTTCTATTTTGTTTTTATTTTCAGCAAAGCGACAGAAATGACAAAGTTACTTTCTGCATTTAAATGAAAAAGCAAAACAAGTGTATGATGCAGATCTTGCAAAGACAATGAAGCACATTTGCAGTGTGCAGCCAGCCATGATAAAATCTTCAGTGCTGACATAGGTTATTGACCAAAACTCTCACTGTTGACTGAACAGCTTCACTGCTGCACACATAAACGTACCTGAATGACTTTGTGAAAGTGAGAAAAGATGTACCTGAACTTTGTAAAAAAATGGCATTTTCTTGGAAGCTGCTAAAATATTTTTTTTCAAACTGGATATGAATAACCTCCGTGAGCTTTATTAACACAAGGGAGTTAATTAGCCCACAAAATGTGTAATAAGTACAACAACAAAGACCTGAGTTGACTTTGGTAACTCACCTGGCATGCGTGGAAATACAAGGTACTTAAACTCCACTAGAGGTACATCCTCTGTGAGTGTTATAATTATTTGTGCTGATTGGTTTCAATGACTGACCCATTTTGGTCATGAGCAAAATAATTTTTTTTTTTTATATAAATAAAAATAAATCGCTTTTCAATGCTAGTTGACTAAACATACTCTTCATCTACTTTGAAATGGTGAACAATGCATTGCAATTAAAACAATAATGCATACAGACGTGCACATGGCAATTTACAAGTCCACAGACATGCATGCACAAAACAGAAAAACATCTTCAATGCAATTAGATGTAACGATCACTGCTTTATTATTTTATCAAAAGCCAAATGGATGAGAAGGTACAGAATGAGATTCACACATGACAAAATACTACATTCACATCACTTCTGAAGCACATCAATGACTGCATCTTTCCTCATACTTGCTATATAACATATACTGAGAGGCATAACTTCAGCAACTGCTAGACTGTAAGATGGATTACAATCTGCTGTAACACCAAAAGTGGCATTCATTTTTACACTTGTTTAAACTGCATCCCATGTGTTTGTGGCCAAACTTCTTGCACTGACCATTTGTGGGACGTTCTGGGACAGTGCACCAACAATGTCACTACTGCACTGACCATTGGTGGGACATCCTGGGACATACAGTGCACCAACAATGTCCTTACTGCACTATTTATGGGGCATTCTGGGTTGTACAGTGCACTGACCTTTTGTGGGACATTCTAGGTCGTGCAGCGTACCAACGTCATCATGCTGACCATTTGTGGGATGTTCTGGGTCATGCAGTGCACCAACAATGTCATCACGCTGACCATTCATGCAGTGCACCAACAATGTCATTGCGCTATTTGTGGGACGTTTGGGTCATGCAGTGCACCAACAATGTCTTGGCCCATGGATTACCATGCTGCAGCATGACTTAACATGACTCTGATGGTTACCATCATGATCCCCATGGTTACAATCCAGTGTCCAATGGGGGTGCACGTCTTGCAGCCAACAGATACACATGATATAGACACTTTGCTCAGCTAAGCGTCAATAGCGCATACAATGGAATGAAATAACAGTGTCTCTGTTTTGGCCCACAGTTATTATGTCTTATAATCAATTTCAGTGCTGGTGTTGCTGGTCTCTTGCAAATGGTTACTGAAATAAAATGCCAAAGTTTCATCACAGTTCGTGAAAAGTTCAGTGAATGCAAGGTCACTAAGTTGTGGAACTTTTGCCTCTCTGTACAGCATCAACATCAGACACTCGCTAAAACCTTTGGAACCACTAAAATTATCGTTCTGCAAGCAACTGACAGATGTATGACTGATGACCCAGGCAGGCTGTCACAACACACAGTAGGGGTCATGCATGATGAATTTCTACATTTCTCTTCTTCAAATAAAGCTGGGATTCTTTGCAGTCCCCTCCTTCCAGAGTGCTAACTGACCAAAGAGCAGGCTTAATTTATTCAGTTTAAACGGGTGTGAACCATGCCAGCTTGCGTCATACATGTACACTTTTCCACAAAATTGTAGACCATCATGTTCAAGTAATATATTATGCTGAATAAATCAGGTCTTAAAAAAATACAAACATTTAATCTAAAAATCCACCGAGCTGTAAACGTTTGTGCCCATTAAAGTAAATGCAGCTTGAAATGCATGCACACTTCAAACTTCTTCAGAAACCGTAACTTAATAATCCAACTTTAGTGAAAGAATGTGGACCTGTCCAATCTTGAATGACCTATACATGCAACATCAAAATGGTAAATTGCAGCAAAAAAGGGAACCATAGAAGGCTTACCACTATCTATTTTACTGATCCACCTTTCACCAACATCCTCAACATCTTCCCTCATGGAAATATCTAAACTGACTCTTAAAATTGTGTGTGGCCTATACACCTATGTACAACGTTACTCATTACACTGGCGTATTTATGGAATGGAGGTGAATGAAACAGCAAGGTCCAAAACATCTGTGCAAAACTGACAAATGTGGGAGTTAATTAGCACTTAGTAGACGTCACACAAACTCGACAACAAAGACCTGCATCGCCAACAGTGTCTCACCCGGCATGTGAGTAAATACAAGGTGCATAAGCTTCACCAGAGGTACATCCTCCAAACTCTTTTGAGGATGTACTTCTGGGGGAGTTTATGTACCTTGTATTTATTCGCATTCCAAATCGGTTACCGTGGGTGACTCGGGTCCTTGCTGTTGTGTACGTGCGACATCTTTTGAGTGCCAATTAACTCGCACGTTTGTTGAATGAAACCTCATTGAAAACACCCCCAGCCAATCACATATTCTGTAATGTTAAAAATGTTTAACTATTCCAGAACTTCGCATTTGCTGCAATCATATCCACAGCCCAGTTAGAAACTAGACCAGTTTTTACTGAAGCCATCCATTTCTGTGATTGGTTGACTGGTAAGCCATCCATTTCTATGACTGGTTGACTGGTATGCTTACCATATTCACACTGAAAAACCTGGAAATGGGCTGGGGTCCAGGAGCTGCCTAAGCTAAGCACCAGTCAGGTGTACTGTGTTGACTCGTAGAATGCACAGTTTCTGACTCTGATTCAGCATTCAAATGACTGCAATTTTAAGGCAGCTTATATCTATCTCATCATCGAAGAATGTGTGCCACTGTCTTTCACAGGTTTTGTTCAGAACCAACCAGTCCTGCTCTGTTGCTATGCTTTGTAAGTAGAGTAACGCTGATGCACTCAGTGGCAACATTTAGTTATTTTGCTATCGCTGACTTGCTAAACTTCGGTTAACAGTAGGATGATGTGTCTCCCAGAATCCTCGACATCAGAAGGCTGGCTGGACAGAGTGCATTTTACTGAACTGGTATTGCAGTTACAGTGCAAAATACAAGATGAATCAACACTGAGAATACATCATCTCCCTCTCTGAAAAAAGAAAGAAAGAAAAAAAGCGCCTGAACTTTGTATACATTAGCTAAAAGGGTCTTCCACACATCCATGCATGACTGTATGTTGAATATGCTTTGAAAATGTTAACACCGGTACAGAGCCACAAGCTGGGCAGTAATGGAAGCAAGCTTGGTAAAAATCTAATTAAACACCGGGGCACCATTAAAACCTTGTTTAGTGTGATTTAGGTCAGCAAGCTGCAACTCGTTTGACTATAAAGATATGTAGGTGATCACTGAACAATCAATGATTATTACATCAAGACATGATGATCTCGCATTGAAGTTCAATCTTTTTTTGTTTGCATGTGGAATATATATATACCTCCACATGACATCAGCAATAATGATCTTAAACAATAGAAGCACCATCCAAAGAGCAACAACATCCATAAGTCTTTTTTTGTTTTTTGCGGGAAGTTGTTGACTCCGATTTTCAGAATGAAACAATGCAACAGCAAAAATGAACTGTATTTCACGATGAAGATGAATGCCAAGTTCTTACAGCAAGTCTTCCAGACGCCACAGACTCGTTTCCAACTGACCACAACTTGTAAATAACTGAACGTACAATGAAGTAACCAAGTCGTCTACAACAAAGCCCTCCCCCCCACCCCACCCCCCCCCACATATTATTTAGGTTCCTCACCCACAGTGAATGCTCACTAAAACAAGAACTTTGCTGATGCAAGTTTGCATACCATTCTGTGCTTGACAAGCACAGACACATGGATCTACATGAAAGGTAGTAATCTGTGGCATGTTTCCCCAATGAATATAATTTCTAAACTTTAAGCAAATAAGTAGCCATTCCTTTTGAGAACAAATTAGCAGATTAAGAAATATTCTGCCTGCTCCAAGTCAGCTTAAGAAATCATTTCTGTATAGAAAGGTTGCATTACTGAAGACAGCCAATGAGCAAGCACACTAAGTCTTAACGAGTACAGCTCGTTAAACAATAAGGTAAGCAGTAGAAACCACAAAATTATGGATAAACACACAGACACATGTAACATCACACACCGGAGAAAAAAATTCTCTCGTCTTTTTTTTTCTTACCGGGTAGACCTTAACCAAACATCGCTATGAACAAAGGAACAACCAACAATACTCTCCTTAAGGGCAGAACTTAACCAAACATCGCTATGAACAAAGGAATAACCAACAATACTCTCCTTTCAATCAGGCATGGCAGGCGTTAATTAAATAACGGATGAAACGAGATGAAATCGAAACCACAGAACAAACGCGACTACATAATAAACAGATGCAAGGTCACTGGTAAAATGCCTGTTGCATACTGATGTGATGATGCACAATACTGGAGACCAACTGTGCCAGTACTGTGTAAATAACAAGGAGGGGGTGGGGGTGGAGGGAGAAGTGCTGCTGCTCTAGTACTGCCAGGTTGTCTAGCAAAGTCCACCGGATCATAGCACACGTACTCTGGGCGAGGGACATGCAAAATATACAACAATGTACATTATATGGACATAGTGTTTCTGTACACATCGTATGTACATCACCAACTCTACAACTGTCTGCCATTTGCCAATTTGGAAGCAAAATGATGTCATTTTAATATCAATGACAAAACAACAAATGATGAACAAATGATGAGAGCGCAGGACCAAGGAATCCAGGAGCAGCAACCTCCATGCACGCTCCTTACAAGTTCATAAATATGATTTACATAAACCTACACAGTGTATCATTTTTCACTTCAGGCATCTGCACAAATCCACATCAAAATTAAGTGTAGATAAAATTTTGCCCTCAGTCATGTACACATTCTGTCCATACATACACACGTACGAATGTGTGGCATAACAATCTTCAAACACTGCACAAAAACAAACGTCCTTTATAGCAAAGTAACAAGAAGGGCAAATGCTCAATCAACTCACTGTTAAACACCTAGAAAGCAGCATCCAAGTTAAACACTAGGATGTACAACAGCATGCGTGACAACAAAGCAGACAGAAGATGAGGGAGAGGAGAGAGAAGTTTCTGTGGCTGGATTAAGGTTGTTGCGTTTTTCTTTCAGCCGTTGCTATACCTCTCGGATTGATGCCTGCTGTGACATTAGACGCTGAAACCAACAAGCTGACTGCCACTGTGCCAGGTAAAGTTTGAAAGAGTTCATTCTGACAACCCCACAATACATACAAAACACACCCTCCAAATCCTCATCCTAAGATGACGCTATGCAGCTGACAGGCTCTTGAATTAGTTGAAATCCAAGAACTACCTCCCCCCCCCCACCCCCAAAAAGAAGCTTCTACAAGGGCTAGCTGTTTGCGCTAGCACTGATCATTACATACACAAGCATGATTTTTCAAGCGAGTAAAAAAAAGAACTCTGTACCTGCATATGGTACAAAAACCACAAACGACTGGGCTTCCCCATTTGTGATTTCAATCCCGTCACAGACCCTCAAACCACAATCCGAGTTGCAGAACACAAAAAGCTGGTTAACCTTTGGGAGTGGGAGGATAAGGGTGGGGGGAAGTGGGGGATGGGGGGGGGGGGGGGGGGGGAGGGGGAGGGGTTAGAGGATGAGCAAGTCAACAAGACCCAATGATGATGATGCAGTTGATACATGGCTCAAGTATGCTGCCCTCCACCACAGCTGCCTGTACTGCCACCTGGAACAGTTTTGCCATCAGAGCAGGATTCTCGCTCCGTGATGCTGCTGCTGCTTTCAGGTTACTTTGGTTGCAGACGAGTCTGCCGAAAAATTTCCACTTCCCTCTCAGCCACCAAGCTTACCATTCTGATGCTGGTATTAGCAACTGTTTCACAAGCAAGTACGTGCCTTGTAGACAATGACTGAGACTTAACTGTGCAGTTTCAGCAACTCTAGCTACCAAAAGGGAACAGTTATAATTCATAGCACATTCGATGAACCACCAAGCAGCCAGTGTGCTTTGGTGAATTCTACAAACAAACAAGAGAGTTAATTAGTGCCTGAAATTAAGATGTTACGCAGCAACAAAGGCTTGAGTTGCCTACAGTAACTCTTACCGTACACGATTAAGGTTTTTGTTGTTGCATTTACGTGACGTCTTAATTTCAAGCACTAATTAACTCTCTTAATTGGTGCAAGGAATATTCCTTGGTCAGAGCTGATCCTAGCCTTGTTTGTTGAAAAATGAGTGTCTTCTGTCCTCATCACTCTACCATACTCCTACATGGTTGACTGAACAAAGAAAATGAGTGATGTAGCTACATTCTGTCCCCTCTTCACTATATATCCCCACACAGTTGACTGAACAAGGTAGGGGGCGGGGATAGCTCAGTGGTTAGAGCGCCGAACTCGTGATTGAAAGGTCGCGGGTTCGAATCCCTGCTGGAACGGCGGGAGAATTTTCTTCTCCAGGGTCGACTTTCTGTGCTGACTCCTATTTCGGTATCCGTTCCACCCCCGTGTTACCACAGTAGCACGTAAAAAATCCCGGTCATTCTGCCAAAAGTGCAGGTGGCAGGTTACAGCTAAACACGCATACACCTTACGTATTGAACCGTGCTTCGGCATTGGTCACAACTTGTCCCTAATATGTCAAATGACATCTGAGGACATTAAGCATCAACTCAACTGAACAAGGAAAATGAGTGATGTAGCTACATTCTGTCCCCTCTTCACTCTATATATCCCCACACAGTTGACTGAACAAGGAAAATGAGTGATGTAGCTACATTCTGTCCCCTCTTCACTCTACCACAGAGCTGACTGCACAAAGACTCAACACAGTTGACTGAACAAAGAAAATGAGTTATCTACCTTCTGCCCCTTCATCGCTCTACTGTAACCAACGGAGTTTACTGTTGTTGCTCTACCATAACCAACAAGCAGCAGAGCTTAATGAACAAAGAAAATGATCTAGTTACCTTCTTGATTTGATTCACCAAACTTGCACCATCCAGGTGTTACAGTTCAACACAGAGAAGCTTTTTGGGTCTCATTTACCAAACTCATGCCATCCAGGTGATACACTAGAACAGGGCTCTTGGTCTAATTTACCAAACTCATGCCATCCAGGTGATACACTAGAACAGGGCTCTTGGTCTAATTTACCAAACTCACGCCATCCAGGTGATACACTAGAACAGGGTGAAACTGTTTTTTGGGGTCAAATTCACCAAATATACTTAAAACAATAGACCCATGACACAAAAAGATGGCCTGAAAATGTTTTCAGTTCTATTCAATTCTGGATCATATCTAGGTGCCCAGGAAAGCCCATATGCACTCCACCCCCGCTTCTTGGATTGGACCATTTTGAACAAAACATAGGTGTCAAAACTGCTATCAGTCAAATATTCTGCAGTTGTTTTTGCTTTACATGCAAAGTAGTTCGGGCTAGCGCCACTTCTGGGCAGTTTTAAAAACCTTAGACTCGGTCTTCAATCTTAAAATTCTGAAGTAAAGCTGTCAACAGTGAAGCTTATCTGACTTTGTGTGTATTATGCAGTGGGTATGAGAGATCAATGAAACAAATCTCAAGAGAAAGAACAACAACACGGCTGCACTGGGCAATGGTCAAAGCCGGCTAAAAACAGTCTCCGGCAACAGTGCAGCCAGTGGTGGAACCGGCGGCAGCATACACATGAAGAGAAGAGACAGCACCGGAAGTTTTTGCATGGTTGGCTGTGCACTCCTGTAGGAGTGTTCAGAGCATAAAAACATTGCACTCCTGTTTAGCGCCCTCGGGAGTGATACACCGTCAGAACACAGCACTCCTCGGGGAGTGATAGAACAAACATTTGCCGAAAGTCAAAACAGGTGAAAAAAACAACAAAAACCACTGAACATTACATCCACATATATGTATAGAGATGTCTAGGTAGTTTACAGGTTATGCAGCAGAATCAAGCAATAGTTGACTTGTCATCATTGAAACTCAGAAGTGTCGGTAGTTTGCATTGTAAGCTAAGAATGGATTACCGAGGTAAAAGACATGCTGTGCTCAGTTTATGAAACGAAAACAAAAAATGCCATTTTGCTGTCTTTTAAAGCATAGAAGATTGATGATTTCAAGTCTTGTAGGGAATCAACACAGAAATATAAACAGAATCTTCTTATTTCTCTCTTAAAAACAACAAAACTAAACTCTGCCAAATTCTACCACTAACACACAATACTCAGTCTGAAACTCTCTGAAACGTTTAGGCTTTAACCTCAGCTGCTGTATCCATCTGAACAGAATCTGACAGGGTGTGGATGTCTGATGTACAGATTCCAAAGCCTTTATTCTTGATACAACAGATCAAAACACGCAAAAGATTAAGAAGAATGCCTTTTTAGTGGGACAAGATGAGGTCCAATCAAAGGCTAATGACAATGTCGTTACTGGCCTGTCATTGTATCCAGGCAGAAAGATGGGGCTGAAGCAAAATGTCCGTTGTGTTAAGAGTCCCATGTCAGGATTTGCTTTAGCTGTGGTCATCTTCGTGACAAGACAAACTCCATTACTGAAATTCCCCAAGTCGGTGTCCAGCTGCCAGAGTGGTGAAAAACAGTGCACTTATATTCAGTGATCATGCTGGACATTTTTCAAACCAGAGTGAAAGCTAAAGGTGGTGAAAGTGGTTCACAGAAATGGTCAGATGATCGTCAATGATCATGCTGGACATTTTTCAAACCTGTGCGACAGCTGTAAGGTGGTGAAGGTGGTTCACAGAAACCGGTCAGATAATCACTGTAACCGCGTCAGGTTTTGAATTTCTCCAAAACTGCAAGTTGTTTCATTTTGTCCTTTTAAAAAGGTGTTCTTTTTATATTAACCTTCTGTGTCTTTTGATCTTTTTTTTTAGAATGCTGTCATCCATTTATGTTTCAGATTTCCTTTCCCAACAAGAAGAAAATACCCCAGAAAGTATCAAAAGATAACCATCCATAATCACTACATGTACACCGACAAGCCGAGAAGGGGGGAATCATTGACATGGAGGAAAATGGACTCCGTTTGTACAAGTCCACAATGTACACTCAGACTACAGTAACGTCAGGCTAACAATCACCGGTCTCATGCACCGCAGGCTAGAGGTAAAAGAACATGTAAACGCACAATGTCCAGGACATGTCATATTAAAACGCACAATGTCCAGGACATGTCATATTAAAATGCACAATGTCCAGGACATCACATGTCATATTAAAATGCACAATGTCCAGGACATGTCATATTAAAATTCAGATGACAAACTACATACACACACATGCACGCACACACACACAAATGCTGCCTAAAACACCATAAGCAAATGGAAGAATCGAAAATGTGAACAAAAGGTACTGGTATACAACAACAACAAAAAGGAGATGAAAAACTAGTATGTGTCACCATCCAAGTGAAGTCTTCTATGAACATTTTCAGTAAAATGGGACTCACTGTCTTGTTAACAGAAAATGGACAGCGGATAAGAAACTGAAGCATGACATTATTCAATGCACCTCTAAATATTAGCTACATCAATAAATATTGCATGTATACAAAAAAGATCTGGGGTTGTTGTTTTTCTTCTCTTCTTTTTTCTTGGAGTGGGGGTGTTCTATGCAGACCAAAAAACAAACAGCTTTAAAAGATGCACATGATTCAAGAGATATTGCCGGGGTGGGGGTGGTGGGGTGGGGGTCTAATTCACATAAGAAATAACAAAAAACAACTTTAAAACTCATTCTGTAACTTAGTTTTACGGCTTTTGTGGCATGTTGATTTACTTTTTACTTTTTATCATGACAGAGAAGAAGAAAAGATTCTGAAAGATTTCCATAATTCTTCATGCTATGCCAGGCAAATAGGCGCAACCAAATACATTTCTCTGTGTTTGAATAAAGGTGCCAAACTAGCATTATCAGTGAAGAAAAAATGGGGTGGGTGGGGGGTGGAGCCGAACCAGTTGACCAGTTTAATCCACTTTATTCCAAGGGAAATCTGCCCTCTCTTTTCAGTATGCCCCAGGAAAGGAATGTGCTACTTTGGTACATTTTGTCTTTACAGTGTGCAGCGGAACTCCTGATGGAAGAGAGACCACTCAGTGTCAGTGAACCCCTCCCAAAAGACCTCTTTAAAGACTAGCATTTCCTTTTTTTGGTGGAAGCCACACACACATACATACCCCCCTCCCCCACATGCATACACACACACACAAACAGAGACATATATGCATGCATACACACACATGCATGAACACACACATGCATGAACACACACACACACACACACACACACACACACACACACACACACACACACACACACACACACACACAATGCTTAGTAAAGTCTGGAATGGCAACACATGACCACGACAGTCACTATGATTGTATTGTACTAGTAGTTAGTGCTTTGGAATGTGGGTCAGAAGGTAGTGGGTTCGGATCCGATCAGTCACATGGAATTCCACAGCGGGTAAGACTGAGCCACGCAGCCAAACTAGCTTCATCTGCTAAGTCAAGATGTGACTCCGAGGGTGATGCTCTGGTAACTTGACCAACACTGCAGTTCCTGGGCCTGGTTAATGCCGGCATAATCAGTTGCTCTGTCAGCCTCCAGCTGCAGTGGCTCTGTCAGACAGCCTCAAACTGCAGTGGCCCTGTCAGTCTCCAACTGCAGTGGCCCTGTCAGTCTCCAACTGCAGTGGCCCTGTCAGACAGTCTCCAACTGCAGTGGCCCTGTCAGTCTCAAACTGCAGTGGCCCTGTCAGTCTCCAACTGCAGTGGCCCCGTCAGACAGTCTCCAGATGCAGTGGCCCTGTCAGACAGTCTCCAACTCTCAGTCTCCAACTGCAGTGGCCCTGTCAGACAGTCTCCAACTGCAGTGGCCCTGTCAGACAGTCTCCAGATGCAGTGGCCCTGTCAGTCTCCAACTGCAGTGGCCCTGTCAGTCTCCAGCCACTGCAGTGGCCCTGTCAGTCTCCAGCTGCAGTGGCCCTGTCAGTCTCAAACTGCAGTGGCCCTGTCAGTCTCAAACTGCAATGATCCTGTCAGTCTCAGTCTCAAACTGCAGTGGACCTCAGCATCATCCACTCATATCCTCCTCCATCACCAGCAATCAGACATGCCCTCTGTGGACCTCTGCTTGGCATGGCCCCACCAGGGACCATTCTTAAGAACATTCATCACCAAGGTAAATGGGAATGGAAGCGAAGCTGGATTCCCTGTTGACATGGGGTTACTCTTAATGAGACATGGGGTTACTCTTAATGAGACATGGGGTTACTCTTAATGAGTAAGGTCATGTCAGGACATGAGATCCAAACCAAGACTGGATTACACCAAAATGGCAATTCAATCTCTCGCTTTCGACCACGTGACCTAGGTCATTAAGAATGACCCCACGCCAACACAGCACCCAACCTCACTTTCAATCTTGTGACCTGCCGTTACCTGTCTCATTAAAAATGGTCCATGAGATGGAATTAAGGCCTCAGAGGTGGCTAGGAACAGAACTGAGGATGGTGAACAAAGCCTCTGAAGAACAAAAAACCCAAATCCATACAACGTTGATTCATATCTGGCTGCATAATCATGCCGCCCCCCCCCCCCCCCCCCCCCACCACCACTTCTGTCCCAAACTCCCCCATGCAGGCAGGAAGCCTAATAAAATGCATATTCTGCATGCAACCTGAAGAGAAGCAACAAAAGATCAACCCTTTGCAGGAACACTGTTTGCAGTAGTCAAATCAATTTTCACCGGCATAGCACTGGACAAAAGAGAAGTCACCGGCAAAGCACTTGACAAAAGAGAAGTCAATCACAAAATCTGTCGTCCGTGCATCCACACACTGGTACCACATCCCCAAAGGGGGCAAATGCTTTTCCCTGTTACAAAGACACTCAGAGTAAGAGGTAAATATAACTCACCCACTGTTAACTCAACCGCTGCTTCACGCTGGAGTTTTTTAATCACCTCTTTGTATTTTGATTTTGTGTGTGTGTTACACAGCATTTCTGAATCACTCTTGTCTAAAGTAGATTTTTTTCTCAGTTCACTCAGCCAGTTACTTCCCACTGACTTTACCCAGAAACTGACACACTGCGTGAAATGGTCAAAACACCAATGCAGCAGCATAGAAACTGACACACTGTGTGACATGGTTAAAACACAGCAGCACAGAAACTGACATGCTGCTGGCTGTGTGAAATGGTCAAAATACAGCTGTGCAGAAACTGACACACTGTGTGAAATGGTCAAAATACAGCTGTGCAGAAACTGACACACTGTGTGACATGGTCAAAATACAGCTATGCAGAAACTGACACACTGTGTGAAATGGTCAAAATACAGCTGTGCAGAAACTGACACACTGTGTGAAATGGTCAAAATACAGCTGCACAGGCTGCTATTGCAAAGTGTGTATCATAACTATTACATGTTACTCTAAAAACATGTCCATTTCAAATGTGCTCATTACTACAGTAAGAGTTTGCCCTGATATAACCGCCAGGGTTGACTGGATGGTAAAAATCAGTTAATCTATCTACCATAGTGAGACTTGAATTTTACTATTTTTAGAGTCCAATGTTTACACTTCTATTCTTGCCGAGTGTTGATACTGACCAAGCGGGCTTTTCAGAAATAGCCTGAATACTGATAATGTAAAAAAGTCACTATGATTCCGAAATTCCTTTCTTTACAACTTACAAGGCAAACTGAATGAAAAGGTCAACCTGATCTTAGTTTCCGCTTATGCAAATGATCGAACAGGTGAACAATTTCCATATTATATGCATATATCTCTATCAGCAAGCAGATACTCGTCCTGCATGGTTTATTAGTAGATGAACGCATAAGCAGTCAGCAGTACTGAGAGACTTACAACAGTTCCTTATTAATAACAGGTTTCTGTGTATCGTTCACCAAGTAACATACAGTTTATGAAGCCAACACTGTGCTTGGGTACTTTAAACTGTTAACGATAATTCAAGCAAGTCATGACTGACAAAGAACAGAACCAAAGATGCAGGTTGGCCAGAAAACAGAAAATGTGCCAATGTTTTCATCTGCAGGCTATGTTGGGTTGTTCTGTCAATATTTATATATAAAGGCAGGACTTTTTTTGTTTGTTGTTGCTCAAACTGGAACTTGAGGTGGCAGCCATGTTGATTCACTTGTTACCAAGAGCATAAAAAGACGGGTTTGCGCATGCTGGCCTTATTCCTGTCACTGATACAGACCACTGGGCACAAAATGGCAGCACTGATGTTTTTCGTGACTTTCAAATGCTGATTTGTAACAACGAGGAAGAGAAATCAAGCCAAAAAAACTTCTTCTTTTTCACAAATTTCATTGCTGCTGATACAGACAGCGAAGCTTCTTCAGTTCAGCTGCCCTTCATTTGTCCAGCTATATTAAGCATTTTCAGGGCATTGGAGTGATCCTCACACTGCTGAGCAACGCTTGCACCATTTATAACTGTTAACCAGCACAGCTGAATTTCACATGTGCTAACTGGCAAAGCATCACCAATACAAGTACTAACAAACAACTGAAAGACTCTCAACACTACTAACACATCATGCTGGTAAAAACAACAGGTCAAGTGACTGTGGCTAAAACTGCTACTAACAGTTGAGAGCGATTGTCATTAACACACTGAACGTTGTCAGCAGTGGTGTCAGTGACAGTAATAACAGCTGTCATTGACACACTGAACACTGTCAGTAGCACCAGCAGTGTCAGTGACAGTAACAACAGCTGTCATTGACACACTGAACACTGTCAGTAGCACCAGCAGTGTCAGTGACAGTAACAACAGCTGACTGCCACTGACACACTGAACACA
Organism: Alviniconcha strummeri; assembly: GCA_963584105.1. Lineage (NCBI taxonomy): Eukaryota > Metazoa > Mollusca > Gastropoda > Provannidae > Alviniconcha > Alviniconcha strummeri. Next base: position 5,066,178 of record OY757541.1, read on the forward strand.
GTAGCACTAGCAGTGTCAATGACAGTAACAACAACTGTCACTAACACACTGAACACTGTCAGTAGTACTAGCAGTGTTAGTGACAGTAACAACAGCTGACTGTTGCTGACACTACAACTAATCACAGCTGAATGACTTGTAAAGCAACTACGGCCGACACTACTACCAACCACAGCTGAGTGACTACAGCTGACACTACTACCGACCACAACTGAGCGACTACAGCCGACACTACTACCAACCACAACTGAGCGACTACAACCGACACTACTACCAACCACAACTGAGCGACTACAGCTGACACTACTACCAACCACAACTGAGCACCTATGTCTGACACTACTACCAACCACAGGCGAGTGACTACGGCTGACACTGCTACCAACCACAGCTGCACGACTATGGCTGACATTGCTACCAACCACAGCTGACATTGCTACCAACCACAGCTGCACGACTATGGCTGACATTACTACCAACCACAGCTGCACGACTATGGCTGACACTACTACCAACCACAGCTGACATTGCTACCAACCACAGCTGCACAACTATGGCTGACACTACTACCAACCACAGCTGACATTGCTACCAACCACAGCTGCACGACTATGGCTGACACTACTACCAACCACAGCTGACATTACTACCAACCACAGCTGCATGACTATGGCTGACACTACTACCAACCACAGCTGACATTACTACCAACCACAGCTGCACGACTATGGCTGACACTACTACCAACCACAGCTGACATTACTACCAACCACAGCTGCACGACTATGGCTGACACTACTACCAACAATGGCTGAGTGGCTGTCAGTGTCACTACTACATGTACTACCAAAAAAGACAGAATAACTTAGTGTTACTGACACTGTGACAATCAGCTGAGTGACTCTCAACACTGTTGTAGTACTAACACCATGCTGTGGAGAAGGGAAAAAAAGCCGAGTGACTTTGGCTGACACTGTTGAGTAACCGTCACCATCACAACTGCCATAAAAGACTGATTTAGTGACACTATTGCTAACAGCAGGCTGAAGCACTGTCACTGGGTCGAGTAACTTTGTGTCTCTGACCCAAAAAGTCAGTGACACAAATACAACCAACCAAATGAGTGCCTAACAAATGACTCAATGTCACTGACACCACTGTCACTAAACAATGACAAGATCACCAACACTGCAACTAACAGCATGCAGGTGACCAAGCGTAACTTCTGCTACAAATCTGTCTTCACAGCAGTAAGTAATTCGGTGTTTTACGCCCAGTCAACCATTACGGTTATATCATGGCTATCTTCACAGCAGACCTAAAATCAAAATGAAACTCCTGCTGACTGTTACTTTCTTTAATGTTTTGATATCAGTTTGTTTGTCTATAAATTAGTTGTTCCCACACTGCCTGTGCAAGTAGTTGGCTCACATGTGTATTGGAACTTGGGTTAAGAGACAACTGCCTCGGCCATTGTGATTCTGCGTGGTGGCATTAGTTCCAGCTCAGCTTTGAAGCAGGCTGCAACTGGCCACACTTTCCTCCTGCCTTCTTCGGTCCCTGTGTCTGTTGCAACAATGAACACTCTTCAGCAATGGACCACCGAACCAATGACCAGTAAACCAACAATCAAAATCTGTGAGGTGTGTGCTACTTGTGTCATTTAGTTATTAAGTCCTCAGATTTCACCATCCTGTTAACTGCAGAGGATCACCTCTGGATGAACAGAGACTATTACAGGGTTCACTTCTGCAATGACCCTAACTCTATCCAACCAGGATCAGCAACTATGTTCAGACATTGTGTGAACTGGTTTGACCCCCCATGAATTACAAACAGACTAAAACAGTGCTCACTTCTGCAATGACCCTAACTCTGTGCCAACCAGGTATAGCCTTCAGCCATTGTGTGATCTGAAGGCCCATGAATTACAAAGACTCATAAAACAGTGCTCACTTCTGCAATGACCCTACCTCTGTGCTTGCCAGAAACAGCAACTATGTTTAGATATTATGTGATTTGAACCTCCATGACAATAAAGGGGTCAGGTCTATGAAATGATGTCTTCACACACACACACACACACACACACACACACACACACACACACACACACCAAGGGTAAGCAACAACATTCAAAGCACTGTCAATCAGTGTGCAGCCCCACCAAGAGCCCCTTCTACAGGACAGTTTAAAACTGGTTTCTTCCTAACAAAAACTGGTCTTAAAAGAACACCCAAACAGATAAAACCGGGATAGCTTCTCCTGGGATTTTTGACCACTTTATCTTCAATAGAATTTTTGCGTTAAAGGAGTCTGCTTTAAAAGTATAATTGTATTAAAAACACATTTTTTAAAAGAGTTGTGTCTGGGGGGGAAGAAATTGGGGGATATGGGGAGGTGAGGGGTGGGTGGTAGTGGGGGTTTACAATGCTAGCATACCACAAGTTAATGCAATGGTATAAAGAAAAATCATATTCAGATTTTCTGGTGTTTTTGTTGTTGTTGTCTTAGTCACCCCACGCCAAAAAAGGTGTGTGTATGTGTGTGTGTGTGTGGGGGGGGGGGGGGTCCTTTCAGACTGTAGTAACAATTTATATATATTCAAGAACAACAACAAAAGAACAAAAGACACATAATTACTCAACAGACACATAATTCCTCAACAAAGAGCAAAATACACACAAGTTACTCAAAAAAAGATCAAAACACACACTGTCACTAACACAAGGGGAAAACACATGTTACTCCAAAGAGTACTTGTAAAAGAAGAAAACTGCTCACGCATAAGCGCTAATGGTGTGCTAAAGTATTTCACCGAGTTTGACAACTGAGAACTCATACAACTGACACAAACTTCACAAAGACATACCATTCACGATCACAGAAAACACCCAAAAGGAAGGAAAGGAACGGTCTTGTCACCTTTGTTTTCACCATTTCTAAATTTCCGCCATATACAACAAATTTGTATCGATCTTTAAATGAGCATAGATTCAATCACAACAAAAGAGTCAGCAAAGCATTAGAGTATTAGCATTACAAAATCATAAATAAATCACAATGTTATAAATATATGTGCATGTATACATACATACATATAATATATACATACACGCACACAATACAAGTTTCTCTTTATGGCTCACCGGGTTGAACATGTAAAACTGATGTAAACAAAAATTGCTCTGAATGCCCACCTCTCAACAAAACCGCAATCATGTAATATACATGAATGGACACGTGTAACAGATATATCCCACCATAGCCTCTCCATGGAGGAACAAATTTCTGAGCCCCTGTCAAAAACACAGGCAATAAGTCATTTCATCCACCACACAGAAACTTCACGTTTCCAATGCAGGTCTCCCTGTGCCCCTTTGAGAGTCCACCCCCCCCCCACACACACACACCCCGTCCACCCCCCCCCCCCCACACCCCATCCCAATTTCACCACCAGGAGCAGCAGAGACCCGCACTGTCGCCATGGCTACAGAGATATCACTGGGATGGGTTACTTTTCCTTCTTTTTGTTTTGAACCGGAGACATGATAGTTGATACACTGCTGTCGACAAGGTGGTGACACAACGCAGTCATCAATCAACGCAACGAGAGAACTGTCTTCTATCCAGACACGACCACAGCACTGAGGCTGTGACACAACGCACTCGTCAATCGACGCAACAAGAGAAGAACTGTCTTCTATCCAGACGCTATCACAGCGCTATCTATCACAGCGCAGACACTAACAGCTTCGACACTTCCACCCGGTCCTCTTGTTACATTTGCTACAGTGTAAACTGTCATGAGTGTCATGACCATCCCAGACTGAGATGCACAACACACACACACACACACACACATTCACAAAAAACACTCATGACTGACTGAAAGACTTTCACTTCTGATTTCCCTTTCCTGCGTGTGAGAACAATCGGAGTTTTCCTTCCAGTGACAAGACGGTGTTGTTGCAAGGCCCCCAATTTTGGTGCCAGACAAAGGAACGCCTGCAAACAACAGGTGGCGCTGCAGATGCTGCTGCTGTTACCAAAGCAAGCTCAAAGAGATAAGCAGGCGGCCGGAGAACAACATCCAGTCTTAGCTCTTCACACTCATCTCATCACAATTACCTCTCACATCAACTGCCACAGTCAGCGTGGGTGGATTTTGTTCCTTTTTCCCAGCTCTCCACACAGGCTGCTTCATCAGGGAATGAGGTCAAAGGTCTCAGCATACAGGTCGTGGTCAAAGTTCATCTGACCTTTCAAGGACTCCAGCATGCGCCGGTGCTCTACGCCAAGTTCCCGAAGACTGGAGATGCTCATGAGGAGGCGGGGAAAGAGCCCCGGCTCCTGCGGATGCCCCGCCCCGATCTCCGCCTGCAGTGCCTGGATTAGGAGCTCTTGGAGACGGCTCACTTTGTCGCGGTTCCGCAGTCCCGGCCGATCTGCACACAAAGTGGACTGTTGAGCCAACGGTGCCGTCACCTTAAGGCTATGATCTACTTTCGAGCACGGTCATATGATTACAACATGACGCAGCATGTCACCAACTGAGGTCATGTAGCATGCTACGTCACATGTCCAGGTCTTGACTGATGGAAAGGCAACTGCGAGTAACTGTTGCCGTTAAATGGCTGACACCAGTGACAGAGAAACTGCAGCGTTGGCAGCATTACTACTACCTCATCAGTGTAAAGACAAAAGAACAAAATCTATTACATCCCCATTTGTGAGATAATGAAGCTGTTACACCACCATCTGTGAGATAATGAAGCTATTACATCACCATCTGTGAGATAATGAAGATATTACATCACCATTTGTGAGACAATGACACAGACAAGAAGAAAAAACACACAATAATTGTTACTGTGTTTGAAGTATAGTCTTGGTTTCTTACATCAAATACACTAGTCATTACAAACTGGTAGCAGGGTCAGCTTACCAAGAATGTCTACTAATTACACTCTATTTTAATATATGATTTTCATTGGCTATCGGACAATTTGTGTCAAGTTAGAATCAGACAAGAATGAAGCAAGTCTGAAACCTACGTGGCACCATACTTAATAGGCTTGACAGGAATGGCCACAGTCTGTCTCTTCCCAAAGCAACACACTGCGTATGTTGTAGCCATATATGACCGTGCTCAAAAGTGGATCATGGCCTTTAGCGTCTATCTGCGTCAGGGTAAGACAGTTTTGTACACAAAGGCTGATTACAGTGATGTGGAAATGGAAACAGAACAGAGCCAAAGGTCGACTGCATGCGAGGAAGTATTTTGAAACCGCATCCTACCCAGATTAGTAGTAATGTACCAGTATGCTGAGCATAACCTGTCAATTTGCTTAGATGATCAAAATAAGACAAAAAGTGTTCAATTTGAAGAAGCCCAGCTGTCTTATCAACCTTGAAATAATATCTCAAGCTTGACCCATCACACGGGGAACAGGATGACGATGTAATGACACACTAACTTACAAAGTCTGATCCTAAACAGACAAAAGTTACAGAAGGCAAGACAGACCAACAGACTGACAACTTAACTCCCACGTAACATCCCTACGGACTTGGCTGCCCCCTGGGGCGCATGTCGGAATAACACACAACTGTTCAGCACAACAACAACGAAACAACCGAGAACAGTGACAGCAACAAAGACGAGAGAGGTAAGTGAAAAAGTTATACGTACCTGGTGAGATGAGGACTAGAGTGGAAAAGAGAAGAGACGAAGTGAGTGTAAAGCATACACACCTGGAGTGGAGAAGAGACTAGAGTGGAGGGGAAGAGGGAAAAGAAGTGACAGAAAAGAAGGGGAAAGCAGACTACAGGAGAAGAGAGAAGGGAAGAAAAAGAAAAAAAAAGGAGAAGAAAATGGGAAAGAGAGAAGAGAAGAGAAAAGAAGCAACAACAGGAGTGGGGAAGCAAGGAAGGAAAGAGAAGGGAAAAGGGACAAGGGAAAGAGAGAAGAGGAAAGAAACGAAGCGACAACAGGAGTGGGGCAGAGAGGAAGGAAAGAGAAGGGAAAAGGGACAATGGAAAGAGAGAAGAGAAAAGAAAAGAAGCAACAACAGGAGTGGGGAAGAGAGGAAGGAAAGAGAAGGGAAAAGGGACAATGGAAAGAGAGAAGAGAAAAGAAAAGAAGCAACAACAGGAGTGGGGCAGAGAGGAAGGAAAGAGAAGGGAAAAGGGACAATGGAAAGAGAGAAGAGAAAAGAAAAGAAGCAACAACAGGAGTGGGGAAGAGAGGAAGGAAAGAGAAGGGAAAAGGGACAAGGGAAAGAGAGAAGAGAAAAGAAAAGAAGAGACAACAGGACTGGCGGGGAGAGGGGAAGCGAGGAAGGAAAAAGGGACAAAGGAAAGAGAGAAGAGGAAAGAGAAGAAGAGACAACAGGAGTGGAGACGAGAGGAAGGAAAGAGAAGGAAAGAGGGACATGAGAAAGGAAAGGACATAGGCGGGCAGACAGATAGGGCGATCCCAGTATGACTCCCCTAACTTTGTTTTGGGAGGCGGGAGGGTAAAAACGCAAATATGAAAGGAAGAGAGGAGGAAGGAGAAGTGATAGGCAAAAGCAGAAGACGAGAGCAGACACAAGAGAATGGGAAAAAAGAAAGAAGAGAGGAGAGAAAGAAGGAGGTGGAGGAATGGGAGAAGGACAGGTAGGAGAGGAGGGGGGTGGTGGGAAAAGGGAGAAGAGATGGGAAAGAAGAAGAGGAAAGAAAGGAAGAGAAGAGAGAACTGGAGAAGAGAAAGGAGGACAGGAGAGAAAGAAAAAGAAAAAAAGGGAGGCAAAAAAGACAGCCACCTGGTTTTCAATGCCCAATCAACCATGATGGTTATACCAGGGCAAAAGGAAGAGAAGGGAGAAATGAAGAACAAAAGACAGGAGAGAAGGGGCAAAAAAAACAAGTAAAAGGGGGAGCAGAAAAGATGATACCTGGTCTTCAATGCTCAGCCAACCACGATGGCTATACAAGGTCAAAAAGAGAAGCAAAAAGAGAGAAAGCAAGGGAATGGAGAACTGGACATGGGAAGTGAGCAGAAAAGGGAAAGGCGAGGAGAACAGAGACAGAGAACAGGAAAAAGAAACAGAGGAGAAGAGAGAAGGAAAAGGGAGAAAAGAAGGGAATGGAGCAGTGATGAGAAGGGGGCAAATAAGGGACAGGAGAGGAGAAGATGGAGAGAGATGGGAAAGGAGAGGAGAGAAGAGATGAGAAAGGAGAGGAGAGAAGAGATGGGAGAGGACAGAAAATATGGGAAAGGGGGAGGAGAGACAGGAAAGGAGAGGAGAGACAAGATGGGAAAGGAGAGGAGAGACAGGAAAGGAGAGGAGAGACAAGATGGGAAAGGAGAGGAGAGACAAGATGGGAAAGGAGAGGAGAGACAAGATGGGAAAGGAGAGGAGACAGGAAAGGAGAGGAGAGACAAGATGGGAAAGGAGAGGACAGACAAGATGGGAAAGGAGAGGAGACAGGAAGGGAGAGGAGAGACAAGATGGGAAAGGAGAGGAGACAGGAAAGGAGAGGAGAGACAAGATGGGAAAGGAGAGGAGAGATGGGAAAGAAGAGGGACAGGAAAGGAGAGGAGAGATGAGATGGGAAAGGAGAGGAGACAGGAAAGGAGAGACAAGATGGGAAAGGAGAGGAGAGACAAGATGGGAAAGGAGAGGAGACAGGAAAGGAGAGGAGAGATGAGATGGGAAAGGAGAGGAGACAGGAAAGGAGAGACAAGATGGGAAAGGAGAGGAGAGACAAGATGGGAAAGGAGAGGAGACAGGAAAGGAGAGGAGAGACAAGATGGGAAAGGAGAGGAGACAGGAAAGGAGAGGAGAGATGAGATGGGAAAGGAGAGGAGAGATGGGAAAGAAGAGGAGAGATGGGAAAGAAGAGGGACAGGAAAGGAGAGGAGAGATGAGATGGGAAAGGAGAGGAGAGATGGGAAAGAAGTGGGACAGGAAAGGAGAGGAGAGATGAGATGGGAAAGGAGAGACAAGATGGCAAAGGAGAGGAGAAGGAGAGACTGATGGGAAAGGAGATGAGAGATGGGGAAGGACAGAAGAGACAGGAAAGATGGAAAAGGAGAGGAGAGATGGAAAAGGAGAGGAAAGATGGGAAAAGAGATGAGAGACGGGAAAGGAGATGGGAGACAGGAAAGCAGAGGAGAGACAAGAAAGAACAGGAGAGGAGAGACAGGAAAAGACAGGAGAGGAGGAGAAAAAGGAAGAAAGGGAAGAGTGGAGGAGAGAAAGGGAAAGAGAACAGGAAAAAGAAAGAGAACAGGAAAAGGCAAGAGGAAATGCAAGAGGAGAGAACAGGAAAAGGCAAGAGGAGAGAACAGGAAAAAGTGGGAAAAGGACAGAAGAAAAGAAGAGAAGGGAAAAGAGAGAAGGAGAGGAAAAGAGGACAGAATGGAACAAGAAATACAGGGGATGGGAAACCAGGAGAGGCAAGAAGACACAAAAAGATGTCGGATCAAAGCAGAGGAAAAGAACATTGCAGAGGAGAATGGAAATGATGCAATAAGTTTGAGAACTGAACCGTGGGCAACAGAATTATCAAAAAAGAAAGAGAAGGGAAAAATGGAGAGAAGATGAGAGGAAAAGAGAAGAGATGGTAGCTAGACTCCAGTGTCATAGGAAAGAAGAGAAGTGGGGGAAGAAAACGGAAAGGAGAAGAAGACAGGTCAGTGGAGGTAAGACAAGATCACATGTAACCCCTGACTACCAACACTCTGACAATTGACCAATCAGTTTTAGACCATTTTCAGAGCAGAGAGAACAGAAATGACAGGTGCGCACCTGGGGAGATGAGGACAGGGAACAGAGAGAACAGAAGAGACAGGTACAGTCACAACTGGTGAGATGAGGTCAAAGAGCAAAGAGAACAGAAGAGATAGGTACAGTCACACAACTGGTGAGATGAGGTACAGGCATGCTCACACAACTGGTGAGATGAGGTCAAAGAGCAAAGACAACAGAAGAGATAGGTACAGTCACACAACTGGTGAGATGAGGTACAGGCATGCTCACACAACTGGTGAGATGAGGTCAAAGAGCAAAAAGAACAGAAGAGATAGGTACAGTCACACAACTGGTGAGATGAGGTACAGGCATGCTCACACAACTGGTGAGATGAGGTCAAAGAGCAAAGAGAACAGAAGAGATAGGTACAGTCACACAACTAGTGAGATGAGGTGACGGCACATTCACACAACTGGTGAGATGAGGTATAAGCACATTTACACAACTGGTGAGATGAGGTACTGGCATGCTCACACAACTGGTGAGATGAGGTCAAAGAGCAAAGAGAACAGAAGAGATAGGTACAGTCACACAACTAGTGAGATGAGGTGACGGCACATTCACACAACTGGTGAGATGAGGTATAAGCACATTTACACAACTGGTGAGATGAGGTACTGGCATGCTCACACAACTGGTGAGATGTGGTATAGGCATGCTCACACATCTGATGAGATTAGCACAATGAGCACAGAGAACAGAAGAGACAGACACACTCACACAACTGGTGAGATGAGGATAAAGAGCAGAGAAAATGGAAGAGACAGACACACTCACACAACTGGTGAAATGAGGACAAAGAGCAGAGAGAACAGAAGAGTCAGACACACTCACACAACTGGTGAGATGAGGACAAAGAGCAGAGAGAACAGAAGTCAGACACACTCACACAACTGGTGAGATGAGGACAAAGAGCAGAGAGAACAGAAGTCAGACACACTCACACAACTGGTGAGATGAGGACAAAGAGCAGAGAGAACAGAAGTCAGACACACTCACACAACTGGTGAGATGAGGACAAAGAGCTGAAAGAACAGAAGAGTCATGTACAGTCACACAACTGATGAGACAAGGTACAGGCATGCTCACACAACTGGTGAGATGCGGTACAGGCATGCTCACACAACTGGTGAGATGAGGTACCGGCATGCTCACACAACTGGTGAGATGAGGTACAGGCATGCTCACACAACTGGTGAGATGAACTACAGGCATGCTCACACAACTGGTGTGATGAACTACAGGCATGCTCACACAACTGGTGAGACGAGGTACAGGCATGCTCACACAACCAGTGAGATGAGGTACAGGCATGCTCTCACAACTGGTGAGATGAGGTACAGGCACGCTCGCACAACTGGTGAGACGAGGTACAGGCATGCTCACACAACTAGTGAGATGAGGTACAGGCACGCTCGCACAACTGGTGAGACGAGGTACAGGCATGCTCACACAACCAGTGAGATGAGGTACAGGCATGCTCTCACACAACTGGTGAGATGAAGACAAACAGCAGAGAGAACAGAATGGACAGGATAAAACTGACACAACTGGCAAGACAAGGACCAAAGTAGAGGACAGGTCTGAAGAGCAGAAGAGGAGAAACTGATAAACTCGATACATACCTGGCGACATGATGACCCAAGAAAGGAGGAACAAAACAAAAAGAGAAAACTGAACCCTACCTGGGGAGATGAGGACCAGAGCAGAGAAGAGTGCTTTTTCTGTGTCGTGCAGCTGGAAAGCGTTGAAGCGTATGGACAAGTTGAAGAGCAGCTCCACAAAGTGTTCACCCAGCGGAAACCCTTTTTTCATGTCCTCCCGTTTCACAATGGTGCTGTTGCCCAGCAAATAGATTGTGTTGGAGTCTCCATCGACAAACGGTGCACACACCACACACGCCACCTGCAAAAAAAAGGTAGTCCACGTCATGAACTGGTGGTTGTTAGCACAGCGAGTCATCAGAGACAAGTTGCAGAGTCTAGAAGCTCATGGCTGGTTGGAGCTGGTGTGTTCTGACCAAGCAGATGTATCACATGTTGGAGGGTGAGGGTCTGATCCTTGTAAGGAGCTGTCAATTTTCACCTCTCTCTCTCTCTCTCTCTACAAGAGAGAGATATATACATAAAACAGACAGGATATACATAGAGACTTTCTCTCTCTTTCTCCATATCTATATAAAAGGATATGCACGCTGGCTGTCAGGATGTTGTTTTTTCCTTTCTGGGTTTGTTCCCCTGTTTCTTTTTATATTTATAATAATAAATAAAAATAAATATCCATTCACTACAACAACAAACGAACAAAAATCAACAGTTTAATCAGCATGACTATATATAAGGATAAACGCACTTCTGTCCTGTGTAACTTAACTAGCTCCAGCTACATGTAGATCTGCACTGAAATGTCCAATGGAATAATGTACACAGTCTGTTCCTTGACAGGTAAAATAACACTGATCGCTACAGGCAAAATGCTGATCATCCCTGTCACACTGATCAAAGGCATGGCAAAGATTTGAACTTAATAATAACACACACATCATATATATATACATCACAGTATAACCATAGCAGTGAAAACAAATGCCCAATTTTTTTTTGACAGCATGCTATTCACATGATTATACATAAACTAGAACTACTCTTCCATTCTTGGGCACAAACATATTAATAAACCATTTGTACAATATGTTCTCAGAAAAATATATTTGTTCCAACTGTGCACTAGTAACATTCTGAATGTTGTTGTTTTTTGGTGCTTTTGTTTTGTTTTGTTAGGACAAGCACGCTGTTGCAACATGGACATATTTTCACTCTTCAAATTGTTACCATCATCATCATCTTCATACTAAGTGTGCACAAACCTCAAAACATCCCCCCTTGATGAGCGAGATCTGATCATCCTGGTCCAAAGCAGCAAAGCCTGGCAACTTCTTGGCGAAGTGGACCACGTCCTGTATGGTTCTGTTGAGTCGCATCTGAAACCCTTGCCAACACGTCTCTCCAATCTGATTGTCCTGCACAAGAGTAGCAGAAAGAATGGATCAGGTATTGAGGTCCGTCTGAAACCCTTGCCAATACATCTCTCCTGATTCTATCATCTTGGGTCACACATGAAACAATTGCCCAAAATTTTCTCCTAACTGACTGTCATGCAAAAATATAGCAGGTAGAATGATACATGTGTGTGTGTGTGCGTGTGTGTGTGTGTGTGTTGGGGGGGGGGGGGGGGGGGCATGTGTGTGTGTGAGCATGTGTCTGTGTGAGCATGTGCATGTGTGCATGAGCATGCGTATGTGTGACCATCTGTGTCTGAGTATGCATGTCTGAAACACTTACCACATTTTCTGGGGGGGTGAGATTTTCTGAAATGATCCTGCCAATCATCCGTTCCATGGTGTTCTGGTGGTGGTAGTCCCGCAACTTCTGCTTCATCTCCCCCAGCCGAACCTTGAGGAAGGTGAAGGTTGCATTGTATGACTCGTGCAGTCGTGAAATCATGTAGGGCACAGTCAGCTTGGCCTCCTCTTCGTGTTTCTTGGCAATGGACATGGTGGAGGAGGAGGAGGAGGGGGACGAGGCGGGTGCCTTGCTTCTCATCACGGTGGTCGACAGCGGGCTGGGCATGTGGGAATCCGACTGCGAACTGACCGGACGCAACACTTCCTTCATCATGTCATGGCGACCCGAGTAACTGTCTGCTGACCTCACACCGCTAAAGACGTCTGACGACTGACTGGGCTCCTGGTGGTCGAGGTGCATCACCCTCCGCTGCTTCGACTGCGGAACCTCCGGCAGCACCTTGGGGCTGGAGTCACCTCCTGCCCCGCCCTCTCCTTCCTCGTCGTCTGACATGGACGACGGGATGTAGGGCCGCTTCTTGATGGGGCTGCGGCTGATTTGTTCATCAGACTTTTTGCGCAAGTCCAGGGTGGCGTTTTGAACGATCACAGATGGCTGTGCATGCATGGGCAGTGGAAGCTGGGCCATGGGGGGCAACCGGTGATGCTTGCCCGTCCCAGAGGTCAGGGTGGTAGTGGCGGGCAGCATGGACGTGCTGATGACTGTCTCCGAGGAGCTGCCCGCCTCGTTCTTGATCAGGATCTGCGGTGTGGGCTGCCCCCCCTCTGTCTTGATGAGGAACTGTGGCCCCGCCAGCGTGTAGTGCAGCTGAGGCGGCGATCGCAGCATGGACCCCACAACGGACTCCCGGTGGCTGTGGCTTCGGCCAGCGGAGGTGCCGGCCACCATGGACATGAGAGTGACGGCAGCGGAGGAGGAGGAAGGGGAGGAGCAGTGCGGGGAGGAGGACGGGGGGAGGCGGTGGTCGGGCGAGGGAGGGGAGTGTTGGGACGGGGAGGCCTCCCGGTGAGGCATGCGCTCCACCTTCAACATCAAAGGCTTCTCATCTTCACACCTGGAGTCCTCCGCCGGCCTGAGCTCCACTGCACGGCCATTGGTGTGTGTGGTGGACTGGTGCAGCGCCTGCAGACGGGGATCAGCGGCCACCATGGGCTGGCCGATCAGCTGCCCCATGGATGAGCGCTGCTTCAGGAGCATGGACAGGGCTGCCATGGAGGACTGGGAAACCGGGTCAGTGAGCGCCAGGCTGGTGGGTGAGGCGCTACTGCTGGTGGGCAAGCCCACTGTGGACGAGGTGACCCCCATTGTCGCCATGGACACCGGAAGCACCAGGGACGACAGCATGGAGGGGCTGATGGCAGGGCTGGTGGAGCGTGAGTTGTTGGAGTCGGCGTTGAGACTCAGCAGACCATGCAGCGCCTGCTCTGTCTGTGTGTCCTCGATGTTGCGGATCATCTCTCGCATCTTACGTGATCGACGCCCGAGTTTAGCCGCTAGACAAATGGTTAACACATCAGTTAAATGTCATGTAAGGGAAAGTAAATAAATCAGTCAATCAGTGAATCTCAACACTAGGTCATTTAATTATTTAAATATATAAATCATTGTGACATATCCCCCCCCCCCCCCCCCCCCCCCCCACAAAAGAAGGAAACTCAACAAACCAAAAGCAACATGCTAACATGAGTGTGGCAATTTTTTATGACATGCAGACTGCTCTGCCATACCATTGTTTCAAGAACAGTAGAGAAAATTGCCGCACAATTAAAACAGTGATCAGTATGGTTCTAACTACTTCAAATAACCAACGCCCAGGATGAGGTATAATTATTTACATTTTTTGCACAGCTGCATAACTCCTCCCCCCTCCCATGACATCACAACCATCAAAGTATGGCACCCATAGCAAATTTGTTGACGTAACTGTCATTAGCAACGCCCAGCAAAACGTCAACTGTCTTCCATCACACAGTTACCTCCCCTGCTCCAGACATACTGTTTCCCCCTGGAGTCTTACAGGAAAGTATTCCTACCAACTTTGCACAGTGGCGAATGCAGTGCAGAGCAGTTTACAAGTTCTATCGGATTTGCCTGACTGAGGCCTGAGGTTCGTTCGGTAGGTCGCTTCGCCATCTACTCTCCTTGCAGCGTCTTGTTCCTCCTCTTGGCGTTGGCTGCTCCACAGTCATGCTGGTTCCAGTCATGAATGCCATTGTCTTTTCAGCTCTGGGCTGCAGCCGAAGAGCTTCATCGTCAGTGGAGCTGCAGCTGGCCACAGATAATGTGGCGCCGCATGCAGGAGGGGGCAGTGCTGGAAGATGCATTCCGCTGCCTGGCCTTCTTGGTCACAGGAGCAGGCTGGTGTTTGAACATTCGTTCCAGGCTAGCATGCAGTCTGCTGTGACTGTGCTCACAGCCCAAGTTTGGTGCCACTGTTTGTGAGTTTTGCCCGTAAGGTATCACACTTTCCCACTGATGTTATTTCAGATTGAATGAAGCTGGCATAGGGTCCATCCCCCAACCCCCACCCCCGAGAAGTACACATCTTTGTCTCAAAGTGTTGATCTTTTGCACATGGACCATGACACAGTTACCTTGTTATCACTCAAACAGCTGTGTGTTAACTGATCATCACACAGCCCTGAAGAAGTTGAACATTTTCTACCACCCTCCTGGGCTAGTATATTTTAAACTCCACTAGAATGATTACATATCAAGATATTTTTCTTTAAAAAAAAAACGTATTTTCATTTCACTCCGGGCCTCGTTTTTGCAGTTTTAATCAAAATGGTGATGTCATGGCATTATTGCTCGGACTTCTCTGACCCAAAAGTGTTTATACTAAGATTCTAGATCCAGAGAAATCATCATTGCAGAAGGCAAACTTAGGACTTGCCTGATGGGCTTGTGGTTCTTGATTTCAACTTGCCTGGAGCCCTTTTACCCATGCCGGGAAATGGGGTGAAGGGTAGCCCAGAACGTGCCAAAAGAGTGACAACAATGCAGAAAAAGAAAGAGAGGAAGAAAATGGAAACAAGAAGCCAGAAAAAGTGGAAGCCGCAAGAAAGAGTGGGAAGAAAAAGAAGAAACTCGGCCTTCACTTCAGTCGGCAAAATCCTCGACCGTCTGCTAGCTCCCTAAGGCAAACCCATTTCATTCACCAGACCATAATTATGGCTACACGATTTAGCACATCACCACATACGCCATGCAGCATACTAGCCACATGTTTGTGCACCAATTACTGGAAAGGTGGTTGTGGGTAATGTTGCTATTGAATGGCAGACACCAGAGGAAGAAACCGCAGCACTGGTAGCATTATTGTTAACGTGTCGGAGCTATGACGAAAAGAATGAAAGCTGTATTGTCATCCTTCATGAAATAACGACACAGATGGTGTGAAAAAAGACACAATATTTTTGTTGCATTCAAAGAGTAGTCTCTGTTTAGCAGTTACATTACACACTAGTAGTAAACTTGGCTTACCAAGAATGCCTATTAGTTACACAATACGTGATTTTTACTGGCTATCAAGAGACAGTAAATCACGCAGTCATATGACCGTGATATAAAGTGGATCATATCCTTTAGGTTTTACAGTCATGCCGTACAGGGTCCGTGACAATGTTTTCCCTTCTTCCAGAGAAAAGGAAGGAGCCCATTATGGTCTGTGAATGGACTTCGACATCACACCACTGATCGCCCGGAGGAGAGAGGCGTGGAAAGAGGAAGCACTAGATAATCTTCCTTCAAAGGACAAGAGTGGGCCATCAGCAATCAGACGAACATGAGAACAGTTTCAAAGGCAACACTGGCAAAACGTCTGAGATATGGAGTGAAACACACATGGGCTCTACCGAGTGCACAGATACCATCTTGAACTGAACTGAACTGAAGGGACTGTCAGTTGGAACATACCTGACCGGGACATGCCCAGGGCCTGACATTTCTGCAGTCGGCAGTACTGGCATCGGTTGCGGGTCTGCATGTTGATCTCGCAGTTCTTGTTGTAGAAACACTTTTTCCGCGCCGGGTCGCCGACATTCTGTAAGGCTCGCCGAAAGAAACCCTGCACACACACACACACACACACAGAGGAAGATAGACTTTACACGCTGGGCAGAACATGCATAGTGACAGGGAACCAGCACTGTGATCGTCACTGGTGGTCATCTGGTGGGATTCTCCTCTTCTCAAAAGGATGCGGATACCTTCATTCACCTGCTACACCTTGGATAGTTCATCCAGACAGGTAAGTAAGTAATTAAGTAAGTAAATTGGTGTTTTATGCCCAGTCAATCAGTATCCTGACAGGTGAGATTCCGCATGTGCAACTGCTTGCAATTAAGCACAAACACAGGCACTGAGGCAGTGTTCCCCATGACTGCTGCGGATGCACGCCAACTTCACAGGCTTTCAAGTAAAGCAATGACAGGTTGAGTAAATGAGTCACAGCTGGTCTCTAGTCACTTTGGTCTGTCAGAACTGGTTCTCTGCTCTTGAGCAATGAGGTAAAGAATACTCAATAAACAAACACCTTCTGTTTTTCCAGGGAATAATGCTTATTACCTGTTGCACAGGCACACCCATGCACTCATGTGTGTGTGTGTGTGTGTGTGTGTGTGTGTGTGTGTGTGTGTGTGTGTGTGATTGGAAGTGTGTGAATGCGTGCATGTGTGTCTGTGTGTACATGCGCATGTGTGTGTGCATGTGTGGGTGTGTCAGTGTTGGTGTGTATGTGCATGCATGCATGCGTGCATGCACACTCATGTCTGTGTATGTGTAACTTGAAAACAACCAGTAAAGTACAAAAGTTGAAATCCATAAGCCTTTTTTCTCAATTGTTATGGCTTCATTGCCCCTTGTGGGGAATTTGGGTCACCTTAGCTGGGTAAGGTACAGCAGCAGCACGAGCAGCGCTACCCATTCCTATCAGTGTGTGCAGTATTTTCAGGTGTCCAAGCAATGGTCTGTTTAATGTGCACGCACATTTTGATGCATGAGATTGCACACAGGGATTGTACAAACACCATAAGAGTGTTTATTTACATGAACGTGAATAAACTTTGCTCAAAGCATAAGACTAAGAGTCTGCACAGGAAGTTGACTCTGGGAGAAAAATCCCTCCCACACTGGGGACTTCCACCTCCATCAGTATTGTGACTGGCTTTTCAGGGAGCTACAAACACGGTAAGACTAAGAGTGCTTATTTACATGAACGCGAATAAACTTTGCTCAAAGCATAAGAGAGTCTGTGCAGGAAGTTGACTTGGGGAGAAAAATCCCTTGCCGCACTGGGACTCCCACCTCCATCAGTACCATGCTTCCTCCTCCATCAGTATTGTGACTGGCTTTTCAGGGAGCCTCTATGCACTGACCTATCCCTGCCCAAGCATGTGTAAGAATATGCATGAAAATGCACAGCATTAGAAGTAGATTTATCATCAGACTGGGAAATATTCTGTTAGCAGCTACACATGTATGCACTTCTCAGCCCGGAAATTTCACAGGCTGTGGCAGCGAAGGGATTAAAAACTCATTTTTCTGAATAAGTTCTCTTCATTATTTCCCAATAAATGAACCCCTCACAAAAGAGGAGCTTAGTTCTACGACTGGTCTTTGCTGCTTGTTCACTAGTCCTTTGTCAGGGATGCCAGTGTGTAGTATTATTAATAGAAATCCTCTCCAGCTGAACAGCTGTGTCAGGGGTTATTTTGGGGTGTTTTTTTTTGCTAACACTTTGTAGGTTCAGGAAAATGTCAAGTGGTGGGTGGGAGGGGAGTTGTGTTGCCTGTGTGTACATGTCTGTATGAAACTGCACCATGGTGACCGTTACTGAGGAGTAAACTGGATTACAGTCCATCAAAAGTGTGTGTGTGTGTGTGTGTGTGTGTGTGTGTGTGTGTGTGTGTGTGTGTGTGTGTGTGTGTGTGTGTGTGTGTGTGTGTGTGTGTGTGTGTGTGTTTGTGTGCTCACACACGTGTATGAATGCACATATGTGTGACTGGTGCGCGCGCGTGTGTGTGTGTGTGTGCGTGTGTGTATGTGTGAGTGCATGAACAGTTTCCATGCGCATGCGGGTGTGTTCACATTGTACTCTTCCAACTGTGTGATGCAGTGTGTGCTCATACACCTTCCTCCCTTTCATACAGAGGAAATAGTCCCATCTGCTGGCTGCTGCTACCTGGAGGGAGAGCAGGTTGTGTATAGCGAAACAGATTACAGACTGAAAGCGAGCGAACTCAGTGTCATCATCAGTGCATGCAAATCACTCACTGTACATCTGGCACATCTGGAACATAATCACACATACCCATATCTGTGGACTTCTTTATGAGCTTCCTCGCAGCAAAAATGTGTCTAGGGACAAAGAATAAAAGCGAAAGAACCGCTGTTATCTTTGTTCTTTTAAACAGTGTTCAAAACATTCACCACAAACACTGCTTTATTCACTGAACAATTTCCTCATTTTTGACAGGTTTGTTTCGTGTTGGTTGATGCCACTGACAACGATCAGATGCCCCATTCAAGACTTGTGCAGTCTGAGAACTGACTTGGAACAAAGTGCATCCTCAATGGCCTTGCAGTGATCAAAACCATGATGGCATTGCCACAGAGGTTGCCAAGACAGGAATCAATCACCCAGAGTGCAACAGGGTGCAACACCAAAAACATGTCACTGACAATTGTCTTTTTCATTACTTATTTTAGGTAAACACGATTTTGTATCTCTAATCTCTGACCCTCAACAACGAGATAAAGCAATGAGCCCTGGGATGCGAGTACTGTATGTACGATAAGCCCTTCCCTGCAATTAGGATCACATATTTCACTGACTCATAATCATATTAGTTCTTCACAGGCAAAATGACATCAAAGTGAACACCAAAGGACTTGTCACCCCAGACCACAAACTTCATTGACTCATACTAATCCTTCACAGGCAAGGACACCACAGTAAACACCAAAGGACTTGTCACCCCAAACTTCACTGATTCACTAATCCTTCACAGGCAAGGACACCACAGTAAACACCAAAGGACTTGTCACCCCAACTTCAATGATTCACTAAACCTTCACAGGCAAGGACACCACAGTAAACACCAAAGGACTTGTCACCCCAAACTTCACTGATTCACTAATCCTTCACAGGCAAGGACACCACAGTAAACACCAAAGGACTTGTCACCCCAACTTCACTGATTCACTAAACCTTCACAGGCCACAACACCACAGTAAACACCAAAGGACTTGTCACCCCAAACCTCACTGTTTCACTAAACCTTCACAGACCAGAACACCCCAGTAAACACCTGAAGACTTATCACCACACACAAGATATTTATTTTGGTGACTCACCTTGCATCCTTCACAGGCCAGAACACCATAGTGAACACCTGAGGACTTGTCACCGCACACTAGACACTTCAAGGACGACTGCAATGGAGATGCTTTGGCACCTGAAAAGTAGAAATGACATTCAAAGTCAATACAAACACATTCAATTTTGAAGATGTAATTCTGGTGGTGTTTCTGCACATTGTATCTACTTGCATGCTAGATGAGACTTACACTACAGCAGGTAATTCAGGTCTTTACTGTTGTATTTGTGTGATGTCTTTCAAGCACTAATTAATTCCCTATGCTTGTGGATTTTTTTTACATTCAAGTTAATGATAACTTGGTGTTCCTTTGGCATGTTTTGACCAACATCAGAGTCACATCTCAGCTGTAAAAGTAATGAAAAGGTGGACAGATATGTGAACATTTTAGAGGATATGATTGTTGGACAATGTAATTCCAACACAAATTCTACTTTCATAGTAGTTTAGTGCAGGAATTGCTCTTGTCTACACAAAACACATTAAACTAATTCATTTCTTTCTAATGTTTTGCATTTAAGTGATAATTTTGCTGTTGAATGGCAAGAATGCTCCTATAATTCCGGGGGATCAGAAGGCTAAAATCAGGGCACACAATGGAAGCATATCAGTGGTGTCCTCTTCTATCACACACTTGTTACTGAACAGTGTGTGGAATTCTGACTGTGCACATATCGTCCTCTTCATGTTCATCTTCTTCAGCACAGATGTGTCCCTGTGGTGGGGTACAGAGGATGCAGAAACTAAGGCCCCGCCCCCCCCCCCCCCCGCCCCACCCCCTTCCTTCTGAGAACCCAGACCCCCCCACCCCAACCCCACACTGTTATCCCACATTTAACAAATGCTTCACGCCCACTGCTATAGCCGCTCAATTGAAGCTGTCATCCCAAAATAATAAATCAATCAATAAATAAGTTCATTTCAAGGCCTGAGATCCGTGTGCCCGAGGCAGACGCACTAAGCTAGATCAAAAGTGCACCAAACCCTAGCCTAGATCGGAGAGTTCGGGAGCTGTGCGAAAGCCGAGGTGGTCGTCTGGGCACCCGACCCCGTCCCTAATGGTTCGTACG
Organism: Alviniconcha strummeri; assembly: GCA_963584105.1. Classification (NCBI taxonomy): domain Eukaryota; kingdom Metazoa; phylum Mollusca; class Gastropoda; family Provannidae; genus Alviniconcha; species Alviniconcha strummeri. Next base: position 5,086,799 of record OY757541.1, read on the forward strand.
GTTTCTGTTCTGTGTACTGCAACATTAGAAGAAGAAGCTTTGATCCGATCGTAACCGCTCGACAGACCACGCAACAACTAAGCTAGATCAAAAGTGCACCAAAACCCTAGCCTAGATACGGAGAGTTCGGGAGCTGTGCGAAAGCCGAGGTGGTCGTCTGGGCACCCGACCCCGTCCCTAATGGTTCGTACGGTTTATGTACTGTGTACTGCAACATTAGAAGAAGCAGCTTTGATCCGATCGTAACCGCTCGACAGACCACGCAACATCTCGCCTTTCACACTAAATAACCGGTTCAGGGCAGACACATGCAGCATGCAGACGACGAACGAACGACACAAAATAATGGAATCGGTTATTTCGCTAATTGCTTTACACTTTTCTTCTGCGTCTGTTTCGCTTTCGGGCATGGTGACTCGACATCCAAGACTAAGACTAAGACTACGACCCGACGCCTGAAGGACAGACGTTTGGATTCACTGAACTGCCCGTGTGTCTGCGGCTTGCCATTAATGAATGTAGGTCAGACTGACTTAGTAACAGAATAGCTCGATTCAGTACAGGGGAAAGAGCGGAGCGCGCTGAGGGGCTGTGGTTGCACAGGGAAGCCTGGTGCGCGTACGGCAGCCTACTTCTCTCTCTCCCTCTCTCTCTCTCTCTCTCTGTGCACCACTATTAGCTCGTGAGTCGGCCAGGGCGCGCGCGTTTGTCGGCACAATCAACTGGCAGTGGCCCAATTTTGGGGATAGCAACAGATCCATTACATTACCGCTGCACCCACGTAATACTGGTGCAGCTAGCGAAGAATAAAAAATAAAAATCTGACCCGGCCTTTCTTCTCTTTCACTTTCTGTGGGGATGTGGGGACATCGCCTTCTTCCTCGATAACGAAAACGAGAACAACGAAAAGATGAAGGAGAAGGAGAAGAGAGAACGTGGCACAACAACAAATAAAGTGGAGACATGGACTGCATGCACAGGGAGACATAGGGTTGCAACCGTTCTCGTTTCGACGTTGATAAAAATGAAATTTAAAAACGCAGCAGCAAGCACAAAAGAATGGTGCGACCTGTACAAAATAACGGGGTGGGGTGGAGGTGGGGGTAGGGGGCGGGCACGAGGTGGATGAATTCATAACAGTTACAGTGGAACGATCAAGACTGTGATTGTTTTGAAGGTGGAAATCAAATCGCTTCATTCGAACGAGGTCAAATGGAGAAGGGCGGAGCGCGATAACAATCCGCCATGAAAATTATCTGGTTTAGAGAGCACCCCGCAGTTTTATAGATTTAAAAAAAAAAAAAAAAGCAGAGAAAAAACAACAACAAAAAAAGCATGCGAGCAAAAATGCTCGTGTTTATTCAAACTTAAAAATAAATAAATGGCGGAGCGCATTCGATTTCTTGAAAGTTCTTTCCCTGCAATACAGACGTTCAGCAGGCCCTGCCACGCCATGTCCACCTCACTGAGGTAACCATGCAACACCTCCAGTCTAATAAATACATAAATAATTAAAGGTGCTGGTGGGTGGGTGGGTGGGGATTACATTATACACAGGGCACAGTATTCACAGGAACCAGCTCCGCTAAGGCAAGGTAATCCTATGAGGGCTTTGCATTGTCGAAGTTCCAATGCACCGACAAGTCAGAACTGGAAATTAGTGATTGCTAATACTTCACGCCTAGCCAACCATGAACCAGCATCACGGTGAGTCGAGTCCATGATTTCCAGTGCATGGGTCGGAACCACATAATCGTTATTTACGCGGAGAACCTGGCGCACACAGTTTGTCTGTCCACAGTAAGTAAGTAAACAAGGTGCTTAACGTCCACAGAAACCATGAGGCTTATTAGGGACGGGGAGAAGATGGGGGAAGGGGGTATGGAGGTGGGGGAAGAGGGAGATTATATACCTATCGCTACACTGTCACCACCAGACTGATTCCTGCATTAAGAGGGGCAGCGATGAGAGCCATTTTCATATTTCATTAACTGTGAGGGTCAAAGTCACAGGACAGTGTCCACAGACCACAACTTTTGAAGAGAAAGGAAAGCCAAAGCGGATTCGAACCGAGGTCCTTCTGCTTACCAGCCTAACGCCCTACTGCTAGGCCAAACCGGCTCACATCCGTCCACACTGAAGGCATCCGGTTTTAACCCGCCAGCTCAAAGTGAATATAATGATCTTGGACTAAACATCCCTCAGTGGGGTACGACGGAAGCAGGAATTAAGATCCCCGCTGCTGAGAATCTTTAACTGTCAGTAGTTCCCTCCTTTGAGCCTGGAATAGTCTTCCGCTGTTTTTATATCAAGTTTAGAAACGGGGTTTGGTCAGTGACGAAGCGCGTGTCAAGTGTTCAAACGTCATAGCTCGCCTGGGCACACCGCACGGTGGCGACCTCTCTCCTGTCTAGCCTTGGACAGTGCGAGAACGCCACGAGCACCGGGTCACTGGGTGCACTGAGAAAAGAACGCCGTTTTTGTCAAATCAACATACAACAGAGCATTCATTTTCAAGGCAAAATCCTTCAAATGTCCCCCCCCGCCCCCGCCCCCCCCCCCCCCTTTTTTTTTTTTTTTTTTTTTTAATCCACCAACTGCAAGGCTTAGTGGATTAAGTTTAAGTCTTATCGTAGCTTGTCAGTGTAGTTTCTGTCCGTTGGATGACAAAGGACGCGTTGTCACAGAAAAATTGCTCCTTGTTTTTTGGGGGGGGGGGGGGGGGATAGTTTTTACACGCATTCTGTTTAACTTTTTGGGTGCGTTTTGATCTCAAAAATCCTCTACGGCTAAGTTTTTGCTGTCCTCTTCTACACCTGTTGGACAATTAAAATTATGATAAAAAGCCAGTTAGCTGTAGTCACGGTCATGCTCTCTTACGTAACAAAATCGTTTCAACGCAAACCCGGACGCGATTTCAAAACCTACAACTTTGATATTGTTTTTGTTGACATAACACTCACTCTTACACACACACACTCACACACACACACACACACACACACACACACACACACACACACACACACACACACACACACACACCGGATGGACACTGGGACTTCACATCACATAAATTATGTGACCTTCGCCCTGGTATAACCGTAATGTTGACTGGGCGTAAAGCACCAACTTACTTACTTATTGACTTACTGACTTACTGAACCTAATACGTTTCGCCCTGCTATAACGTACTGATGTCAAAGTGGCGTGAAACACCAAGTTACTTAGTTATCTGACTACATCTAATATTAACACACTCTCAAAACCAGATGGACATTGCAGCATCACATTTTCTTCTTTACGAGGAACTGTGACTCGGTTCCTTTCAAAACTTCTTCCTGATGCACTACAGCTCTACTCGTATGTGCGTGTGGAAGCATGCGCTTACGACAGACACTCCGAACACTATTTTGCGCCACGTAAGTGCTTTATTTTTATATTCTTTATATTTATTATTACTCACCCTGCAACATGAGTGGGAATTCAAAGCCAGAATTACGTCCGATAAAAGCCTTTACAATGACATTCAATATGCACACGAGACTGGCGGGTCGATCTGTGTCCCTGTTCTCTTTTTGGGGGGGGAACTGTTGGTCGTATTACGGATCCAGACAACAAGTGACTGCGTGTCGTGGGCCTGTGTCGCGACCCCCGACACGTTTCGAATCGAGTCCAGCCGCCTGTCACAGAGTGGCGACCGTCCAAAACAAACCGGGGCGCTCACTTGGCCCCGGGGGCCAAAAATGCGGACAGTTTGAGGCTTGAGGCCTGGATGTCGCGCTTAACGAGGACGCGTCGCCTAAAGAGGCCCCCCCCCCCCCCCCCCCCGGCACTTCACAACGGGACAGTGGGAATTTTTTTGTTCTCGTTTGTTCTAATTGCGGAAAATATTCGAAGCAGACAGCTGCCTGTTCCCATAATTCTGTCACTGCTGACATTGTTCAAAACGCCGACTTTTCCTTTACCCTTACTGCAGTGAAGAAGACTGATCGCCAAAGCCGACTTTTGCTGACCGGAACCGAACAGTAAAACTGACCCCAGTTTCTGAAACAGGCCTCGGTGTTACAGTCGTACAAACTAGTTTAGGGAGATGACTTCAATAACCGGAAAAGACGTTAAATTTGACTTTCTCAGTTAAATAATTGAAAGGGGCTTTTCTTTTTCCTCCCCACCGACAGGAAGCTTTTGAAATATGGGGGGGGGGGGGGGGGGGCAGAATATAGTTTCTCGAATATAGTTGAAAAGCTTCCTTCTTCCCAGCCCCTTCTTCCTACAACTTTCTGCCTCCTCGCTAAATATCATTTTTCGAAATGGCGTTTCTTTAACCCTTTCCTTGTCCCTGTAAACGGTATCTCATAGTTCAGGAGCTGTGTGGGAGTCGGGGTGGCCGTCCTGGGCTGTCCGTCCTAGCGAGCCTTCGGGTTTCCGTGGACGTAAAGATTTATTGAACCGTGCTTCGGCATTGGTCACAACTTGTCCCTAATATGTCAACTGACATCTGAGGACATTAAGCATCAACACCTGAAACGTTGTATTACGTCATTCCTACGTCATATTATGTGACGTCATATGGCAACCTCCTCGGTTGAGCGTGTTTTGTGGATCCCCACGTGGAGCAATCAGTGTCTCGAGGTTTCTGGTTTGTTAAGATTCGTTTTGAGCGACTGTCAGGAGGAACCAGACCCGACAGTACAGACGTACTTCCCCGGCAGGGAACGAGTTAACACAATACAGAGTAAGCATCATCGGGACAGCAATAAAACCTCCACTTTTTCAGCTGTTACACTTAAAACACGCGACAGAGAGGGGTAGGGTGGGAGGGAAGAGGCGGGGGGGGGGGGGGATGGGTGGACGGAGGGAGAGGACAGGGAGAGAAAAGGGTCGGGCGATAGGGAGGCAGAAAGAGAGGAGTGATGGCTGGACAGAGAGGAGAGGACAGGGAGAGAGATGGGGGAGGGCTAGAGGGAAGGAGAGACTGACAGACAGACACAGAACTTGAGAGAGAGAGAGAGAGAGAGAGAGAGAGAGAGAGAGAGAGAGAGAGAGAGAGAGAGAGAGAGAGAGAGAGGTGAGAGGGATGGGTGGAACGGAGGGAGAGGACAGGGACAGAGAAGGGTAGGACTAGAGGGAAGGAGAGACTGACAGACAGACACAGAACCAGAGACTGAGTGGAGTACAGAGCATCTTTAAAAACAAGTAAACACAGCAGGGGCGGACGGTGTGACGTCGGCGTACGTGTTACCGTTCTCAACGGCCAAGTTTCTGACCTCTCGCTGACCTGATCGATGTCATGCGGCCTAGTTCGCTGGCGAGCGAAGGAAGGCCCGGACTGGCCACAACACAACAGCGCTGGCTCTCCGTCCGGCGAGTATGTACGTACTCATGCCCTCGGCTGCCGCCAACCACACCACGGCTCCATGGGGGGCAGGTTGAGGCCGCTGACAAGGTCACACTCACCTAGCCTTCAACTGCCCTCTCGTCCGCTCCCTACTTTGTCCGAACGCCCATTCGTTGTTATCCAGGCCAGCCTAGCCTGCCGCCATTCACACGGTTCACAAATCGACCTCAAACCAAAGACTAGGGTAAGGTCTTCCGCACAAACCGCGGTCACTTGGGTCAGGGCTGTATGAACTCGTACAAATATAGCCCGCACTGACCGCCTACCGCTCCGCTTTAGCGACTGGGTGACTTTAATGAACTGGAACTGAGTGACTTAGAATAAACGTTGCTGGGTGAGAGGGTTGGGAGGTTGAGGAGGAGAGTGCTAGTGCCACTCAGTATCAAACGGGAGGTGGCTGTCTAATCGATCATCACAGTGACGCATTTCTGGGCTGGGTGAAGCAGCGTACGAACGTGCCGAGTTCGTAGAAGAGACTTGAAGTGTTGTACAGAAATTCATGAACCAGATACCGAGACAGAGACAGAAAGATAGCGACATCTTCGCAGTAAGAAAAACGGCTTGTTACGGAGTACCACATAACGAGAAGTAAAGTCAGAATGATATCAGTTTCTCTCCCCACCCCACCCACCCCCTGTCTTCTTCTTTTTTTTTTTATGGGGGGGGGGGGGGGGGGGTCTCGTTTTTTTCTTTTTTTCTTCGAGTACCACATAAGGAGAAGTAAAGCCAGAATGCTATCCCTCCCCCCCCCCCCCCAACTTTTTTTTTTTCTTCTATTTTTTTCTTTTTGCTACAACTTCTAGATTCGTGTGCCATTTCACTGCCCCCCCCCCCCCCCCCCCCCCCCCCCCCCCCCTTCCTGGTGACTGTGTTCAGTTGACTGGGCCTTAAAAATGAAATCTTCGACTCTCTCTCCGGCCCAACCGCCCTACCCAGTAAGAACGTGCCGAGTTCGTATAAGAGACTTGAAGTGTTGTACAGAAATTCATGAACCTGATACTGAGACAGATAGAAAGATTGCGACATCTTCGAAGTAAGAAAAATGGCTTGTCACTGAGTACCACATAAGGAGAAGTAAAGACAGAATGCTATCAGTTTCATTCCCCAACCGACCAACCCCCTTTTTAAAAAATCCAATCTCTCTCTCTCTCTCTCTCTCTCTCTCTCTCTCTCTCTCTCTCTCTCTCTCTCTCTCTCACACACACACACACACACACACACACACACACACACACACACACACACACACACACACACACACAGAGCGGTGCAACCGTAGAACCTATATGTAGGTCTTTCTCTTTGCTCATTGCTCACAAGTTTTTTGCTTGCTTGTTTGTTTGTTTCTTATCCACTCGTTAGCGAACCAGCCAAAAAAATGTGACGCTACACGTATGCACGCATCTGTCGCTTTTTGAAGTGTCAATGGGGCTGAACGCTTCAACTGTTTTATACACACGCGCGTGCGCGCGCATATTGCGCAACACGTCTGAAGCATAGCCGAGGAAAAACGACTCGGAACTACACGGACGAGTCGTTTTTCAGGTCACGTCCAGATAACAAAGGCTGTGCACCGGTACTACACACATACAAGCATATATATACAGATGCAACGAAAATAGACCGACTATTGATTGATAAAATTGTCATGTGCGTATAATGTAAATACTGCAGACCGGTTTGTCTGTCTTAGACGCCCACTGGCACAGTTCTGCAGCGCTGCATCACAGAACACTAGCCCTGTTTCCCAGGTAGGACCGAATGGCTTCCGGGAGAGTCCTGACCCAAAAGCACCATCAGCCAGTCGGGGGCGTTCTAATTTTGCCATCTGCCATGAGAAATCTCCAGATTTTTTAATAACGTTTTTTTATCAGCAGAGTTAGTTAGTTGGTGCTTTGAGCCCAGTCAGCTACACAGGGTTATATCAGGGCTGATATCAGCAGAGTTAGTTAGTTGGTGCTTTGAGCCCAATCAGCTACATAGGGTTATATCAGGACTGATATCAGCAGAGTTAGTTAGTTGGTGCTTTGAGCCCAGTCCGCTACATAGGGTTATATCACGGCTAATATCAGCAGAGAAGAATCTTGAGTAGTGTCGTCTGCAATGCAATGTCGTTACAATTTCATTTTTGTTTGTTTGTTTGTTTGTTATTTAAGACTTAATAATAATAAAATTAAAAACAAAATTAAACTGCAAAAACGAGGCCTCGCGAGCATCAAATGGAAATAGCTTCAAAGGCGGGGGGGGTCGGTGGGGAGGGGAGGGGGAATCTCGGGCTAGCAAGAATTTCTTTGGGTTAACAGCTCATAGCCACTAGCGATTCCGCTTTTTCTCGTCACACTTCTCTTCTCACCCTCTCTGCCAACTCTTCTCACCTTTACTGCCAACTCTTCTCACCCTCACTGCCAACTCTTCTCACCCTCACTGCCAACTCTTCTCACCCTCATTGCCAACTCTTCTCACCCTGCCAACTCTTCTCACCCTCACTGCCAACTCTTCTCACCCTCATTGCCAACTCTTCTCACCCCCACTGCCAACTCTTCTCACCCTGCCAACTCTTCTCACCCTCACTGCCAACTCTTCTCACCCTCATTGCCAACTCTTCTCACCCTCACTGTAAACTCTTTTCACCCTCACTGTAAACTCTTTTCACCCTCACTGACAACTCGTCTCACCATCTCACCCTCACTGCCAACTCGTCTCACCCTCATTGCCAACTTTTCTCACCCTCACTGACAACTCGTCTCACCCTCATTGCCAACTCTTCTCACCCTCACTGCCAACTCTTCTCACCCACTCTGGCAAACCGGTGCTGGGGAAAAAGTAATGACGTGCTAGAATAAAGACCCTTCTTATGACTCCTCGGTCATCATTTGTGCAAAATAATGACCCATTAGCCATTGCGCGGTGCATAATAATGACGCCCTCAGGTTGCAACACGTCATCCTCCTTCAGCAATAGCACCTGTACCTTCGGCGACTCCTGCAACGACTGTCGGAGCAACAGGTGTACCCCAGTGTTCTTCATTATGTCGTTT
>OY757541.1:5095436-5097936 GCA_963584105.1 Alviniconcha strummeri
TCTCTCTCTCTCTCTCTCTCTCTCTCTCTCACACACACACACACACACACACAAACACACACACGCGCGCGCGCGCGCAGGCACGCACACACACGCACGCACTCACGCACGCACACACACTTACACACACACACCAGACAAGAAAAAAAAGACCAGCAAGAACACATACGCATACGCACGCACTCACATTATAGGAGTAATAATATAATGTATAATCCTATACATATACGCACGCACGCACGCACGCACGCACGCACGCACACACGCACACACACACGCACGCCAGTCCAGAAAGACAGACTAGAAAGAACATGTACCACAAACACACACTAGAACAGCCGTGGAAGTTATCATCTTTATAATCATGAAAATCACCACTACTACTAACACCACGGACCACCACCACCACCACCATCATCATCATCAACAACAACACACTCCTCATCACCACCACCCCAACCACCACCACAATCATCACTATGACCAGCATACGCCATCAACATCATCTCACCTTCAGCCTTTTCCAAATCGAGAGTTTTCATGACAACCAGATCGTCCGCCATGCGCAGGTCACACCTTTTTCGCCCGAAGGTAAGACTCGGAGTCATCACCGCTATCATCAGCATCAGCATCGGCATCATCTTCATCACTGCGGCTCTAGACGATTAGTTCTTTTGGTATATATATATTACTGTTGATTAGAGCGGAGCTCGATGTCTTCAAATTGGTAGGTGTTGTATCGTGATGGTCCTTACTGACTTAGTTCGGTGTTGCTTTACGTCCACAGAGACCGTGCGCACTATTAGGGACGGGAACTTTCTGACTCAGTGCGACAAGCTTTCATACCATGTAGACCTCTAACAGACAAGGAAAATGATGTATAGCTTATGGTTCGAGTATAATTATGTTTCTCCGGTTCGTCACCTTTGTCCAATCAAGCATTAATTTTTACGCTCTATCAACGCAGACAACGGTGTGCGTTCGAGACTGAATATGTTTTAGATTTAGCAGCGCGTGTACGTTTGTCCACACACACGTGTACACACACACACACACACACACACACACACACACACACACACACACACACACACACACACACACACACACACACACACACACACACACATACACACGCACGCACGCACGCACGCACGCACGCACGCACGCACGCACACACACACACACACACACGCGCACACACACACGCACGCACGCACACACACATACACACACACACACACACACACACACACACACACACACACACACACATCCACACACACACATACACACACACACACACATCCACACACACACACACACAAACAAGCGCGCGCACGCACGCTCACACACATACACACACAAACGCACACACACACACAAATGCACACACACACACACAGAGTCACACTCACACACACATACACACACACACGCGTGCGCGCGCAACACACACACATACATACACACACACACCCACACGCACACACACACACACACAAACTCGCGCGCGCACACACAAACACACACACGCACGCACGCACGCACGCACACACACACACACACACACACGTAGCTCCCCACTACCTGGCCCTGTACCAACGGAACGTCAATGATACTCATAGATCAGCGGCTTTTATATTTGCCTATATTCACACTCCATTGCACACAAGCCACATGGCTCTCATATTTTATACCTTGCAGTAAAACAATACTATTTTTCATTAACTTCTGCTTTCCTGACATGTGCCATACTCAGTCATTCTGCCTTCGTGCACCAGTGCCTCTGGTCACAGTGTTCACAATGTTATTGGCGGTCTCTCTACTTTGCCTGAACTCTGAGCAGGTTTGGCCTAGCGGTAGGGCAGCAGGCTGGTAAGCAAAGGTACCTCGGTTCGAATCTGCTTCGGCTCTCCTTTCACTTCAAAGGTTGTGTCTATGTCTGTGGACACTGTCTTGTGACTTTGTCCCTCACAATTATGAAACATTAAAATGGTTATCATCGCTGCCCACCTTAATGCAGAAGTCATTCTGGTGGAGACAGTGTAGCGATAGGTATATAATCTCCCTCTTCCCCCACCTACATACCCCCTTCCCCCTTCTCCCCGTCCCTAATAAGCCTTATGATTTATGTGGTCGTTAAGCACCATGTTTACTTACTTACTCACTCACTCACTCACTCACTCACTCACTTACTGACTGACTGACTGACTGACTGACTGACTGACTGACTGACTGACTGACTGACTGACTGACTTACTTACTTACTTACTGTCTGATCAAGTGAACCGCCGGGTTGGCCTAGCGGTAAGGCGTAGGCTGGTAAGCACTGAGAAGGACCTCCACAGTTTGATTCCGCTTTGGCTCTTCTGTCTCTTGAAAAGGAGCAGTCTGTTGACACTGTCTTGTGGCTTTGTCCCTCACATTAATGAAACACGAAATGAACTCTCATCGCTGCCAATCTTAATGCAGGAGTCATTCTGGTGGTGGCAGTGTA
>OY757541.1:5100436-5222889 GCA_963584105.1 Alviniconcha strummeri
CGGGAAACACAGGGAACGACATGGGCATCGGAACCATGGGCTTTCGTTCCGCCAAGTACAACCCCAGTGAGTGGCATGAAGGAAACTACGCCAAGTACTACCAGTCGTTCGTAGACAGAGATCAAGCCGAGAGGGTTCGTCACGAGTCCAAGCGCACGCGTAATGAGACAGAGGCCACGACCAACAATACACAGGCCGATGTGACAAAGAAGCTGGCTGAACGATGCAAGGATATTGACTTCTGGAAGTCCGAGTTGGCGCGAGAGATCCGTGACGTGATCGACGAGACTGACCTGCTGCTGGCCCAGAAGAAGCGCCTGGAGAATGCTCTGCGGGCCACGGAAATCCCCCTGCACATCGCCACGGATAACCTGAACTGCCGCCAGCGTCGACAGGGCCAGGATCTGGTGCAGGACGATGTGGAGATATCCTTGCTCAAGGTGAGTGTGTGTGCTGCGTGTCATGGTGGCAGTGCTTGTTTATTTGCTCAGTCTCACATGCTTTCTATTCTGCTGGTTGCACTGTTTGAAGCTCTCAAGTTCCTTCTAAAAGAACAAAAACCGAAGAAAAAAAAGAAAAGAAAAAAACCCAACTAGTTGCCTGTCAGTCGGAGGCGCAGGCCAGGCATTAATAACTGGTTAAGACAGCACTGCTCTATGCACTTTACACAAAATGCTTGTTTCAGAAGGGGGGCGGGGGGTGGGGGGAGGAGAGTTTACAGATGCTCCATGCCATTCTAGCTCAGAAATAAGCATAACTTCATAAAATAACAAAGATAATTGCACATATGGTACCCTTACTTTAAAACACATGCACTACAGACATCACAACTGACACATACAGACCTTTCAGTGCTTTTGCATTTTTCATGAACTTCCAAGGCTATGCAACATCTGAAACACAGAAAGTCCTATACCAAGACTCATTTGCAGTTTGATTTCAACCTTTACTGTTCTAAAATAAACATATTAGTTGTTTTTTCACATGCCGCATGATGCTTTTACTTCTTTAAAAAAAATGATTATACTCCACAATAGAATGATGAATATGAATATTTTCTTGAACGAGTAAATGTTTCTAGCTATAGACATTTATTTCAAATTCAAAATGGATAAAAGGAAACTAGGTTAACATAAACCATTTTATCTCTAAACATTATGAAGTTGTCCAAGTTTTTTGTATAAATTCACAATGATTTGTATTAAATTAGCTGTTTCTGCCATGCTGTTTTGTTGTTGTTGTTTCTCTTCTGCAGTTTTCTACTGATGTATAAATAACACATTCATTTTTGTTTTCAGGAGGTTGAAATTATCAACAATGTTCGGGATCTTCTACAAAACACAATTGCCCAAGCAGAGAAACAGATAAGGTGAATTAAAAAAAAAAAAGTTTTTATTCTTTTTATTTAGGTCAGCATTTTTTTAAAGATGATTTCAGCAGTCATCTTGCTTTCATTGATACAAAGCATGGTACTTTATTTGCAGTATCCTGTGTGTGTGTGTGTGTGTGTGTGTGTGTGTGTGTGTGTGTGTGTGTGTGTGTGTGTGTGTGTGTGTGTGATGGCATAATTTATGTTTTTTAAACTGTTACATGTTCATGAAATGACACTGTGTTCAGGCCTAAGAATTCTCTTGGCCCAAGGCATAAGGTCATTAAAATGAAATTAGTGGTGTTTTGATAGACTTTCAGTCATACAAACATTTGCTTTTCTGTTTCTCTGTCCCTTTCATATATGCACACACTCATCACACACACATACACACACTGTGTGTCATGTTATAATCTGTTTTGGTCTAAGTCCTGTATCCAAACCATATTCAATGTTTTTCAGACTGAACCGTGATGCTAAGCAGAACCTAGAGATGGACTGGAGTGACAAGAAAGAGTCACTGGAAATCGACACATCCTGTGGTGTCCTCAGGAACCACCACACCAACAAACAGTTCTATGATGGAGCTGCCAAGTTTGAGGAGATGTGAGTCACTTTTGTTTTCTTCTTGAAACTCTACCAGTATTAGGAATGTGTTTAATGGCAGATTAGAAGGTAATAGACAAACTCCTATGGGCATTGTGTGGGAAGGGATGTAGCTCAGTCATTTGAATATTGGATTTTGTGTCCTGCTGTTGCAGTTTTGACTCCCCAGCATGGCAGGGGATTTTTCTCCGAGTCAGTTTTCAGTGCAGACTCTTTTCTATGTTCGTGCAACCCTCATATGCAATCAAATCTATGCACATGTTAAAAAATCCCAGCACTGGCATCCAAACCATTGTTTGGACACACGAAAATACAGCACACACTAGGTCGACCTTTGCAGACATAATGTGATTGCACAATTAAAGTGGTAGGGGAATAAAAACAGTTACAAAAGCATTAGTTGTCTCCTTAAAACTGGGCATTTATACCCCAATGAAAATGGGAATGCAGGAGAAGAGGGGCATCACATAGAATATATTCACTGCATTCTGGTTTATTACATAATATTTGATCATCTGTTGCCTTTTTTCCACCCTGCAGCCAAAGCACGCCAGAGTCCTGGGCCCAGTTTTCCCATGACAACATTGCGCGGGCAGAGCACGAGCGCATGGCCTCCATTCAGCTGCGCACGCTGGTCGACAATGTGCTGGAGGACACGTCCCGCGACATGCGTGAGCAGTGCGACACAGTCGATGTCAACTTCCAGAAGCGTCTCACAGAGATGGAGGATGCCAAGGCCAAGTTGGAGGAGAACCTGAAGAAGGTAGGCATGCTGCAAGGGAGGGTCCACGATGTGGGTGAAAGTGGGGCAGTAGGGGGTGGCTGTGGGGGCAAAGGTAATAGATTAAGAACGGTCATGCATGTATGGAGGCCAAAACATAAAGTTGAGCACTGTCAAACGTCGTCACCACATGGATGGGTAACAGTGACATGCTAAGCTTTGTGCATGCTTCAAAACTTCTTCAGAGTCAAATTTTGTGCACACACTGCGAAAGTCCTTGGAATGAGATTGTAAACAGATGTCCCTGTGTGTATATATATATATGCATGGAAAAAGGTAACATATGTGTGTTAAACATCCTGCACCCAAATAACCACTATGTATTAAAAGTGTCAGCATCTTCACAGTGTGGAAGTTGGGCACTATATGAAAAGCTGAGACAATCAACAATAGTACGTTCAGATACCACAATATTCCTGCATTACAGTTTCTGTAATCGTCCACACCCAGATTCTGTTCATACCCAAATATTCGAGTCTTAGTTTCACAAATACAAGACCTTGCAAATGTTGTTACACAAGATTTATCATCAATAGTCGTGTGTTTGTTTACAAACGACGCCTCTTGCCCATTGCCCAGGTGTGCACCGAGATTGCTCAGCAAGAGAGGAACATTGACGACTTGAAGGCAGCCATTCGTGCCAAGGAAGATCCACTGAAGGTAGCACAGACACGCCTCAACTCTCGAACATACCGACCCAACGTGGAGCTGTGCAGGGATCCTGTCCAGTATTCGTAAGTGGTATTTTTGGACTCCTGTAGTGTCGTGATTGGTGGTATGCCATTCACAGTACGAATCATAAGTTAGAATTTTCTTGGTGATAAATGTCAAAATCTGCATGATGATAAAAATGTTTATTGAATATTGTTACCCATTGATGCTGCTTTTTGTGTGTGTTTTCTTTATCTTATTTCAAGGTCACAGCAATGCTTTGATAATACAAAATTGTATTCCACACAACACTATTCAGGAGTTGATTCCTTTCCAACTGCAACAAAACGAGCATTCCAAAACAGTATCCAAACACACACAAGGTTGAAAAGAACACTTATTTAATTTGACCGTATACTACATGCTGATTTTGGGGGTATACGCCCCAAAAATTGCATTTTGTGTTTTGTCATATTAATTAAGCAATTTAACACACCCAATTTTTTTTATCAAATGTATCAAAACACTTATTTTTGCCTCTTTTGCACACTGTGTAAGCAGCATTTTTAAAACTTTGCTCGATCATTACCACTGCAAAGTTTTCACTACTACTTCATATCACCAGTTTTTGATCTGGATAAACATGTAAGCACCTCTCCTGAGAAAAAAAGAAAAATGTCTTGGGGCTTCTGACATGTGTTGTTTGGTTTGTTTTAGATTGGTGGGTGAGGTGAATGAGATCTGCCAGTCAATTGATGCCCTGAAGAACCAGCTGAACCAGGCGGAGAACTCACTGAAGGACCTGCAAGACAACCGCATGTCCCTGGAGAAGGAGATCTCTGTGAAGAAGAACAGCATCTTCATCGACAGGGACAAGTGCATGACCGTGCGCACACGTTACCCATCCACCATCCGGCTTCAAGGCTATCAGTAACTGCTGCTTGCCCGCTTGTTATCACACACTTTTCTCTGGTCCTTTCCCTGTTGGCTGCATTGTTTTCTCAATTTCAGTTGTATGCTGTCGTGCTCCAACGTTTTGTGATTTTATCATGGCGGGGTAAATGGTAAATTGGTTTATCCCACTTGCAGATAAGTCTTTTTATAAAAATTTAAAAAAGTCTTTTTGTTTTGGGAGGTTAATAACACCCCCTTCCCCCCACCATAACCTAAATCAAAGCCAAGGTTGTATTACATCACAACAATCATGTATCCCATGTTGAAGTGGAATAAACGAAACTGGGGGGACCATCAGGATTTCTGAACTGTGGTGAGCTTAAGACTTTACACATTAACATTTCCATTCCATGTGCACTTGTACTGTGTCCAGATCCCCTCCCCCTGCCCCAGCAGTAAAAACCAATGTTGGAAACAACTGCTGCATCATGTGCAAAGTAACTGTGATCGTCTGCAAATGTGACTTTCCTCTATTCTAAAATCATGGCGTTTTGAAATGAGCATTTGTTTAGTATGAGAGTGCACATTTTTCTCATGTTCAAGTGTAGAAAGACTTTTTGATCCATTTAGTGCGTCTCTCTTTAGTCATCATGCATGGTTCTATGTAAACATAAATATTGTTTGTACAGAAAATACTTGAAGATGGCAATTTCCTGGGTCTGTATCTTTTCATCTTGCTGTTTGTTTGAAACTGAATGTACATATTTCATTTGATCTACACACGCCTTTTGCATTTCTCTAACTTACCCTTTTTCTGTGCTCGAGTGATGAACGTTGCAGTGCTTTATTTGTACACTTATCAGTATTACTGCATCAAGTTTACAGCAGTCAAGGAAGCTGCAATTAGAACTTAAACCAGGCAAATAATTACAACAGGAATTTATAGTACTTACCTTAAGTACAATTGGACTGTACTTTGAGAAGGCCACAAGAAAGTTGTTTACAATAAAGATAATGAATTATTCCTGAGTGTGCGTCTCCAAAAACCAGATTCATTACATTCACAGTGCATTGCGTCTCCCAAAAACATAGATTTTTTTACATTCACATTTTGACCTCTTTGTCTCTCTCAGTTGCTACTTCTGCACAGCTCTCGGAAAAATGGGGCCAAAGCTGTTAGACAATTGCTCTTCCAACACTTCCCTGAAAGGGCAGGATAACTCAGTTGGGAGAGCATTTGAAAGAAAAGCCCAGCATGATACTGATGCAATTTGAGTCCCTGGTGCAGCAAGGGATTTTTCTCCTGGAGTCGACTTCCAGTGCAGACTCTTGTGGTGTACGGAGTGCATGAGCAACGACATCTGTGCACACCTTAAAAATCCCAAACATTGGCAGCCGTACCGTTGCTTAGCCACACAAAAACACTGCACACACTGGTAGGAATAGGTAGCCACTAGTACCACTCTTACAGGTAAGGCAACCCGATTTTCCAGAACAGACAATGAAGTCCTAAACTTGGTATTTAAACCATATATATTTGCAAGTTCATAAGAAGTGCAACTGACAGTGTGTGCAGTCAGTGACACCACTGTAGGTGAAGCTCATTTTCCTGTGGATTGGGCCTGTGATTTTATGCACAAACTGTTCACAAGTAATTTGGGGTTTTATGCCCAGTTATATCACGGCAAAATTGTTCATGGAACATTCACAATCACATACTGAAGAATGATGTGCCAATGTAATTCAGCATACCCTGTTTAAAATGGGTAAACCAGCTTTGTATTAAATGTGCACATCTGTCGGGTAATTGACATCTGATGTGTGCAAAGGGCCCATTGGTTTCTCTGACCATTGTATGTGGCATCAGATTAACAAATTACTTGCACTCTTAATGCCGACGTGCAGCATGGGAAGTGTCCCCCATTCATTAGCCACATTCAGTCTTGCTTGGTCAAATCATGAATCGACAGTGGCACCAAAGTGTTTGTGTGTCATTGTTTTTTGTGGCACTAAATTTCATTTATGTTCCGTGTCCATTTTCAAACTGTGCAATTAAGACACAGCTCAAGAAACAAAAAATCCAGGCGTTTGTTATTATGGTGTACTTTGCCCCATTTGAGCCCTGAACAGTAAATAAGAAAAGTTATCTCCCACCCACCATTTCATCCCACCCACCAATACTTTTCCCCAATTGACGGTTACAAATTGAATGTGTTCTTTTAAAACTGTGTTTAGTGTACTCGTGCATGTGCACTCAGAATGGTCCTGCAGAACAAGACTGTGCCATACACTGAGAAAGAAAGCAGCCAGTGAATGATCAGTTCCAACTGCTAAGGTTGAGCAGAATCCCCCCCGTGTTGCTATAGCAACATCTCAACTGTATGTGTATGCCAGGTTGCACCTATCCTGGTCAACTGTCCGCAGTAAAGTCATCACATATATTAGCCACTTTATCCAGTCTCAGACAGGTATAATTTGAAAGACCACTCTTTAAAAAATTCCAGTCCACATATTATGTTTTGTTTTTCATACATACTTTCAAACCATGATCAACGTTTACGCGTGCTGCAGTGATTATTATGATCACTGAAATGATACACACTTGGAACCATCAACACAACACTTGTTAAGCTGCTTCCAGTACGATTTTCAATCCCCACTTCAGGAGTGTGAATGGTCCTTCAAAGTACACATATATCTGACTGTAGTTTGCTAACAAATCACACACATATCATACCCCAAAAGTACACTTACTACAACGTGCATGATTACCAAAAATCCAAGCTGTGGAACAATGGGCAGGACAACACACAGTAGAACTTACACTGTGCAACCATTAACAGAGGCATTCCAGACTTGCATGCCAGGTGGTCTTTACCAAAACTTGTGTATGCAATTCTGTGTACTGTCTGGAAACATAATTTTTAATTATTTTTTTTCCAAACTAAAAGCAGGTTTTACTGCCCTGGTTATTTTTGTGCAATCATATTTTCAGTCAACACCCTCACACTCTCATTCCATAAGACAAAAATAACCGTAAGACTTACAGACACTTTATTTTCAGACTTGAAGGAATAAGCGGACATGGCTGAACACTGAACAAACTTATTACCTTCACAGCAATGCATCCAACCATGGCACTCTGAAGCCAAGCAAAAACCATTCATGCACCACTCACAGACATTCACAAGATAGTTTCTCTGAACAAAACAAAAACATTTTCTCTGAACAAAACAAAAACAAGAGAGAAAGAGCTTCCAAATGGCAATAGAGAATTTCAATGCACAAATAGTTTTTCCTCCTCATATAGTCTCTGCAGTGTCACACACAGGATCACACATGTACAGCTCACAAAACACAGTCAGCACTGTAATCTACACAGTTGTGCCATCAGAACAGGAGAAACTCCACAATGCTGAACTCTAGGAAAAATAAACAATATCAACCAGTGTCTGCAAGAGCTCACAATAGTTCAATGACTCAGACTGAACACAACTTAAGCATGGGATATAAATCAACACAGCCTGGAAAACTTCCAGTATACCTAACCCTGATGCATCACATCAAATGGAGAAGCAGCCTTACCTCGCCTGGTTAAAAATGAAATGCGTCAATTTCAGAACCCATCTGTAGTGCAATGGACTCCTATTAAATTGAATGCACTAGACGCAAAGCTTCACAATGGTTTGTGGCTACCACCCCCTTCCCTAACCCCCATGCTTAAAAACGTAACGCACCATGTGAAACAAAGTACAGGAATTGAAACCCAGTCTGGTCTAGGTAGACCCATACCTAACCTGCCAGCACCCACAGGCACAAAACAAGGTAGAAGGGTTTCAGAATGGCCCCTCATCATACCAGACTTGGATACACTATACTGTACGCAGGAAAGGAAGCTGAAGTTCCCAAATGTCCATCCAACAAAGGTGCACCTCAACAGGAGTGTCAGAAACGTCTGGCGGTGATGGCAGCTATGTTAAAACGCGTGTCTTGCTGTCTTGACATGCCACCACCGCCTATCATCATGCTGTTGCTCTGGGGAGGCCCTGAGGAGGTCATGTAGATGTTGTTGCCTACACTGGATGCAGTCACACTGGAGCTGTGACCCCCATGACCTCCGTAGCCAGGACCACCGCCCCCACGCTGATGCTGCGACCCCATGCTGCTCGTTCCCATCCAGCGGTCACCAGAACCCCCTTCGCTGTCCATGCCGCGGACCCAGCCTGCATCGACCTTACTATGACTGTCAGCAGGACCACCCCATGCCTGACGACCTCCACCAACCTCTGCAACAACAGCCATTTGTCAATGGTGGGCCACAGCACAATGGTATACAAGATATGCATGAGGATTTTATATCACACTTGCGATCATAACTATAAACCTCCAGGCAAAATATTTGTAGCCTGCTCAAGTAACCCAGAAACATGCCACACAGAGGCTGATTCCCACAATACCTGGTCCTGTGTGGACGATAGTAAAATGGCAAAACTTTAAAACCACCCACAGCCTTAAAATATTTGGGGACTAGGATGCTGAATGAGGATTTTTCAGCAAATCATTCAACTGTTTTAACCTCTTGAGAGTGAACAGAATGGCACAATTTTTTCCACCACCCCTGGTTACTCTGCCCCCAACCCCCTCAAAAACAATGGATTGTTTGTTGGGGGTGGAATTTCTCCCTCTGGACAGTCCCTGTCTGACCCACTATCATCAACTGGGTCAACTTCACTCCCACCTTCTCAAAGCATTCTTTCCTTTCCATGAACATATCCAGTGCACAGTGAACAGAACTTGATGCCGAACCATGTACATCACACCTCTAAGCTGCCTCCTTAGTGACTTCATCCCTCTACCCCTCCCAAAAAACACAACACTGGACTGGTTAAAAACTGTTTTCTTTTTTTTTAATGCTATCAACTGCCACCCATCGGAGAAGACCCAAGACATACATACTATCTTATATGTCCCATAGTCAGATGACTGATTACCCTGTCCCCCCAATTTCTGTGCCAGACACCATGCTCAACTGCAGTCAGAAATCATGTGAAATAGATGTAAGAAATAGAAAAAAAAAGGGGGGGGGGGGGCTAAAATCCTCAATGAAATCTACGAAAGTAGCAGCTTACACAATAAAAAATATAAAAAATACCACCTTTCCTTTTAACCTAGCAAATACAGTTGTTAGGCATCACACCATTTCAGCCTCACTTGCAGTTCAATTTCACTCAACTCACCAAAGGTGCAAGCAGTATGTCATTGCATGTGTTTAGAATAGTCTCTCTAGCGAAGATTTTGTGCTGTATAAATACTTTAATTATTATTATAGCAAGTCTAATATTTTAATTATTACCACAGCAAGTCCATTGATGAGACAAGTTGCAAGCTCAGCAGGGAGAGATGGTATTGCAAGCCATTTTTGCACTCACACACACATGCATGCAAGCAAATCAACTCTCACATATGCGGAGCACAAGCCACCCCTAGATAGCAGCCATGTCTTACCGCGCCTTTCAATCAACGGCAGCAGATTACGCTCTGACTTCCACTCACTTCGGCTGTCGCGGCGCCCTGGAGAGCTTGGTCGCAGACCACCATGTCCTGGCCGACTGCTACCAGCCCCACTTCCAGACAGACTGCGGTTGTCGCGCCCACTGTATTCATCACGCAAGTCACGGTGACTGCCTCGGTCATCACGACGATCCTCTCGCCTAAACTCGCGATCACGGCTGGCACAAAAAAATTAACAAAGATTAGCATGTGCATAAACAGTACATTATAAAAAAATATTAAAAAATCTTTTTAACCAGTATATTATTTTTAAAAAGTATTTCTTTCATAATATAACACAGAAACAATTAACAATAGTGCTGTATCCATGCCATCGGATCATACCATTAGAGTTTGGCAATAATGCCTGATGTCAGTCATGAGCAGAATGAGCCAAAATCATTATTAAAAAAAATCCCAGCTTGATGTGAAACCAGTCATAACTGGCCGAGGTGAGCAGAGCAACCACTCAACCATCAACATCTAGCACAAAAATAACAGTATCCTTCACTTTTTCACTCTCCGGTGATCTTAAAATGGTTTAGGATCCCTGAAACTGGTGTGCATGTATCAAACACAACAGAGAATGCAGAGTTCAAAGAGCCTGCTTGAATGACAGCTGAGAAATAAAGCAAAGGCACATTTTCTTAACAGACTCCTGAAAAGCACTACTGAGTACCTCTGTCCCTGCATTTGAGAACTAAATCTGCACAGCACAAAAACATACTGACAAAATACAGGAATAACTGTAACCCTCTGAAGTAA
Source organism: Alviniconcha strummeri (assembly GCA_963584105.1). NCBI lineage: Eukaryota > Metazoa > Mollusca > Gastropoda > Provannidae > Alviniconcha > Alviniconcha strummeri. Next base: position 5,111,053 of record OY757541.1, read on the forward strand.
GATCAGTCATTACATGGGTATGAACAGGTACAGGTGAACCAAGTTTATAACACACCAAACTTCCTACCTGCTGTCAAATCCTCTGTCAGAAAGTCTGCGATCCTCTCTGTCTCTGTCTGAGCGATGGAAGTCATCTCGTCGTGGCTCGTAACGCCCACTTTCTTCTCTGCGGTCATATTTTTCTACTTTTCGCTCAAAACCACTACTCCTATCTCCATATCGACTGTTGTCGCTGCCTCTCTCTGGGAAACTGCAAAGATATTTTTCACTACTGAAAATACTGCATGGTTGCAAACATTAACACAAACCACAGACATATTAAAATAAAATACCTTTGATCAGAAACGCAGATGCATAAAATACTTTAAAACAAATTTATATCTACAGATGTTTTTTAAGAACTATTCGCCCTTCATAAGGTACTAATTTTAAAGGCAACAAAATGCTGCTGCATTTACTGAAGTACAAGAACCATGCTGTCTACAAGGACCATGCTGCACCAGACCTATTTGCAACAAAGATCAAATAATTTTTGTAGGGGAAAAAAAAAAAAACTGTAGCTGAAACTGCCAACATACACAGATTTGAATCCAGCATCTTTGCGGGGTTGTTTGGCAGCCTCGCCCCAGTAGTCATCTATTTCCATTCTGGCTTTGGGTGGAGGAAGGGCCGGCCTCTTGACTGCACGGCGCTGTTCGTTCAGTCTGGAACCACAAGCTTTGATTAGTATTGGCTACTTACATCCACCACTGATGAATTCTAACACACAACTGTCCAAAAAAAAAAAACAATTTCATGAAACTTCAATTAGCAGATGATGGCCTTTTGCTCCTATGTGAAAAATATGGGGGAAGTTTGGGCAAATTCTCCACCTGCACTTTTTTCTTTTTGCAACAGTTCCATTTTTTGGGCCAAGGATGGCTCCACTGATAGCCCAGGTCAAATCAATGCAATATTCTTTCACTGTTGGAGTGCAAACATCACCTCCCCCCCCCCCCCCCCCCCCCTTTCTGGACATATGAATCACAATTTTGCCCCACCCACCCAATACAATCTCAGAACTCTCACAGAACTTACTGAGAAAAGCGGTTCTTAAAAATATATACTAATGCCCCTACAACCTTGACATTAAAACATGGTCACTGAGATGGACATAAAAGTGTAGCACTCCATGATGGTTAGCATCATGCAAAGGCTCAAAGGTATTATTGAAAAAAGAAAAGCACAGCATAGGAAAGAGCCAACATTTAAACGCATCTTTACTTTTCTCTTCAAGCTAGTCAAGACAATAATAACAAAAAGACAAGACTTGCCTACTGTACAAACAGAAAACTAACACAGCTGCCATTTGACTGGCTGACTGTAGAAACACTTTCAAAGTGCAGCATTTACTCCCACCTCTCTTGTTCACGTCTCAGCTTTTCTTCTGCCAGCCTCTTCAGGCGGTTACTCTCTCTGCGCAATCGCTCAGCCTCTTGTCTCTCAAATTCCAGCTTCTCTCTCTCCATTCTGCAACCAATGAAACCAGGAACTACCACTAGTCTTCACCAATTAAGCAAGGTTCTACTTTTAGAAGACTCACCGACACAGGAAACAAAAGTCCCACATCATACATCTAATGCGGCGAAGCAGACCACCAAAGAGCCACTTTCAAACAAGGAAGGCTTATTTACTCTCTAAAAGCAAGCACAGGCATTTGCCTCTGGCAGCGTTTCTAAGATGTGCTGGAAAATGACACTAAATGTTCACTAAACCCTTCCTTCTCCACCTCAAGCAAGACAAATAAGAGCATTTTATGATCACATTTCGACAAAGTTTAGAACTTTGCCACAATGGTTATGCTCAATCAAGTTTTTTCTTCTCTGCGTCTCCAATCATGTCCACTACTCTCAAGCAACACAAGAGTAACCTGCAGACCTGTGTACAAACACTTATTTAGCTATCAGCAGTCTTTGAGAGAGTTGTCAGTAGTTTCAGGGATTAGTCAGTAGTAACTAAATAAGTCAAATGGAAGTGGTCTCCCTTTGACATTACATTCTTGTGTTCCAGCGATGCTTCGTTTGATGTGCACGGCTGTTCAGGGCGGGCCGATTCCTGCTGTTTAGCTGCCCGCTAGCCAACACCTGATACCCCCTGCTGCCAGACTTTCCCTGCTGTGATAAGTAGGTCACCCTGCTGGCCGCTGGCTCACCCTGCCGTTTCCTTTTTTGTTCAGTTTTATAGTCTGCGTTTGTTATGCATTTTCACTCTCATTTTTCATATGCGTCTGAGTTTTTCTGACAACCACATCCTGTCTGTTGTGTTATGGAAGCAGTTTTGTGTACATTTTTTTTGTGGTGGATTCTGTGTACTATTTATGATGACTGTTTCATGCTTCACGTAGAGACTGGAAGTCGTGTGCACTGACCGCGCTGTGTCTGCACAAATGTCGTTTTTGTCAGTGCAAAACTTTCGGCTGTTTATACATGTACTGTACTCAAGGAGTCATCACACGAAGAGACCCTGATGAATGATTAAACTTGCAATGCAGAGTGTGTGGGGTACACTCTAAAAGGTTTAAAGAGTTTTATGCAAAATTGTCTGCTCTTGTGACATTGGAATTGCAAACCTTTCATAGAATTAATATTTTGGAGGTATAGGCCTAATACACACTCTGGCACTGCGTGCTCAAAGTGTTACAGCAGGTTAATGACATTGAAGCATTCAGTGATCCCTTCATCAACCACGCTAGAAAAAGCTAAAGCCGACGTTGAGAGCACTGCTAAATTATGGGCAAGATATGACGGTGACCTGTTGGTTACTGAATGCCCTGTGTTGTCAAGCTGTGCAACAGAAAAGAGGAAGGCCTGTGAAAAAAGGTGGGCAGCCCAAAAAACAAAAGACTGAATCATCGGATGTTTCTGTCTGTTCACTGTCTGTTACACCACAGGCCACGTCAACCCCAGTAAAAGAAATGCCTGTTCATTCTAAGCCTGATGTAATAACATCGCCCATAGCATCTGAAAGTGAGTGTACACTCATACAGACAACCACAGCCATGCCTACTTATATCAGAAACACCAATGTTCACTGACACTGCAACATCACCATTCAAACAAATTTCAGTCATGCACAACACTCAGGCCTTTAGACACTATGGCACACCCACTGACAAAGGAGGAAGAGGAGCACCACACATGCATGACAAAAATAAAGGTCAGCAGGTCAGCTGACAAAGCAACACTGAGGTGCAAAACTAGAGGTCAGCCTGTAGTTTACAAAAGGATCGTTGTGCCCAGGAAGTCATCTCTGTTAGCAGCATCCCCACTTGGCAAGAAAAGGTCAAAACTCATGGCAAAAATTAGACAAGACGTATCAGGGAACTCAGCAGATGACTCTATCAAGCAGCATAGTGAATTAAAAAGGTCATCAAAAACCCTGAAAGAAAAACTGGTTCAGGCTGCCAGCATGGAGAGACCAGCTATTTCAAACAAGGAAAGTTCAGCATCACGTACCAAACTTAGAGCTGGAATAAATATCGCAAAACATCGAAGGTTTCTCAAGTCCATCAGGGTTATTGTACCAGGTGAACACACAGAGAGGGTATTCCAAGATAGCGTAGTGTGCGGAGACATAAAAGTCAACAAATCGATGGCAAGTCAGGACAAAGCAGAAAGTTCCAGTTGGTTACATTAGCCTGAAGATTTGCCAGGTTTTGTCTCTGTGAGGTTAGATCAGTATGAGGAAGTGAACCAGCTGTCGTGGCATGATGGGGCCATTCCACAGAATGAGATCTTCATAAAGGTGGGGGGTAACCATGGAGGGGACAGTTTGAGGTTCATACTAAAGGTTGGAAACGTCAAGACACTGAATTAAAAAAAACAACAACACATTTTTGCTTGCAGTAGTCAATGCCAAAGATTCTCACAAAAACATACGGAGGGTGCTGAGGCCGTACAAACAACAACTCCATGATCTCAGCAAAATGACTTGGAAGGGAAAGCAGATCAGACTGTTTTTGTTTGGGGACTACAACTTGCTTCTCAAAGCATTTGGCATTTCTGGAGCCTAGTCAACCCACCCATGTCTATGATGCACTGCTTGCAAGACACAGATACAGACAACCCCTAACCAGCAACCTCATATCCCTTACAGGACACTAACCAACATCAAATCAGATTACAGAAATTTCAAATGACAAGGAAAAGAAGAACGACTCGCCTGTGCATTCAATAATGTCTGTCATGCGCTTATGTTTGATATGGAGTCCACTCAAGTGTCACCCCCCTACCTTCATTTCATGCTGGGTATCATTAAGAAACACCATATGCTGCTGCAGCAGGGCTGTCACTCACTTGATAAAGAAATTGGCATGGCACTGGCCAAAGAAATACAGAGTGATTTTTGAGGACAGTAGTTCCTTTGGGCATTACATCAACCAACTGAAGTCAACAGAAAACGATAAACAACTAAAACAAGAATATGAATCTCAGCTTGTCTTTGTCAAAGAGTACACAACAGAAGTCGATGTCCTGGCAAAGAAAATGGAGCTGGAAAAAACCCAGGATGATCTGTATGACAGCGTAGACGAGAAAACAGCTACAAGAACTGCCCCAGCTCTCAGGACCAGTTGCCGCCAGTCTGGACAACACATTGAAAAAGAATAACATCACTGTTCAGGCCCATCACGGAGGAAGCTTTGTGGGCAACGACTACACTAAATACATACAACAAGCAACAACAGAAAACATATGCCAGTGTCGTCAGGAAAACACATGAAGTGACAGATAACCATGACTTACACAACAAAACATACAACATTACAGAAAGAAAGAAAAAAGCACCTGAATTTTCTCTATGCACAAGTGCACAAGCTCGTATCTCACACACAGCCCATCACAGACTCGGAAATAGGCCTGGCCTGGGACTCCATCAAAAACTACATGACAGTCTTCAGAAACAAGTTCCCACATCTCAAAATCACACCCAAACAACAAATGTTAGAGGCTCACTGTATACAAGATTGCTTTGGGACTCTTTGGTGAACAAGGAGGAAAAGAAACACATGCATTCATCAATAAACTAAAAATAAGTGTGTGAGGGGTCAACAATCCTGCTGAGAAAATCAGAATCCTAATGAAAGAACACATGACCACTGTATCTCCATGCCTACAGTCTGTGATGCAGTCGGGAAGCCAGCAAACAAAATAACAGCACATATGCCTTGCACCCCCACCCCTTCTCCCAACACACTCTTGTTTACCACTTTAATCGCAAGTCTCTCATTCATTCTTCTCCAAGATAAAATCCATTCATTCTTCTCCAGGTTGAAATTTTAGTCTTGTCAGTGACATGCAATCAAGTATCTGTGAATGTGAAGTGTACAGCTGAGGTATGTATGTATGCCAATGTACTTGGGAGAGAGTGCTAATAATTACTGTCTGTGGTTTTCTGGATGTCATACAGAGATAGCTGTGTTGCAAAGATGGCAAGCTGAGTGTGATGGATATTACACAACAAATGTTGACGCTTTAGCGCTCACAGACAGCAGCAGTACAGGCTGAATGTTAAATATTGCAGCTCTCTCTGTCTGAAACGGTGTTGTATTTCAGCAAGTTGCAGCATCCCACAGAAAAACTTGTAGCTGACAGGGTTAAGTGATTCTGCACGACATGTTGCACTTTGCATGGAAGGTTTATCTGTGGCCAGAAAAACTCTGTGGATTTAGACTGAGTGTGTTACAAACTTTGTCAAACTGCATGAACACGTGACAATTTAACAAGGCGAGCACAAGTCTTTTTTAATTACTTACACAAAAAGACTGTTCATATTATTATGTGTTTGGTATCATTTTGTAGATAAAACTCTCCTCTTTCTCATGGTTATGGTCAGCAGGATATCACAATGATGAGGTAGTTGTACTTTGTGATGATCAAAACCATGTTGTTTTAACACACTGACCACTGTGCTCTGCACAGCACAGCCCAAATTCTCGCTGAGCGCTACACGTGGAAGCAGCATGGTTTGTCAGTAGTAAGCTTAAGGGTTGAGCCATGCTAATTCTTCGCTCACTGGGCTTGTGCCACACAGAGGTCGCGCCATGCAAGTGTGTCAGTTTCACCTCTCCCACTCCCAAATAAGCAGCCAGCCCTGAACAGGTGTGCGCAATGGTGCGTGTGTGCATACATGTGAGAAGTGTCATAAAGTGAAAAGTGTCTTTTTTGTGTGACTGGAGGGAAAATATAGTTAGGAACCTCCTGAGTGCAACACCATAGTGCAGGACTAATTCTGTAGAAACTACAGCAAAACCGATGTGGTAAACAGGTCTGAACCTGTGACAGAAACACCCTACGTTTAAGAACTATGCCATAAAATGCTTACCTAAGTTTCTCCTTTTCCCTTTCAAGCTGCATGGCCTCTTCCCTTTGCTTCCTGTGGATGGCTTTCTGTCGTTGGCGCTCTCTCTCCAACTCTTCCATGCGGAACCTTTCTTCACTACGGAGCTGCAGTTCTTTCTGTCGTAGGCGCTCACGTTCTCGTTCAGCCTGAGACAAAACAGTTACTAACTGTACTGTCAACTGGTACAAGGCAGCTGCCACTTAATATTATGTATTATGTGACCTTTACATTAGGATGTCTCATTAAATACTTCGTCATGTATAAATACGGTGCTATCTCAGGCCATACTATGGAATATGTGTTCTGATTTATGCTTCATAAAATTAGGATGCTTTCTACATCACCACCCACTTTTTTTTTTTTAAAGCTACCTTGAATTACGACAGGTTTGATTTTCACCCAATACAATGAAACAACAATGGCCCATGGCCACCAGCCATATTACACTTCCATACATGTGCAACACTACTTCATTACCAGTTACAATCCATAATCTTGAAAACACCAAGCAATGCAGCGTACACAGTTATAGTGGGGACCCAAAATCACCCCTTACCCGGATTTTTTCGAAGGATAAAATATCTCTTTCTCTCTGCTCTCGACTTTTTTCAGGGTCCCTGTGTCGACTTCTGTCCCGGCTGCTGTGATGGGTCTTGTCCCGACTGTAGGATGAGTGCCTGGACCCTGCAAAATGTTTGGTGTAAAACCTAGCATCAGGAACATTTGCTTGGACAGGTGCCACAGACACACCAACAATACACAGTAAAACAGGCAAACTAAACCTAGTCATAACCCTGAACTACTCCACACAATTACAACAAATTAGATGAGAAGACAACCATGACGCACAATTCCAATGTGCCTCATTTTCATTCCGTCAAAAGGGTTTACAATATGCACATCTGTAACTGATAAGGTTGTCTTCTCCAGTTTCTAGAGTGTGTATATATATGCAGATGCATTACACCTTTAGGCTAAGCATTTCAAGTATAAATAAGTACTGGAGCAAATGGATGTTAAACATTCAGCTGTTACCCGTCAACTGATTATACAGCTTCATTGAAACAACCATGTCTATGTAAACGACCAAAATCCCTTTAGACCTACAAATTTTACTTCTTTGACTGGGATTACACCATTTTCAAACTGACTGGAATGTGCTGTAGCAAGCATAACTCATCAAACCAACCAACCTTTATCATCTTTTCTGGGTGGCCTATCACTCTTTTTATCGCCTGGTTTGTCTCTTGGAGACTTATCATCTCTCTTGGCATCCTTACTACCCTCCTTCTGGTCTTCTTTCTTCACTGACTTCCTATCTCCATCTTTATCTCCCTCCTTCTTGTCACCTTCAAGACAGGAAAGACAACATACATCAAAAGACCCACTCAAGCACAGAAATGGCTCACATCCATCACATCAGAACTCGCTCAAGCACACAAAATGAATGGCTCAACTCTGTCTGATTGTCAGGGCACAGCGTATCTGTACAGTCAGAGCAAAAACAGATCAAAAAGACAACAACATTAAAAAAGCACAGGGAAAACCTAAAAAACAATCAGTAGCCGCCTGGTCCTAGTGCTGAAATGCCAATGCCCTGTCTCCCCTCTCTATGTATGCTGGTTTTATGCAAAATTGTACTGACAAAGTACCACCCCCCCCCCCCCCCCCCCCCCCCCAACACACACACGTTTTAAATAAATATTTAAAGGCACCTGAAAATGAACGGATGACATGTTCAAAAACATATTTTTAGCAGTTGGGCATTCTGCAGTAAATGATCAAAACTTCTTAGTAAGTGGCAGAGTTGAACTTGGAAAAGAGATGGAAAACAGTTCAGCTTTTGGATGCTCAAATCTGAAGCAATGTACATACAGCAAAGAGAACAATGGCACAACAACTGCAAAGAAAGCTGATTTCAAGTCACACAAAACATTACCATGGCTTTTTCTTAACTTTGCACCGGCACTGAAAAAGATCATGTACCATCAGAAAATGCTAAGATGACTCACATTCAAACACCAGACAGTAACATCCAACTGCAAGAAAAATACTGGTCTTGCTAAGCCAGAAGATGGTATACTTAATTCTCCTTTTAAAAAGCAGATGGTACAAAAAAACAGTTTGTGTGCGATGATGTCTATACTATAACATACAAAGTTTGAACTTGATGCAGTAAGAATTAAAAAAAAAAACATCCTACTGCAGACTGATTATCTATGCAACCCAACCTTCACTAAAACTCCTTATGATTTTTTTTTTTTAAATGGGTATCATCATCATGCAAAACAAGAAAATGTCTCTTTTATATAGTTTCTAAGGAAAATAAACAATTTTTGCCACAAATGGTCTCAAGGGCAGCTATTTACCATAACACAAGACAGTCAACTGTTCTCTCATTCCGAATAAATGCTACTTATGGAAATCCCTATCTCCCCTAAAAGTATTTCGGATACCAAGCTGTTCCAGTATATCACCCAAAACATTCAAGAGCTCCAAACTCAAGCAAGATCTGGTTAAAGCTGACACTGCTCAAGAGTGATGGAAGTAATCTCATTGAACAGACAGAATACAAGAAGCAACTATACCCAACACTTCAACACCACCAAAGTGCAGCAGAAATGGAGGTGGAAGTAGTATGCAAAGCTCACCATCTTTGCGTGGAGCAGCCGGCTTTTTATCATCTTTCTTGGGAGGTGCAGTCTTGCTGGAAGTGCTGTTAGGAGGTTTGCCTGTGATGGAACGGTTGGCAGCAACAGTTTTACCTGCTGGGGTTGTCTTTGTCGGGCCTCCAGTCTTGGCCTTGAAAGATGAGAACTGCGTAAACAGTGCGGCAATGAAATAGAGGCTATAGTGCAAGTCAAAGCATTGCTTCATTTTTTCTTCTCAAAACAGGAACAAAGTCACAATAATAAAGAAAGATCACACAGTAGAACACAACACAACTAACCACATCTGAGGCAAGCAATCTCAAACTGTTTGTAATTAATTCTGCTACCATTATGACACCTGATGCATTCTATGGGAGGAAGTCCATTTTCACAAAGTGTTAAGTCTCCTCCTGCCACACAATTTTACCCATTGCATACACCGCTTTCTACACCAAGTGAAGTTTACATATCCTTTAAAACAAAGTACCCTTTACTTTTAAAAATGACACCATTATATTTAAATAAATTTAGCACATGTGGAAATATGATAAAAGGGTTGTTCTTCAGTGCTGGTCAATCTGTTCTATAGAAATGATAAGCCTGCTAGAACAACTTGTTTCCAAATGGTTTGTTGTGTTCTGTCCTGCAATGATCCATTAAGCAGTCACAGCAATAAAATGAAAGATGAATACGGTTAAGTCTTTGTTATTTTAGATTAATAACCATGTGATGCAAACATGGCTGCTGAAAATGAGAACTTTTATACCCAATCTCTTGATAGATTCGTAATACAGCACCCAGCACAATTTCCCAGTGAAAGTTGGTACTTCAGAGATAAAATTATAAGCCTTTTATTGCAGGCACACAAAGACCTATTTGTATACTGAGTTTGAGCCATGCAAAATTCTGGCAACTGTCACACTCTGTCCAGAGTGTCCCTTTTTGTTTGCAACCAATGTCTGACTTGAAACTCAGGAAATATTTGTACTATAAATAGCGTAACTGCCTTTAGTTTGTCCATAAAATGTACCAGCCAACTTTAGAGAATGTACTTCACCCAAGAAGACTAGGTATCACAGTATTTCCCAGTCTTACCCATTCAATTATTACGCATGGTCCACATGATACAAAACAACAGAAAGTGCATTCCTCGTCATTTTGTTTCATTTAATCTTGAAGCTTCAACAAGTTAGTGACAAAAACAAGAAGTTTCTGCATCATTTTATATTCTGATTTTAGACTGGACTTCCCTCATTCTGTCACCAGCACTAAAGAACCACCCAACACTAAGTTCAAATCAAAACTGAACTGTGTGCATTCTGCTGCAGTGTGGTGTAGTTGTGGTGTATGCAACTAGAAAAAAAACACACAAAATAAGTTAGTATGATACAGCAGAATTAGTCTTAATATCTCCCTCCCAGAAATAAACTACAAGTTCAATACTGCATAAATGTCAGCTCCCTCCCAGAAATAAACTACAAGTTCAATAATGCATAAATGTCAGTACAAAGACAACAAGATGAGTAGGTATTAACCTTCAGTCATAAGCACATCACGCTGGACTGCTAACATATCCATGGTATCCTTTCATTCATGCTTTAACCAACCCTTACTTCAGTTCCTAAAGCATACTCATTCTTTCTCATCCTCAATCCATTCCGTGTCAGATGCAACAGTAAACCCCTCAAATACTTCAGTACTGCCACACTCTTGAGCAAGTTTTCTCCAAAAGTGTTGATGTTAATGATGCCATCTTTGCTTCTTAATCTTCTTGAACCCCATGTGTGTCCTCTGGTTTCAACAGTACACCCTTCAAACTGTTCAACACCACTGTCACCATTGTGCAGAAATGTTAAATAAATGCATTTCTAATGCACAGAATCTCTCTGACTATACATGTGTGAGGCTCAAAGCACTATACATGAAACATTACAATACATAATTTAATAATGCATTACATATCTCACTCTATCACCCCCCCCCCACCCACCCCCCTGCATCCACAAACTTGCAACTCCCCCACACCCCTCTGGCAGAAAACATTCATTTCATAATCCCACTTTCATACAGCACAAAACAATGAAAACATTTCTCCATTCAGTGGGGCAAAATTCTACTGCTACACATTCATGCAAACTACATCAAAAACATATTTAAAAAAAAATGTTTCGACAACTCACAGTCATGATGGCAAAATATAACTCATCTTTCTTGAAAAATTCCAACCTTTGACCTTTCTTCAAAGCACATCATTTCCTTTATTTAATCATCCAATGCTTACAAAGTTTCAAGGAGATACAGAATCAATGTATACTATTACCCCCTCCCAAAACGGCAACATGGCCAATACTGATCATCACACAGTTATTCACAAGACAAAAGGTCTAGTGATCATGCAATGTTTTGGTCTCTTTTGATTACTCGTTTATATATAATACACAACACACAAATACTTACCAGCAACGTCTCAAATATTAACCATTTGCCTTATACCACTTATGCCTTCCTGCCTCATTGTGGACAAACTGTCATCTCTTAAAATAGGGGAAAAACATTGGACATGAAAAAAGATTTAACTTCATACACCACATTTATAAATCATATCATACAGAAAGAGAATTAGCTCTGAAATTAATGAAAAACAAGATCGCAACTTCAAAAAAATCATAATTTTACATCAAACAACTGTCAAACTTTTAACGAAACATTTCGTTTACTCACCTTATGCATTATCTACAAAGAAGGGTTAAAACTAGGCATTACCTTGGGGTTAATCCATTACCTTGGGGGTTAATCACTGTACACAATCAGAACAAGGGCAAACATTGGTTGAATGGTGGACAGTCTGTGGGTGAACAGATGAAACACACACAGCAATCTACACAGAGTGCCGTGCAACAAGGACAACACCCACATGCAGACACCTGAAAGGATTAAATGGAAGAGACACGTACCCGTTCAACAGAGATCATTTTGCCATGCAATTCTGTGCGATGAAGGTGTTGAATGCACTTAGTGGTTTCATCTGCAGAGGCCATGGTTACAAAACCATAGCAGCGCCAGCCTGGGCTGCGAGCATTTGTCACCACTTTGGCACCAACAACCTGCAAATACAAGATGTTTATTCAAACACATCTTCAATATGGGATCGGAAAAAAAAAAAGAAAAAAAAAAGGAGCACCAAAAACTCAACAAACTGACTACAAACAAGTCTGTTAATTATGGGGGGAGAGCGGGTTGTAAAAAAACAAATTTAAACAGCACCAAACATTAAACCATACACATTGCTCATTTGTCAGTGTCACTCGGAAATAATCTGATCATAAAATACACAGACACACACCACAGACAGATACTACCCCTTTGAACTAACCTTGCCATATTTTCCAAACAGTGATTTGAGATCCGTGGCACGGGTTGATGATGACAAGCCACTCACCCACAGGTTGCGGCTGTTGGTTGTTGCTGAAACATCAAGACCATTCCGTCACACTATGCATTGAATCCTCAATGGACACACCAGGATTATCTGATTCTCAAGTCACGGTATAATCCTGTATACAATTTACTTTAAATCTTTATCATCTGACATTTCCAAGAACACATTTTGTTCAAAAACATTTCATAACAAACAGCAATCTGCTGCTGACATCAGAAGACAAAAAGTGAAGATATTCTAACATTTCACTATAGTGATTTACACCTGTGTAACATTTCAGAAAATGAACCACCAGAAGAGTGCAAAATGAACACACACTGCGCAAGACAATTAATGAACAGTTATACACATATGTGCACACATGGCCAAAGTCAAAACTAATGCAAAAAAGGATCCTGTAGTGAAAACAAACTATTCAGCTTCTACCATTCTGCTATACCACTGAAATGTCTATAAGTGTATTCAATTGTGTCTGCAAGAGTGTAACCAATCACAATAAGCAACATTCAGACATACTTACATTTCTCATCTTTGCCCTTGACAGGCTTTGCAGCTGGCCCACTGCAATGGCCAAGAATGAAAGGTATCACCAAAATATTCATGTTACAGTTGTACATTAATTTAAGCTATTGCAGTAGCCAAACATTTTTTTTTTAAAGTATTACAGTCATCCCATAGCCATAAATATAATTGTTACTTACATCTCAAAACTAAAACTGAAGATTTGTTTCCATGCGATGAAAACAATTTTTTTACTGTACAAGCAACAATTTTGCCATTTTAGTTTTTTGTTTGTAAACCAAATCAGCCTCCTTGAAAATGAGAAGGAAAAAAGTCCATGTATTTATTTCAAACAGGACCGATAGTTCACTGGAGCTCTTTCATGCTGCAATCATTTTCAGTTCAATCTACAAACCAAACAATAAACAAAATGTAACAATAGGCAAAACAAAAAAAAGCTTGACGGCTATTGGACTGAAACATAAAACAAAAAACGATATATAATCTCAAACTGTTCATTTTGTCTGAAATGAAAACTTGCTGCAAAAACCAGTGAACATACTCAAACTGCCCCTCCCCCACCCATTACAAACGGCACTGAAACCCCTCCTGCTTAATACATAAATCCACATAAAATATAGAACTGAAGGAAAACTAATTCACATACAGCTTTCCTTTCTCATGATGACTGATCAGGAGTAGTTAAGGAACACAATACTAAAATAGCAGTGATTTACATCTTTGAAGCAACAAAATACAACATACCAGTAAATTATTAAGTTTTGAAGGGGAGAGAAAAAAAAACGAAAAAAAAAAACGGCACCAGTGTGGCGTAAGCACACTTTTACACGTGTGTATCTGCAAGATTTCCTTTAAAAAGTCCACTGAACCAAGATACTGATTTTTGTTTTGGGTTGGCTACTTGCTATATAACCAGCATTCAGTAAAAGACACAAAAATTTGAAAATACCTGGTACACTGACTGCACGGTTAAGTGCAGACCAATCCATGCCTTCTACAGAAGAGACACGACTTCAACCAAAATAAAGCCATCTTTTCTGTCGGGGATGGACTGAGGAGATGGTTTCTGTGATGTTTAGAATCGACCACAGGCACACTATACTCACACACCCAGCATAACTCTACGCATGAGGGCAGTAGACAAAACAAACAAACCTCTTCACTGGCTTTGCATCTTTCTCATCCTTTTTCTCTTCTGGCTTCTTGTCGGCTTTCTGCGCAGAATCCTCTGCCTTTGCTGGATCTGTAGTCTGCCCCTCGGCGGTGGAGGCGGCCGGTTGTTCTGGGACTTTGGCGTCGGCATCACTAGTTGTGCTGGCAGCAGACTCATCTGGCTGGGTGGTGCTGGCATCTTTGTCGGCAGCCTGAGCATCAGCAGTTGACCCCGTCTGACCATCAGCCCCTGTGGTTTTCTCCCCCTCCAGCAGGTCAGCATCGATCTCGTTCAACATGGTGTCATCCACTTGTACATCAAAAGAATCATCACCTGCTTCAAAGAGGGATGATGTCTTGTCCTGCTTGTTGCTGCTCACCCCACCAGCGGATGGGATAGCGGACACATCAGCTGCCTTCAACCCACTTGCCTTTGTTCCTTGGGGAGAGGGTTTGGGTGTAGAGGTTACAATTTTCTGTCCAGACGTGGGCTTGGCAGCAGGGGTCTGCTTAGCAGCGGTGACAGGCTTGACAGGTGTTGCAACAGGCTTTGGTGCCCCTGCTGCTGGCTTTGGAGAGGCAGCAGCTCTGGCTGCAGGTTTGGCAGGAGCTACAGCAGCAGCCAGTTTTGAAGTCGCAGCTGCAGGTTTTTTAGCAGCTGCTGGTGAAGCTCGGCGTGCAGGTCTGGTAGCTGGAGAACTGGCAGTTGTGACGGGTGCTGAAGCAGGTGTTGGTGTCACAGCAACAGCAGGAGCAGCTGCAGCAGCAGAATCAACTTCATGTTGCTGCTGCTGCTCACTGGGAGGGGCGGCCTCTTCAGTAGCTGTCTCAGCAGTTTCTTCAGCAGGGACCTCAGTAGCACCAGCTTCTTCACCTTCCACTTCCACGGGTTCTGGTTCACTGGCCTCCACCTCACCATCCCCAGTTTCATCCACCTCAGTGAAATCCTCCATGTTGACCTGAACGTCTCCCTCATCACCATCATAGCCTTCTGCTTCCACACCCTCTATTTCCTCTGCTCCCTCTGGGTCGGCTGGCTGCTTCTCCCCGTCACATCCCTCCTCCTCCAGGGCCAACAGGTTCTCTTCATCCATCCCCTCCTCATCTACCATCACGTCTTCCGGGGCTACAGAACAGGGACGGTTAAAATTTTACTTAAAGATCTGAGATGTCAACACAAGAGTGTGAACGACACTTTCCTCGAAATACTTACCTCTTGAAAAAAAGGGACGGAAGATAAAAGCAAAAACAAAACAACATCACAACAAAAACATGAGAAATGCTAAACTTGTGGTGTTGAGGTGTAGCTGGTAGAGAAGAGGTGCAGTAGGATGCTTGGCTTGGCACTCTCACACGACATTTCAAGCTGTTGTTTTAGGCACTGGGAACGATGCTGCATTTCATGTCACTCATGCAGTATGTTGCAGAGATTCCAAGAAACAACAGTCTGCTGCTAAAAATGTAGGTTGAAGTCCGCATTCCTGTAATTCGCCTGAATTCCGTAAAGCTGACCATCATTGGAAGATCAAGAAAATGCACTGCCTGAAGTAGGTTCAAGTCTTTCAACAACCCTCTGGCGTTCAAATGGTTTGCATTCCTCCAGTGACCTGTTTAGATCTCAACCCAGTCTGATGAGCAGAACAATAACAGCAGTCATTTCTTGATTTAATAACTGACTGGAAAAACAAGTTTTGTTCTGGTTTGAAGAAGTCTAAGGTCCACATTCCATGAAGTTTAAATCAGTCCTCTGCCAATGGTGGAAAATTCATCAATGTTCTTCAAAGGCAATCCCAGCTTTCAATGCTTCCCTTTTAACAGCACAGTTTTCAATGTTCATGATGCCAGAAGTTAGCAAGAGTTGTTAATGTCCTCAACTGCAGATTAATCTCCACACAATGGTGAGCTTGTGGTGCCGTAAGTCGACTGCAGCATCTGCAACTCCCTTCTTGGCACAAAATTCAGGACGCATCAGTGAACAACAAAGTGGAACGTCAAACAACTCGATCAATGATTTCCCCAAGTGGACCCTACACACAAGTGAGCATTTTTTTTTTAATCGCATTTTTTTTAATCACCCTTCTGCATTCAGTAATTTACAATTTGTAATGCTTGTACAACGCAAGGAATGGATACTGACCAAAGTGTACATGAAACTATGTGGCGTAAAAAGTGAAGAACACTCAGATTTATTCTGCACAGCTATGTTACCTTCAGCAATCATCTCTGCATCTCCATCCCTCTGCTCCTCCTCCTCCTCATCCTGTACCTGCATCACAATGTACACTTTGCAATAAACACTGACACTTTTAATCCAAATGTAAAGCAATAACATAGGATCTTATAATACAAACAAGTAAACAAGAATACTGACTAGTCAAAATAACCTACATCCAAAGGCTAAATTATAAAGATAATTATCTCCCTTAAACTTACAATGTAAGGTCTTTCAAATGACCCTAAATGCAAAATCTTGATGTGACAAAGAAAAGAAAAAAAATCAATTTGCACTACCATATCCCCCTTAAGGCCGGATACGGTAGTGCAAATTTGACCCATAAAGTTTTTTGTCACTTTTTTTTTCTCTGCACATACGTCTCTTTGACACCTATTAACCACATTTTCAGCCATGTTTTGCATGAAAATTGTTTTTAATGCCTTTAAATGTGCCAATAAAGAGTGCTTATCAAAGTTTGTCGCATTGTTTTGAATTTATTTTGGGAGAAAAGCACATTGTTTGACCCTTGACGACGGCCACAAGTCGAGCGAAAAGTAGGTCAAGTTTGGTATTGTTGGAGAGGTCGACCTCTCTTCTTTGTTCCAAGTTCCACATCATAATCGCCGAGACTGACCATAGATTTTCCGCCATTTCCAACCCTTGATTTTCAATGGAAATCTCCTTACTTGGAGTAGTGACTAGCATGACATCACTGGATTTTGAAATCGACCAATCAGAAATCGGAACCAAGACTCTGGCCACGCTCAGCCTTCCCACAATGCACTGCACTCAATTTCTGTTTTGTTAATAATTTGTCAACAAATCCGACGAGCTCAATCAATTCACGAAGTATTTCTGCAAATATTCCCTAAAGTTAATTTTTTTCCTGAAACTGTGTATTGCCATCAATACCAGAGATGCCACGGAAGCAAAATAAGCAGACTCATGACACAGTGCTTTTGTGTCGAATGGCGAAAGCTGAGAAGAAAGTGAGGGTGAATGAGCGTGAAGACATGCTGCGTGAACCGAAAGTGGTGGGTGCCTCTCAATTTTTTTATTTATTGAGATGATGGGAGCTGCAGATCATGTTGCAGATGGAATGGAACAATCTTGGATTATTGCTCATGTGTTCCAGTTGACTTGTTTGCTGACTGATGTTTCGTGCCCAACTTGTGGAGAAACCGGACTGTATATTTCAGTGTGAGGGATTGGATCAGAGGGCTCAATTCGCATCTAAGCTTGCTCCGACTTGCGAGTTCAAGAAATTTGAAATGTCATCTCAAGAACGCAGTTCAGTGACAAGAAGAACGTAGCATATGAAGTCAACCCAAGAATGGTTGTGTTTAGCCACGAAAGCAGCAATGGAGACAATCAAGTGATCATGGTGTTGGGAATAAAAGCACGCGGTGATGATGACTTTGTTCCATTGTTTTCTGTTAAATTACTTTTTGTTGCATACTTTCAACTTAACATTCCTAAGGCTCTGGTTGTAATAAAGATACAGCTTTGAAACTTGACATGGTGTTACTCTGTACATTTATCTTGATTCATACAAAAGGTTTTATTGATAATGTGAAAATTGTTGTGTTGATGTAACTTGGAATATATAAAAATCATTAAATTTTCAAGATGTTTATGTAAAATATTTGTAAAAAGTCAAAAATGAAGATATCCATAAAACCTTCAGGATGAAGTTTGATGTTGTGTTCTTAATTAAAGTTCAAAAGGCAGTTTTGTTCTATATGCATTATCTTTGGAGGAGTAGGGATTTTTTAAAAGGTTGTTTGGCAGCCATCTTCAATTGTTTCCATGGCAAAAGGTGTCGAAAACAACATATAATTATACTTTTTTTACACTTACAATGTAAGGCCTTTTAAATGACCCTAAATGCAAAATCTTGATTGACCCCCCCCCCCCCCCCCCCCTAAAAAAATCAATTTGCACTACCATATTCCCCCGGATACATTAGTAACAAAACGCCCATGATGGTTAACCTGTAGCAGAGAAATTCTAAAAGCAGTATCTGCAATTTATGTTTCCAATACACATGTGACCTTCAAACAAGGTCAAGGTATGATCCTGTAGACCTGAAGCTAGGATGTTTGAAACCAAATGAAATACTGTCCACTGAGTAAAAGCCAACATTAAAATGTTTTTGTAAAATCAGAATATTACCTGCCCTAATCATACAAAGTCTGGACTTAATAAGAACGTATTTAATACCAATATGACTGTGAAATATAGTCATGGTCAAATCATTATGAACAGGGATAGCTCAAAGAGCAGTAACATCAAGCAAAGTTTGACAGTTACTACATTTATGGCGACTGAGACAAAAACACAACATTACACTCAAATGGCTGACACAACAGTAATCATTAAAAAAAAAAAAAAGGAAGAAAAAGAAAAATCAACCTCTATTCCATGATAATAATAATCATCATATAATTCAAGACTGCTGGAACCAATAAGTGAATGACAGCCTCCATCATTAAGCATTCTGTGTTTTACTACTGCAGATGCAACAATTTCTACATGCCATTTAACTTCCTGCCTTATTTATTAATGTAATCACTATAAATGCATACATCTTCACTCAAATTGATGACTGCTTCGTCACTGTTATCAGCACCAATTCCATTTTCTTCTTGTTCTCCATTCTCAATCTCAGCTTCCTCATCACCTTGATCATCTTCCATATCTTCCTCTTCCTGGGATGTGTCTGCAGAACCTGCAGCAGAAAAAAAACTTTGGGAATAGATGATTTCCAGAAATAACAGGCAAAGATAATTTGACAGTTTTCTTACTCCGGGAGAGTGAAGTCCCCTGAATGGAGGCGGCAGCTGAGAAGAGCCAATCTGTGACAGTTTCAGATCTTCTGGCATGGACCTATTATAATTTATAGTAGACGACCAGCTGGAGGAACCTACTATCCGATCTGCATGTTCCCCACGAACAGTGAGCGCTTGATCGGCATTTCTGATGCCTTTTCTGCCTTTGTTTACGGGTATCCGTCATCTTGCCCACGTGCTCATTGTACCCCCAACAAAAGCATGACTACTCTGCGCTACACCCGCAGGCAGGGACCTGTATATACAGGCCATGCATGTAGGCACTTACCGAGTGCAGTCCCCTGGATTTCCAAAGATCGTCTATTAGGTTGTTATTTAATCAGATGATACACATACTTCTCAGCAAACAAGTGGGATAATCCCTATTTAAATTTTAATGCACCAATCAGCTCTGTTCAACTTAACACTTCAACTATGTACTAACTTAAACACACATGATGTGCACAAAGTATTTAGTCATACCAACAAGTGGTGAAAGACACATTTGCAAGTGGTTAAAAAAATGCAGATTAAGCCAGGAGATCAGGAAAACCTTTGTTTAGCAACTCACGTGGCGACTTCTTGGTAACCGGACCTTTCTTCACAAGGCTAGAATCCGACACTTCCAGCAAGTATGTCTCAGGATCATGTCCTTCTTCTTTCAGGGCCTGAAACAAAAATAAGACCAGCAAATACTCAGAATCTAAATGACTCACAATTCACATTCAAAATACGTCATTTTCCCAAGACTTCAAAAACAGGTTCAGTCAAAAGAAACCGGTAAGAGCAAGTACAGTTCAAGGGAGGTTAGCATCATTGAAAATGTCAAAGCATTTGCTTAAACAGTGCCCTGACCCCTTCAAAATGTACATTATATTCTGGCATGTCAGGATATCTATCAATTGTATTCACAAGTTTGTCACTACAACTACCATATACAGTGACATTGTTAATGTTCATCACTGTCCTGCTGTAGTGTTGTTTGACTTGTACAAAATGAGAAAAAAGAACAGATATAATATTTATCTTGAGTTTTGTCTCATGTCATGTCTCCCCAAATAACCCAGTATGGCAGTAGGTACTGGCAGCCAAAATTGTGATGAAATGTGACAAGAATGCAGTTTGCTGCAGTTAATAGAACATAACAAAATAAAAAAAATAAAAAAATCACGTTCCATCTATAAAAGTAAGGTAATTATGGCTATTTTTCTTTGCATAAATTGTTACGTTTTTTTAATCATTATGATGGACAATGTTTGGCAGTGTGTCACACAACTATTTGGACACATTATGTCTCCTAAATCACTCAACATGGCATACTGTACATACGGATTGAAGCAATTTTTTTTTTAAAGGGCTGACATACCCTTCATATGGCCTTGGCGTCTCTTCAAAAATGACAAAATGTGCCATTAGCACTTTTGTTACACAAAGTACGTGTTTTATGGCATTTTATACTCATATTCAGAGATACAACATCAGAGCCATTCAACCTATCTTCATGAAATTTTGGCAAGAATTAAAGCAGTTTATAAACCTTGTTTTAGATGTATTCCTACTTATAGCAAACAGTAAACATGCTTGCACAGTCAGAGAAAGGAAATTTCTTTCAGAAGGCAAGATTCGTGCAATTTCATCCCCACATTCAGCAGAATATAACCTCTTAACCGTTCAACCTATCATCATGAGATTTTTTGTATTAATTAGAAGAAGCTGTGTACTGTGCCTTATAATTAATTTCTTTGTACTGTTCATATAGAGAGCAGCTGTATTTTTCAACACAGTTTTGGTATGCAAGTCTGGTCTTTGGCATAGTCCACACTCCATGTCTTGCTGTGCTGTTGGTTGTCTGCAAGCTGCTATTCAACCTATTGTCATGAAATTCTGTCTTGAGTTAGAGGAAGTTGTGTATTTTGCCTTACAGTTACTTTTGTTGCATTGTTCATAGACATATCAGCAGTATTTTGCAACGTAGTCTTGGTATGCCAGTCTGATCTTTGGCAGATTCCTTCATATGACACAACTGCACAAGAAGCCTGATGCCATGTTGGTAACTGTGGTGATAGGACATTTCTTGGGTCTTCCGTTCCCTGTGTGGGTGAGGATTTCCTTGAGAATACTACAGTTGTTATCAAGTGCGAAACAAAGTGGCAGAGAAAGAGTTTAAAATACAGTGTTTGCTCAAATCTGGGACTGGGAGAATGTTTTCTCATTATTTTTTATGTAAATAATTACTGTTCCTGCTCTGAAATGTTAACTTTATGTATGGATCAGTATAGGTTAATCTTTCACTGAGATTTCATATTGACTTAGTGCAGGACACTTTATGTATGGATCAGTATATCTTGTTAATATTTCATTGAGACTTCATGTTGACTTTGTGCAGGACAAGTCAAAAACTAGCAACTAAAAATGAAAGTAAATCTAATCAAGAACATTAACTCTTACAGCTACTACCACTAGTACCAGAAGTACCTCATTGAGTTTAAACACACTGATTTCAATTTACACTTTCAATCAAATAAGAGCACTAAACTTTAACTGTCATGGAAATCGTTTGCAGAAGCTTAAAAATTCATACTGACTGATCAGTCAATACGAAATCAAAATTTTATCAGCTCTATTGTAAATGCGCACTCACGGTTTGCCATGGTGCTCATGTTTAAACGAGCTGTACCACCTTCATAATACTGTAAATGCAAGTTTTTATGTCAACATGTTTTCAAAATCCTTACTTATAATTCATGCATTTACAATTTAAAAGAATAACCAAACTGTGAGAAAACTTTCGTATTTCAGTCAGAACATCACTTGGAATCAAGCTGACCCACGAGATCACCATACTGCATCATTGGCTGACCAAGTGGCCTAGGTTTTTGGCTAGTCAAACGGCTGCTTACAGTTATACTATAGCTTCTAACAAAATGTTTTGACTGGTACTTGGTAGAACATTTAACGCGCTTTCCAAAAATACCTGGATTAATGGTAGTCTATTCATTATTTCTGGATGAAATTTGCTTTTGAAATGTTTAAAGCGCTGTTTCATGTTCAATATTAGCATAAAGGGTTGAATGCCTTATACAAATGATAGATCTTGATCTCCTCTTTCCTATGGTATGGGTCACAACATTGTTCTAAATATGGAAAACTTGTGCCCTAAGCGGAAAGTACGGACCCATGTTTTCTCTGCTCTGACGGCAAGCGCTTCCTGAAGCGAAACACATGGACAGGTCTGTGGTTGGCTGTGTTTTTAAACACACACACACTCCCCCAAAAAGCAAGCAAATTGAAGATCTGAGGTCAATTAACAAGTACTCACAAATTGTATTTCATTTCATGATAATTCAATAAAGTTATAGCCAGTTGAAAATGCACAAATTTTCAAAGAAATATGGCATCACAGAGGCTGCTAGTACCTAATGGCAGGCGGAAAACTGAAGAGGCAGCAGCCATGTAACTTGTAAGAAATAGGCTAAGCACACTGACAGTGCAGTAAATCTGCTAAAGGTAAATAACAGAGCTTAAATCTTTTGTACACAAAGTTGCCAGTCTTGGGCACAAAATGTTATGGCAAAACATAACAAAACAGAAAAACATTTAATTTTTCAGGATGGAATCGGAAGGATGAAAGTGAAACAGAAATCTGAACCAATGACTGTTTAAACTTAAACCTTTTCTGTTGTGCATTTGAAAGAATGGTCAGTTCTAAAATGACTCAAAAGAATAGATGGGGGGGGGGGGGGGGGGGGGAGAGAGATTTATGCATATTACTAGTACAGAGAGTGCAAAATCAAAAGTGTGAAGATGGTACGTCGTGGTGCATTTGCGATGTGGTGCAACAAAACAAGTACAGTTTTGTTTTTGTTTTTCAAATGGTTGCAACTGAATATTCATATATATATAGCTACTTCAGTGTTGTGACCCCCAGGACAGTCTATTTAACCCTCAGAGTTTTGGGCAGGGGGTCACTGTGACCCTCACTTAAAATTTCTGCAGGGAACCACAGGGTGGTAAACAAAAGCTAAAATTGACAAAAATTGGCAAAATTTTAACAATAATTCTGGATTATACACCATTATCCACGATGAACTGAGTCCACCTTTCAATTCAGAATTGTTTATATTGCGCCGTTTGAGCAAACAATTAACGATTTTAAATCGATAATAATCATCTGAGCGGCACAACGTAATACCAATGTAAATGGAGCAGCTGCAGCCGCCATATTTTGCACCAGACACGTCCTGAGATCTGGACTAAATAACGGCCATGTATTTCAAGTATACTAACCGCTTGAAGTCTTTCCAGAAGAACAGCCTTTACACCAGCTTTATCTAAATTCCTTTTTTCCAGTTCTACTTTCAAATCAACAACACGCAAGTCAGAGAGTTTCTTCTTTTCCACCGTGGAAGCCATCGCCGCTGACTGCTCGTCAAAATGCCCGGATGTTCACGTGACGTGGGTGGTGGAGTGGTTTTTAAAACAAAATGGCAGTAACTAGCTGCTACCCAAAGTAGCGTACCCCTTCCCCGCCGTAAAAAAAGCCTTATGTTTTTTATGGAAGTAAACTCCGTCGTAAAGTGTCATGATTACTTACTTACTTACTTAGCGTATTTATGAGAGCTCAGGAGCTGTGTAAATGTCGACGTAGCCGTCCTGGGCTCCCAGTCCCTACGTCCGTACCAGATTGAAAGAATGAGCGTACCGGGATCCCTAAAGAGTGAGGTAAAATCAGTAAAGCAGTCTTTTAATGAAAGAGCAAGCTAAGAACACAAACAAATAAGCTAAAAAACACGTAACAGTAATAATTGCTCTTCTTAAAGATCGTCCATGTTATCTTGCAACATCAACTTTTTAATCTTCGCCACAAGAGGTATGACATGTAGACGGTTTTCATGAGGAGTCTGTATCGGAGGACAAAAAAGGACATAAACTCGTCAACGTTGATCCTAGCGATCAAGGTGAAGGACACATTTTTTAGTTCTCCGCCAGCAAGTGAGAAGAGGGCTGATTCACTGGTTTCAGTATTTCATGAAAGTCAATGGCTTTCGAACGGTGTGTTGCACGTTAATCCAGATTAATTATTGTTGGCTGTTTTACACAGTGTTTTATCGATTGGGTGGCATTTAAAATTAAAAAAAAAAAATCCAAGTTGTAAACAATTCTACATGATTTTGTACTATGTTTGTTAAAGTTTGTTTAAACCTGTTCATATTCATAACTCGGCGTAAATAATTTCAGATGGCAGCAGCAACTGTTTGATCTGTTGACAGCAGTTCACACAAAGCGGTACCACTACGACCAAGCTGCACAGGCCTGTCAGCTTTTGCTTAGACCATGGTAACCCAGACACACCAAATACCTAGACAACACACACACACACACACTGACACACACACACACACACACACACACACACACACACACACACACACACGCAAACACACACACACACACACACACACACACACACACACACACACACACACACACACACATGGAACCCAGACTAATGAACCCTTCTAGTGTTTATCAAAATACTGGATACTGTAGAACCCCGCAATAGGTCTATTATTGTAATTGAGTTCAAGAAGATGCCCACAGATCCCTCTATATTGATCTGTGATAGTGTGAATCTGATTTGATATGCTTTTTTTTTTTTTTTTACAAAAACATGGCTGAATATTTAAGCCAAATGCATGTTCACATTTCCCCCCTGTTAATCTGTGTAACCTAGATGCAGACTTAGACTAGTTACTAGTTAGAGACAGTCTAAGAAATAAAGAAAACCATTTTCAGAAAAAATGAGAAATGAACTATGAAGAAAACCATTTAATCGGGATCATTAATATATATAGTGTTAATATTTTTTATTAAAAATTTCTGAAGCTTTTGTTCAAACATTATGAATGATCAATGACCAAAGATAAAACAAAGAGCATGCATGGTATAACTATGTCATGATGATTGGCAGTGACAACTGACATGTTTCATGCTGTTTACACTCACAGACTCAGTTTATGGTCATTCAAAAGCTGTTACATTTATTAATGTTTTTGTTAAGTATATATAATATGATTACATTTACAGTCTTGTAAAACACACTGTGATGCTGCATTTTTCTTCCAGGCCCAAAAAATCACAAGAAAATGAAGAAGCTGCCAAGAAGTATCACCAAAAAAACAATGAAAATGGTAAATTATGTGGAATGCAGTCAAAAACATGTCTACATGTGTGTGTGTGGGGGGGGGGGGGGGGGGGGGGGGGTCTGGGTGTGTGTGTGTGTGAAATACATTGTTCCCAGAATAGAAATTAGAATGACTGTCATCTACCTTGGAATACTCCAGTGGATGTACTGGCCTGGATGTGCTGTAGTCAAAATAATGACCAGAGAGACTGGCATGTAAAGCAGCTATCATGAGTGGCTTGCATCTTGGAAGATCTGAAGTGCTGGTCAGCTTGAGACACTACATGCAGGCGAAAAGACAAAGACATCACATTTTCAATCACCCAGAAGAGAGTATTGTGTGAATTGATTGTGTTTAAGAGTTATTCAGCTGGATAAGATTTTATGCATTATAAATACTTTAATTGTCATTATTCATTTGTGTCCTTCTGAAGGAAAAGTGGTTATTATTATTAATTATTGTCTTTATTCTCAGTGAAAAGTCGTTATTATTATTATTGTCTTTATTCTCAGGGAAAAGTGGTGATTATTATTATTGATTATTGTCTTTCTTCTCAAGGAAAAGTGGTTGACCACCAAGAAGAAGCAGAGCTAAAGTTGGTCAATGAACTGCTGTCCAAAGCACAAAGAACGAGAGTGAAACTTCTTTCAAAGGTATATATATATTTTGTCTTTTTTAAAAAATTTGGGGGTGGTGGTGGTGTTAGGGACCCCTTCACTGCCTTACATTGAAAAGTGGGTGGGTGGGTGGCTGGTTGGGGGGGGGGGGGGCGGAGTGCTACACAAGAAGTCTTACACCTTTTTTTATTCTGCTTTGAGTCTGTTTTGGGCTAAAAAGAAAGTATACATCTCTAGTCAAGTTCTAGGGTTGTGTCGTTGATCTAGGACATATATAGTCTTTAAGCTGAACCAGCACTGAAGTGTTCATCTGGTAGTGAAGGTCTTTAAATTGAATGATGATGTCTCTTGCCAGAGTGTTAATAATAACTCTTATATAGCGCTATTCCCTGTAAACAATTAAGAGCTTGCGGCACTGTACATTATCAACATCAAAACTCCCTTTACAATCAAAAAGGCACAAATACTATAGATGCACACATCAATATCAACATGACAAAAAGCCAGGATGAAACAAAACAACAACAAAACAAAAGAAGAAGAAGAAGCACAAGTACTGTAAATGCATACATCAATACTAAATGTTGGGGCTGAAGCAAAATGTTTTTTTTGTTAAAGAGTCCCATGGCAGGGATGGCAGGGTGGGCTACTTTTAGCTATCCCAGTGGTCATCTTCATGACCTGATAAACTCTGTTCTTGAAATCCTATTCTATTTTGAATTTGCATAAATGTACTGCAGCTTTTATTACCACTTTTATTGTGATTTTAAAGCAATTTTATATATTATTTTTAATGTTTCAGTTGAGATATAAAAAAATCACTTTTTATTATTTTTATGTAGTTTTTATTAGTATGAGGAGTTTAATAATATATCTGTAATGGAGTGGAGTGATCAAAGGACAGGACACAGGCAGCGGAGTCAATAAAGTGGAGACCACAGCAGGCGTATGGCAGCAATCAGGTTTTACTTGCTCAGCCGCAGACAGTTTTCAGCACACCCAAAATCCTCACGCTCACGCATAGATAAGAGAACGGCGTGGGCCACAGGGAACACACGCTATTGCTACAGTAAAATCACCCCTCTGGACCACAAAATGGCTGACGATTGTGTTTCCCTGGCCTGCACAAATACAGTTTCCTCTAAAATAACTAAACCAATTAAAACATGAAAAACATCAAATGAAAGCTACAGTTACAATCTTTTAAACCGTATAAACAAAATGTACACACATGACTTATTTTATTTACAACAAGAGTGGGAAGCGTGGCTAGTGCCTGTCTATAAACAGATTCATACAACTAAATCACAACTAACACAATGTACAACATATTAATATTACTAAAACTTACATCGGAATAAAGAGCACGCTCCCACGGTTAAAATACAATGTTCTGTAAGAGAAGCAAGACACATTCAAAGACTAGTACTAAAACAATCGATGCAAACTTTCGCCTGGGGCACGTTATCTTAGTCGCAGCAGCGCTGATAGTGATATTAAGCAGTCTGTGAATACAACTTAGCTTCTACAGTACACAATACTTAATAAGTTAATTTCAACCCAAAATAAACACTAAACATGAAGTCAGCTAAGCAAAATACTATCCAACAAAGTATTGATCAACACAGGATTACTTTAATTGAATCAAAACAACGTTTCACTACTATTCACTAGTATTAAACAAAGCGCGCCATGCAGACGACGGCTATAAAAAGATGGACCTAGAGAGGCATCAGCTACTGATTAAGCTCGATCCTGTGTCTAAATAAACGTTAGATAAACATTCTAAGATGCCAAAATATATTACTCATGGCTTGGTGCATAAAAAGGACTAGGTAAACAAAGAGTAGGTAAACAAACAAGCGATCAAAATATTCAGGGAGAAAACAGATTTGAAAATGGCGCGCACTGGCGGTTATCGCCGGTCGGCTGTGTGAAGGCCATGTGGCGTTACACCACACGCCGCGCTTCAAAACAAAAGCGTCGGCTGCTCCGGTTCCCGGGTTACTATCAGTACAGTAATGAAATTGCGTTGATCCGTTAAGCGGGGTGGGATTAATGTAGAAATGTATACAAAGAGCACTTGCTCACATATAGTTTTATGTGAGTAGTGATTTTATTTGCATCTTATGTATGTCTGTAGTTTCACTCTCTCCAATTATGTTTTAAATTTTGATTTATAATGCTGTTTAGATTTTTAATGTCAGTGTAAATGTAAAGCACCTTGAGACTACCCATATGTGAGTAGTTAGTTGTGCTATAGAAATTTCCATTATTATTATTATTACAATTTGTCAAACATCATTAATGTAAACTGTAGTAGCTGACTGGTGTAACTTCTTGGATGGAATTATTTAAGAACTGTGTTGCAAAGTTTATCACTTAATTCTTCCTAGTTGTGAAATCAAGTTATGTGTGTTGTATTTTGCAAGTTCTATTTAATCGCAGCTAGGAGTGTTTATTTTAACTGTTTACGTAAGTTCATTATTCTGTTATATGTGAAAAGGCACTTGCCCAACAATGTTTTAAAATATTTTTTTAATCTTGCTTTGAGTTTGATGCATTTGTGTTGAGTATGATTAGTGTTTCGTTGTTGTTGATGTGATGGATTTCTCCCAATTCCCTTTGGTCATTGATTGTTTAAATCATCGCTGATGATTTCATTTAGTGTTATGCTCTCTTCTTTTGCCTAGAAACCAAAGGAAGATGCAAAACAAACAGAGGATGAGCTGGCAACAGGCAGAAGTGAGAAGCAGCTGTGGGAAATATGTGATTCAGACCCAGCGAACGCACCAGAAAAAAATGTAAATGCTTCTCACCATGCACCTGCACAATCCGCTTACCCCAGAGCAGTACCTGTGATTGAGCCAGATGATGGTGTTGGACAAAAAGTGGGTGGAAGTGCCTGCTCAGAAAACACAACATCGAGCACACACAGAATGCAGCATCCAAAACTTCGAACCGTGAAAGCGGGTGGTGGCCAAAGTTCCGCTCGTTGTTCAGGGCCTGTGAAAAAAACTCAGCCATCTGTTTCCAACCTCAGAAAGCCCACCCTGATCACAGATGTGAAACGCCCCAAGAGCCTTGAAAGCGCACAAAGTTCACAACCACCTGCAAGGCCCAGGAGTGGTCTTGCGAAAGTGAAGCCTGCACACACCACTGCTCCTTTCAGAACTGACCCTAACCTGCATTTCCCGAAACGTCAAGCTAAGAAACCTGTTGCTGCAGTGCCACTGCGAAACTCACGGAAAGGCCATGTCCATTCAGGGGACTATAAATGTCAAAATAAAGTCCTTCCCCAAATTTCTTCGGAGAGAGACCAGTCATCATCTTGTAGTCCTGATGCTGAGGATGATGCTGCCCTTCCAGATACCTGTGATAATACACTCACGTCTGTGATAGATGAAGAAGTCAGAACCAGGGTCGAATTCTCCTCAAGACCTAAGCTGAATGGAGAATTGGTGAGCCTGGAAATGTCAGATTTGATACCATCGTATGAACCAGTTAAAGATACTGGCAGTATCCCAAGTGATGCAAAGCCAGTCAACACACTGAATCTCAGTGACAAGCCAGAGGGAAAGCAGGATACACCACTGTTCTCCTTACTGGCAGATGGGTATGCTTTTTTTTCTATTTATAGCATTGCTTCTTTCCCCCCCAAGTACTTTGGGGCAGCATTTATTCTTAGTTAACCCTTTCACTGACATGCTTGCAGAGCTGTCACTTGTAAAACGACCAATAAAAATGCCAAATTTGAAATCATTAAGCACATCAAAGGATTTCTATCAAAATGCATAGTACTGAAAGTAGATTTGCTATAGGACCATCAAATATTCTGTTTGCAGATGTGTATGTGTGCACTTTTCAGCCTGGAAATCTTACAGGCTGGTGCGGTGAAGGGATTAAATGTAAAAGAAAACAGTGACCTAGTAATTGATGAACTCTGATTTGTTTGCATGGTTTTCTGTGTGGTCTTGCCTTGGATTGGCCATTTTAAAAAGTGTGATCATAGCACAATGTCCACTGGTCAGTGTAAGGCTGTATGACTGTCTGGCCATTGGGGCTTCCATGGTGGGTGTCATGGATGCAGAAATCCAAGGACATCCACAGCATGCCAAATTATGGCTTGTGAGAATGCTGAAATCAGATCAAAATTTCAGTGAGGTCCTTAAAGTTAAATAGATTTTTGGGCGATGATAAATTTGTTACCTATTTATAGATCCCAGTTCCACTGATAGTGCCTTAATTTGAAGTCTACAGCGTCATTGAAAAAAAATATGCTGCAAGTGCCATTGAAAGGATAGTTCTTAAGCAGTAAAGATCAAACAAGCAGAACATGTGCAGGTATTCTTTGCAGCGGGATGTAGAGGTACCCAATGGTCCACATAATGATGCATTAAAAAAACATTTTTTTTTTTATTAATCTGAAACAAGAATGATTGCTCATGTTCTAAAGCAAAACCCAGACACATGAAACTTGAAAGGTTCAAAGAACACTATTTATTTGGACAAAACACAACATTATGAACATGCAAATTTTCACGGCAGTAGAATGATAAAAACAACGTAGCTCAACCAAAAGCAGGTAAGTGTCTTAGTTCTAAATCTCATTTTTCACCCTTTAACTGATGTTTAAGTGTCATTTTTTAGCTTGATAAAGGGGATTACCTGGAAAATTTGCAAGTTGTGTTTTGTCAGAAGAAACAGCATTCTTTTGGACCTTTTATGTGTTTGGATAATGATCTGTGTGTTCTTTTTCTGTAGCAATTTGAAACAGAAAAAGGCCCAAAGTGCCTGTGGAGGATGAACAGACAAGGGAGTTAGTTAGCACTCGAAAGACATTGTCCATAAACACAACAACAAAGACCCAAGTCACCTTTGGTAACTCCGCCTCATGAGAGTTACCCTAGGTGACTCAGGCCTTTGTTGTGTTTATGTGTGACATCTTTCATTTTCAAGCACTAATTAACTCCTTTGTTTGTTAATCTTTTTCTGTACCAGCCAAAGCTTGACCATCCCATCCAAAGTGAGACGTGCCTTTGCCAAGAACCAACAGCTGCGTAACAAAGTGTTGCAAAGAGATGCACAGAGAAAACTTGGATCAGAGAGCTGTAACCGGGGCCAGGAGTTTGTCAACAAGTTACAGGAACTTGTGAGTCAGCATTTTACACTTCTGTTATAGATATATATACAAGCAGTCAGTATTTTATATTATGTCTGTTCACATCAACGTGATATTAGACCAAAAAAACAAAAACAAAAAACATATAAATTATAATTATTATTTATACTAATTTTCCCACAGGACTATGAACAATCAATTTGACAATATTAGTGATAACCTTAGTATTATACACAACATCTTATGTTGTTGTAAGCTTTTAAGTCATACCCATTTTTCTGAAATAACGCTGTGGTCATTATATATATTACAGATATACCTAGTCTTGTCTTTTTATAAAATTCAAGCACACTTTAATTCCTAATCCAATCTGTGAGCTCAACTTGAAGTTGTTGTGAACTGAATTCTTCCTGTGCGCTGTGTGCATGTGTGCCAGCATGGGTGTGTGCATACATGCATGTGTGTATATCTGATGCTTCTAGAGATTTCAACAATGTTCTTATAAAATAAAATAAACACAAATAAATAGTATTTAAAAACGTTTTACAATAATTTTTGAAAGAGTTGTTTGTTCTGGTGTGTGTGTGTGAAGGGATAGGGTGAAAACTGATAATTATTAACTAGTGCTGTCTGACAACACATTTCTATACATGATAATGTGTGTTGTGTTTGATGGCACTTCTAGATTCAGTCTTGTCTGTCTGTTGAGCACTTCTTAAACTGTGACTCTGTTTTAGTTTTATATGTGTGAATTATCTTTTGTTTGTTATTCATGCATGGCATTTGCATTTTCCTGTGGATAAAATAATGAACTACTTGACTTAACTTGAAAAAGTTAACCCCTTAAGGGAAGCGTTATGTTGATTACCTTGGGTTTTCAGATTTCTTTGTTGCAGCCATTTTGGATGAATCCTCTATCTTTTGAACTATACACTGTTTTGAGTTACTAACAGTGCAGACAAAGTAAATCCAGTGTTTTGCAGTACAAACTGAACAGGAAAACTGAAACAAAATCTTTGGTATTTCTTGCAAACTCTTTGGAAGAATCCGGAGTTATGTTTAATTATGATCTAGGGGTGAATTCCTTTGGCTTTGAGAAAGCATTCTGAGTTTGTCTCTGGGATACTTTTTGAATATTTGTCAATAAAGACTAAAATTTGTAGTTAATTTTTACCCAAGCAGAAAGGTATCTCATTTTCAGTTTGACACAGAGGAGGAGCTGCTGTACCGACAGCAGGCTTTGGAGTGTCTGCACACCCATTGCAATCTCGCTAAACTTCTGCAACACCTTGACCTGAACCACCTGACAGGTATATGATCACCCTCCTCCCCTCCCCCTGTAACCAAACTGGGTGTGTTGATGTACTATGACTAATAATCGGACCAAGTGTGAAACAGATAATTGTTTTTTAATGCCAAGTCAACCATGATGGTTATATCAGGGTGAAAGACAATGTGCAAACAATCAGAGCTCAGGAGCTGTGTGAACAGGGAAGTGGAACTAGTTCACATTTTCTGTCCCCACTTTCTCCCCTCCATGTTAAATCATAGGGTTTCAGTGGATGCAGAGGAGCATTGAAGAAGTGCAAACAAAGACATACGTAACAACACTGTCAGTTACAGTACCTAAACTCACAACAAGTTGGGGGGTATTTTGCTGTGCAAGGCAACAAACCTGGTTTTATTTGGACTTTCTTATTTTTTAACTGTGTCTAAAAAAAATGTTTAGTTTCATATATGTGTGTGTGAGAAAGAGAGAGAGAGAGTATACTGACACTCATCTGCTTGAATAAGAGGGTGAAACTCTAAGGTTTGTGTATGTACCTCCCTACACTACCCCTTCCCTATTAAGCTTAGTGTTGCCTGCTGTTAGGCAGTCTTGGAAGTACAGTAGAACTCCTTTCAAAGGGGAACTGAAGTAAGGACGCATGTCGGCCTGAAAACATAGGTAAACATGCATTATTTTGTATTGTTTAAAGTCAGCATTCTTTGGAACTTTTTTTTTGTAACTGAGAGACAGAGAGGGAGAGAGAGAAGTAGAGCCAAAGACCTCCTAATGAGTGTTCCTGTTAATGTTAAATTCAACATGTTTGTTTTTGTTAGTTTCATACCCAGTTGCACGTTGACTTTCAGATGCATCAAGTCCATATGATATACTGCGGGCCAAGGTGATGGCAGAATTTGTCTTGTCATCATTTTCTCTATACTCTGAGGATGCAAGTTTGCTCAGCAAAGGTAAACAATGGGGGTTTAGTTATAAATGTAAATCTGAATCGGAATGGATGCTGTTCATGTGTTACATCACCAGTGAGCATCACTTCAGGGATGCATAGATATTATATTCAATGTTGAAAGTCTACCAATATTACATTCAGTGTTGAAAGTCTACCGATATTATATTCAGTGTTGAAAGTCTACCGATATTATATTCAGTGTTGAAAGTCTACCGATATTATATTCAGTGTTGAAAGTCTACCAGAATACATACTAGCAGTAATAACACAATGGAAAGGTTTAAAAATGTTCTTTCCTTCTATCAGGAACTTAGTGGAAATGAAGTTTGAAAGCTGCAGAACTGTTTCCCAAAAATGAATTACATCCTTCTGACTCAAGGGAAAGTTGACCCAAATGCTGCAAAGGGATAAAAAAAAAAAAAAATCTCATTTAAAAAGAGACTGTGTAATTGTGCACATAATAAATCCATTTAAAGGGGAATTGAAAGGAGCACCTTGAGTCCATTCACTAGGAATGGAACAGAAAACGAACACACAGCAGTTGTTTTAGTTTTAATTATTGATGTGTTTCTTAAAAGCAATATTTAAAGAGTCGCAAAAATATAATCGTGAGTGCAACCATTGTATGCCAAGCATGTCATAAACAAGACCAGACAGTGTGGCAAAAGTATCAAGTGAGCCAACCTTTCTAGCTCTTCATTGGTAAAAAAAAAAAATCATCCTGGCTATGCCCTGGAGAGTTCAAACTGGAAGTAAAACAGTACTTCTGCATAAATATTGGCAGAGTAATGAAATGAAGCCTGCAGATAGAGATATTTGCAGCTTTTACATGTTCCTGCCAACATACCGTTCATCCTGTTCATTTACGTCTTTATTTATGTTTTTATTCACTCTGGATCCCATTTACGTCTTTATTTATGTTTTTATCTCCCTTATAATATGTATGAGGTTGTGGATGGCCACAGCTTAATGCTGACAGGAGAGTACATAATGTTTCAAGAGGCATGGCCAAATGTTTGATTGATTAATACATTAGACTCCTCAATTTGACATTTTTTGGTTGATCTCTTTTACTCATTATTTGTTAGAAAAAGACTGGCCGTCTTGAACAGGTGAGAAAGCAAGTTCCTTTATGAGACCACTCTCACCTTTGATCTGTTTTAATGCTGGTAGGTGAACATGAAATTCATGACCACAACAAAATAGCCCCTTGTGGGACAACTAAAGTTTTTTGAACTGAATTATGTGCACAGATTTGATAACGAAATAGCCACCAGATGAATCTGCTAATTGAAAAATTACTGCAGGGAACATTACCAAGGAAGTTGTTGTCTTCTTGCAACCAAATCTTTCTTTTAGACACCGTAATTTTATGTCAAGATGGGATGCATAAAGGTTATGAAGCATGAATCTAGTCATTGTAACTAAACAGAGAAGGCTGTTGTGGCATCCTGAATTTACTCTTCCATGTGTTTGGTGGTTGTTTTTTCAGTTCAATTTCCAGTACGTGCATCAGTGACAGAACCCTCACACAGACCAGTAAGACTCCACCACATGTGGTTACCACACTATCTGCAAGGTGAGTAGACATCTTCATGGGGAACCAAAGCAAAAGATGCAAACTGACCTGAAAAAGTAGAAAATCTGCAAATATTTCCATCTGCAGGCTGCATTTGATTCTGTTAATAGTTCTGTGAAAGGATTTTTTTGCTTTGATTTTTAGCTCCTCAAAGCACAGGCATGTTGGATGAGATCTTTACAAATGAAGAGCAGAAAAAGCATGTGGCATATTTGATACTTTTGCCACATGCTTAGGCCTTGTTCATGATAATAGTAGTGAGCACTTGTCAAGTGCCTCATCTGCAGATGAGCACTAAGTGCCTCACAATTACAACTAAAAGACAGTGACTACTACTAATGCATAATTTACAATCAAATAGGGTAAATATTGCGCAACAGTATGTGCACAGGCTTTTGTATGTGTGTGTGTGTGTGTGTGACTACCATCACCCCCACACACATACTACAGGACTCAGAATGGAAATGGCAGCATTTGTGGTCATGTTTTTGACATTCAACTTCAAGTGTCAGTTTTTAACAAACAGGACAAGAAATAAGTGGCAGGCTGCAATAGTATATTGATTCTATTTCTTATTGATAAGGCCTTTTGTGGGTGAGAAGTCATCCATACTTTGTTGTACATGTTCATAATTCAATTTTCATACTGCCTCTATATATCTTCATTCCTTCTCTAAATTTGCAACATCACACTGGTTTCCTCAAAATGACAAGTTTTTGTCAATTATAAAGAAAAGAAAAAAGTAAATAAAGCAGCTATGAGCACATGCATACTTCAGAGGAAACTGTACATGGAGTGGATTGTGGGTGTATTGGTTGCACATACCTTCTCAGTGGGCTGTACAGCTGTTTTGGCCCTTCTATTAAAAAAGGCGTGGGCATACAACTTTACAAGGTTAGTTGAATGAAGCATTTACATGAAAGTAATGGGTGCAAAGATGCTGAGGTAGTGTGTATTTTCAGGCATCTACAGATGTACAATGAAGGTCATGTCATGGGGTTTCATCTGCTGTGAGCAGGTTCTCCTGCAATGTTAAGCAGTTGATGTACATGTATAAACTCGATACATTGTCCTTGGAGATTTCACTAAAAGTCAAGCATTCATACCTTTGTTCTTGAAGACTTCACAGAAGGTCAAACATTTGTACTTCGAGATTTCACTTAGTAGAGCTTTGATTGTAAAATACCAACTTACTGATTTTGATCATCCCATATGCAGGAAAAGACCTTTGCCTGCCACAGACCAAACTGCGGTACACATCAGCAGTAGAGCTACACATCTACCTGGACCTCTTGCTGAACATCCAGACCCTGCAGTGCCAGCGCCATCTTCTCTCTGTCCTCGTTGCCGACACTCTGCCGTGGCTGGAGAAGTTGGATTGTGGTCACAAGTGAGTGTTGTTCACTTCTTGTGGTGTTCATGTTTCAGTCTCAGATGCACTTTAGAACCATTTTCATTTCCAAGAAATTTAGTTCATTTTATGTACTTTGTATCGACTCGATTGTGCGTTACCGTAGACAACTTGGGTTGTCGTCATTGTGTTTGTGCGACATCTTTCTAGTGCTACCTCCCTCCCTCGTTTGTTATCTTGCTCTAAAAACAAAAACAACCCACATTTCTTGATAACAGGTTTGTAAAACACAGCACTTAGAGAGAAAAAATTGAAATGGCCATGTGATCCTATGCAGTTGCGCTGCATCTGCAAGTACTAGTACTATTGTAGCTTTTTTGGGGACCAGAAAACCTGGGTGGCTGTACATAGGAGTTTGAACAAATTGTTTACATTTTCTTACCATGCTGCACCAGTTAGCATCTTCAACATCATGCCCCTTTTTATATGCAGCACCCGTGTCGATTCATACCCTGTGCAAGCTCCTGTTCATAAGTTGTATGGTAGACCCAAGTTGTGGTCATTGTCAGCAGTTTGCTAAGTGAGCTGGACATCAGTGATTTGCTAAAGAAATCATATCCCCCAGGAATGTTTTGAGTAACATGCAGAATGTTTTTTGTTGCAGCGGCTTTGGTGCAGTGTTCCGAGGAATCTTCTCCTTGCTGGTAGCAGATGGAAAGCATCTCCCTGCTCTCATTTGCGATTCATGATGAATTGATGTGCGCTTTAAGTTCTAAAACTGAATGCTTGAAATATGTATTATTTATTCCCAATAAATCCACAGAAAAATATGCTTTTGGTGATGACAGTTGTGCTACACAGCAGGTGATATACTGGCTCAAACTCTGCCACAATTGGTTACTCCAGAGGTCTGAAAACTCTCCACCGTTTATCAATGCTTAAAAGGCAGGGTCAGACAGCTCACGTTTTTCTTTTGTCACTGCCTACATTGCTTTTGCCAGCAGAAGTGTTAACCAAAACCATTTGGATTTAGAGGGAACTCGTTTTTACCTGGGCAGACCCACCATGTTTGGATGCTGTTGTTTCTAGTTTTATTAGTACCCAAGCCTGTGGCATAACCAATTCTGGCAGTTTGGAGGAAGGTGCTGGAAAGTGATACTGGCTTACAGTGCACTACCCAAAGTACAGATGACAGTGTGGAGGGAAACTGTCCAGCAGCATCAGAGTAGGGGTGCAGTGTACCCAAATGCCACTGGTTGCATCAAATTATTGTGATGGACTCTGCAGTTAGTTATTGGTTTTCACATCACGGCAGCTTGTCCATTATTAATACAAGGTTTATCACCTTGTGTGACAAAATAATTGGCAGCATTCTATAAATACAATTATATGCCCACACAAATGGCCTGTTTGGAGCTCTGTGTTCACATTTCAAGCAGTATTGAAAGTTATTTTGTAGTTGTTTTTTTCCTAACCAGTTTCTGTGAACCACTAATGCCACCTTACAGACAGCACACTGGTTTTAAAAGTACTGCAACCACTGCATCAGGCAGTCTCATTTGCAGCACGTTGTGGGTCATAGTGAACCCAGACACATGAAACTTTTTAATAACAAAGGCCCAATTCACCCACAGTAACTCTTACCTAGCTCTATTGGAATTTATTGTACCTCACATTTACACACACACCAGGTATGAGTTACTGTAGGCCACTCGGGTCTTTGTGCAATGCCTATCGAGCGCCAAGTCCCATGTGTCGATTTTGCACTTGTGCTCCAGGCCTTGTTTCAGATTATGCAATCACCTTAAATTTGACATTAACAACAAAAAAGTCAGTGTACACAAACTTTCTTGTTGTTTGTATGGTGTAATTTTCAATACAGTTCCTACATCATGTGTCGCATCTGACACACTTTACAGAGGCTAAATTTCAATTATCCAAATGTGAAAAGTAAGGGTCCCATATGACAAACAGCATAGCGACTGTGTAGTCCAAAGTTATGAACTGAACCTATACAGTATGCTGTAGGTCATAATGGACCAATATTTAAAACTACACAGTATCACCCCCCTCCAACTCTTGTTTACATAAAAAATGGTGGAATTTGAACTACACAGTTCCAACATCATGGGTCAAATCTGCCCCATAATCCTTATGGAGACTGAACTATGATTATTCTACATTAAAAGTATGGGTCCAAAATGACCCAGAACATTAGGACTGTGCAGTCAAAAGCTACATAAAAACAAAAAAACAAGCCAAATTTAAAAGCAGTCATTTTATTTTGTTGACACTGTCCACGAACTGACGACGTCCTTCAACTTTGCGAAGACCACAGACTTGCTCCTATAACTCTGCCACCTCTCCATGTTCCTGCACAATACTCAGCATCTTGGATAAAAGAGGAGATAAAAAACTGCCTTATTTATTTGTCCATCATTCAAGTTATGCATTTTCTAGACAATGAATGCTTTGCCTAGGGCTTACCAAGACATTTTTTGGGATGACAATGATGCAAATGTATGATTTAATCTGATAAGAATAATAAAAGGTGAGTATGAACATAGAGTGAAAGAACTTTTTAATGACACCATACAGTTTGATGATCTCAAAGTTTTTCTTCTGGTACACTTGCAAGTAAAATGTGATTGGGAAAAAAAAAATGATGAAAGCACATCCATAACTGAGAAAGGAAAAGTTTACCTGATGCATCTGACAATTCCTTTCCAACATTACTGTAGATGTCAAAGGAAAAATCACAAATGTGTCTTTCTCCTAACAAATACATTAATACTGATCATACCTGATGACCTCATACCAAAGTATATTTCAATCTTTGCATCAAAACAAAACAATGGTCCCTTTAGTTTAACATGTAATTTACCATTTTTTGGAGTGCTTCCAACTTCCCAATTCAGATGACCATTTACAGTTAGGAGATAGAAAATGGGAGAGATATCAGTATGATTTTTTTTGTGTGCACCAGAGTGGGTTGGATCACCACATCACTGCTTGGAGCAGGCTGCCATTTTCCCCCGCAACACCACTGACTGTCCGCGACCGCTACAGCTCGCACAGCATTGCAGACTGCTACAGCACTGGCAGCCGGCACACCGCCGCTCCTCACCCCACCGAACATTTACAGCAAACAGCTCAGCACTGCTTTAATACCCCTCCTACAGTATGGGGAAATAAAAAAAACACGTTAATTGTGTGGAACATGCAGCGTGACAAATTCAAACAAATAAAAGCAAAAACAAGAAACACACATATTGTATCAATCAAATTATAACTATATCTAACAAAACTCACAGGAAAGAAAAATCAAAACTTTTCAATTTGAGCTTCGGGTTTGATTATGAACTTTGCTTTCCTAGTGCAGAAAATTTATCTTTTACAAACACAAGTACAAATAACCCTATGCATTAGAACAGTTTAAACCATTACATACTAAGAAAAAGCAACACACAAACTGCACTTAAAAAATAATTAAAAAAATTATGGGAGAAAGAAAACCTTTAATAATATATAAAAAATAATTAAAAAAATAAAATAAAAAATCTTCAAGAGTCAAAATCTGTACAACTACAAATAATGACCTGCCAAGTCAGGTAAGCCGGCTGTTCTGGCTCAGTTTAGGTGTCAGCTCAGCATACTACAGACACGGTTGCAACAGGCACCGACAATGAATGACACAGCTCAGTCTCCGTTCTGTTGAATTTCGTCCTTTGCTGAACCCTCTGATCTGGCTGGACTCCTTGAGTGTGACTTTGACCCTGATCGGCTGTGTTCCTTTCTGTCTCTGCTGCGGCTCCGGCTGTGACTGCCACTCCTGCTCTTGCTGCGGCTGTAAGAACGGCTGTGTGACCGGCTCCTAGACCTTCTCCTGCCGCTATAGCGGCGTCCTCGAGACCTGGAGCGCGATCTTGACCTGCTGAAGAAGACATAGTATGAATGTATTGTATGATAGTAAATACAAACCTAATGTTCAAAAGCAACGCAAAATCTAGACGAAGGTTTGGCCAATGCTTAACACTAAAATAAAGGATTCACTGTAACAAGGCTCACAAATTTTTTCTAACAACAGTCTTTCACATTTCTGTGACCATATTAAAATGTACACTGGCGCAGCCATATTTTTGAGTAATGCAAGATTCTCCGAGCACTGCACCATGTGCAATTTAAAGTGTTGTTACAGAAATCAGATTCTTACAGTTCCACGGTGATTTTTCGCTTTAATCAGGTAGCGAAATAATCAATTGTAAATACCACTTTTGGCGACTACTGCTTTAAAAAAAATATATTTTGCTTTCTCCATTGACTTCATTTCTTTTTTAAATGATTTTTTTTATTGGAACAGCCTGTTTCATCTGAGGATGTTCTGATGTACTTGCTTCCACTGAGGTGCCACTCAGTGGAAGTACAAAAGTAACTGTTGCAAACAGTAATTATAATAAATCATTTTGCTGTCAGGGATCATTGTAGAATTGCAAGATCCATTTTGCAAAAATGAGGGAGGCCGTGTTCGCCTTTGCCAAAATTCAGTCGCATTTATGCTACCTACAATAGTTGTGCTAGGATCTTTTTCAGCTGCTTTAATACTTCCCTCTCCCTCAATGAGAACATTTTCATCAGGCTTTGCAGCTGAGTGCTTCTTCACACATGTAAGCAAGGTAAAAGTGACCTTTTCAACCACAGTGAAAACAAAGGTGTAGAAAGTAAGTGACAGAAAGGAAGTGAATTTACGACCAATCAGCTTTGAAATACAACTGCCAGAAATGACATTTAAACCAATCAGCATCACGGACAGGAATGTGGTTAGGCAAGCAGAGTTTTACGTTCTGAATCTTGCTGATCCGGCTTCACTGATGCACTAAACGACCGTCAACTATCTCAATCGCTTTGAAAATATGTATGTGTCAAAATGATGCAAGGATCTCTAATCTGTGCATCAAAATTCAATCCTGTGCATAATAGACCTGCAGTTATGTGTTACTGGGAGCACTGCTGACATCTTATGAGTGAGACTTCTTAAAGCCTTTAATTATTAAATCACACTCTAATACTCTGGATTTTGTGTGTATATTAACCCAATGGGGTTTGAGCAACTGCGTGATGTGGATTTATTATGCATTAAAAATTTAATTTGTCCATGTATTTGCAACCCCTGTAAATGCATTCCCAAACAGACTAAACAAGAATGTGGAAATTTATTTGATTAACTTGTAGCATGTCAACAATGTTATTTATGTGATCAATGATGGCCAAGGAAATTAAGAAGCCAAAGCACACACCTTTCTTCTTAATCTTGTACCTAGCGGAGCTATCAAGCATTCTATTCAGCCCTTCATCACCAAGAACTGACAGTTCAGTCTTTTCAACAATCAGTTGTCTAGAGCTTTTTCTCCCCCCCCCGTTTTGTTAACCTCTGTATACAGGTATAAACTGTAACACAGACCACGAAAAGTAGATTTTATAAAACATTGCCCCCCCTCCCCTCAGACATTCTGCTCTCAACTATATTACTACTAGCATACAACTAGGTTTTAAAATATCACTATAATCAGTATAAATAATTCCCCAAGTTCAGTTATTAATAAAATAAATACTGTTAAGTACAATCAATGAATTAGTACTGTAGTAGGGGGGAAAAGCAAGTGTTTGTGGTAAGAACTAGAACTGTGAAGAAAAATACTGTTAATTTTATAGCTACACTGAACAGTGTTATGAGGACCCCCTAGTATGAGTACAAGTCTACTACTAAGACTGCTCACTAATAATAGGTCACAACCATTAGCCTACTTAGTAAAAACAAAAGGTAACAAATAAATGTTTTGTTGGCTTTTTAACATCACTTCCACTCTTGTGGACAAGGAAACTGGGGGTGGTGGGGGTGGGGGGAACGAGAAATGTCACATCAAACCTCTCAGTCACACATGTGACAAGGAAGGCGAAAAAAACTAATCGGGCTCCAAAAAAAGCCCGCCATCTTGAAAAGGGTATTCTGACCTGTACCGGCCACCACGTCGAGGAGGTGGTCCTCGTCTGTAAGGTTCTGCTGGTCTTCCATACCGAGCCATCTGACATCTCACTTCCCTGCCGTCAAGAATTGCTCCATCCATAGAGTCCATTGCATCTTCGGCATCACGTCTGTCGAAAAATCGAACAAAGGCAAACCCGCGGCTTTCTCGACTGAAGCGATCACGCGGGATGTAGACGTCACCAACATCTCCGTATTTTTCAAAGGCACGGCGAAGATCTTCTGGTGTGGTTCTGTACGTCAGATTGTCGACTTTAAGCGACACCATACCCTCAATGCTGGGGGGCCCGCGTCCATAGCTCATGATTCTGGTTCAATTTTCTCAGTTTTCGACAGACAGCTCTATCATGCCCTACGCATTAGTCGACGAATCCCGGTAGACAAGACGCGCTGTAGAGCGCATGCGTGAGTAGGAAATCAGTCTTGAACGTTTCAGGTGACAATATACAAATAAGAGCAATCTTGCCGAAAAGGATGAAATCGCTTTAAAAACAACATTTTAACATCAAAAGAGCAGAACAAGTTGAGCTAAAAATTATGCAGATCTTATATAATTCATGTTTTAATCACACACACACACATTTTTTTTATCCAGTTTTCTCTGGATTTTTTTTTCTTCAAATGATATTGATGAAGGGGAGATGGGAAAAGGGAAAGAAACGTCCAAATTTTCACCCCTGCCACTGGGGCATCATGGGCAGGAATATCTGGAGAAAAAGAAAAAGAAAATCTCAAACAAAGCAAAACTATATCAAAACAAAACCACATCATAATTATTAAAACAGAAATGCAATGATTAAGAACAGAAAAATATGATTATAGTCTACATAAACTGAAATGATAGTTGTACAAGATCAAAAAGCATGCATGTTAAAGTTTGATGCCTGTAAAGAAAGGGAAAAACGTTTTGCAAACAAGCAACAAATCAGTGGAGATACCTGAAAAGAAAGTTTTCATAAACAATGAGGACTGATGCACATAAACAAAGTGTACAGCTGAGCTTACTACTAAAGATCAAAAGA
This sequence comes from Alviniconcha strummeri, assembly GCA_963584105.1. NCBI lineage: Eukaryota > Metazoa > Mollusca > Gastropoda > Provannidae > Alviniconcha > Alviniconcha strummeri. The sequence continues at coordinate 5,154,391 of OY757541.1, forward strand.
TGTAATAGTAATCATGTTTTAATAACATACTGCACCAAAAGCACATAATTTGTAATTATTTCAACATTATAACTAATTATCTCTGCATAATTAGTATACCACAGACTTAGTAATTATGCCTTCTGACACTTGGTTCCAATGTCCTGCTTGACATAAGTGTGCATGTGTGTGCTTGTCAGCTCTTCCTTTTTTTGTTTTAACAATGGCAAATGATTGTGTAGCACATTTTTGAGGCACACAAATTTGGTGTTGAATTTGACCCTTGCCTATGCTTTCAGTATCTGAAAACCAGTTTGAGTGATCTGTGCACTGCTACACTGTTGCAGGGGCCATGATTACAGCATAGTAAAAAAAATCAAACCATTGCATTGACTGGCTATACTGGGCACACACGCTGTCAGTGATAATCACTAAATGAGTGCTTTTGACACTAGTTAGCCATTGGGTGAAGAATAAAATGGTTATTTCAACATAATTACTAGTTATCTAAGCATAATTACTAATTATCTCTACATAGTTAGTAATTATGTCTTTTGACACTCTACTCCACTGGATTACTTGCATCAAAAAGACAAAATTAATAATTATGTGCACATAATTATTACTCATATGTGTGTAATGTACATAATTACTAATTATGGGCTCTCTTTAATAGCTTACTTGTATCAAAAGTACATAATTACAATTATGTGCAATAGATAATTACTAATTATGTGCACATAGTTGTTTTTATGTGCTTTTGATGCCATGACATGGTGAAAAAAAACACTATTTTTCTCATTTTATTTATCTGAAGGGCATAAATATGAGGGTCGTTCGCCAGTGAGCAAACTGGGTACTGAATGTTTTTTAATACAAATATATATTTTTGACTTTTGTTAAACAAAAGTCAAAATATATACTTGTTTGGGACGATTTTTAATAATTTTGATTATTTGTGTATTGAGACTAAACAGCCTCTTTATCGACCACGATCTCAGAGGTCATGAGTCAAGTCATGTGACACATCTTTGTTCAACATGGCGAACTCCGCTTGTGATATCAGGCTTTACAACATTATAGTTCTAGGGGTGGCGTTTATGTTGATATTTACAGCTTTCCAGACATGTTCCATGGCCGAGGTATTTATGGCAAATATACTAGCATTTTTGTAAAAAAAAATTGCAATTAAATTTTAATGGGCAATGATTTGTGAACTGAAATTTGGGATTGTTTACATTTCTTCTTCTTTCCTCAGACGCCCACAATCATGTTGATGATTATTCCGGCACTTTAGGGGGTGTTCGCAAAAACAATACAAAAAGTCCACATTTCAGCTCTGGTCACAAGTCCTTAAATTCGTGCACTGTCTCAACTTCCTTCTCTCGGAAAAAACAACAACTTGTTGACTGGTCAGTGGGAGGCGCTTGACACAAACGTGTCAACAGTCGTCGCCTCTACTGTATCCTTGGAGAGAGAGTTCCAATCCCTGATGGTGCGGGGTAAAAAGGAACCGTTTCTGTACTGTGTTCTGGTGGTGATGTCTGATGAGGCAAAGCTGGTGACAGTGGGTGCGGCGCTGGCGGGATGGTAGTGGGACTAGTTTGGTCTTGATGATGGGGCACTGGAACAAATTTAAAAATAAAAATAAAGTGGGTGGAGACAGAAGCATAGATGTTATGTAATACAGGAACAGGCACACATCACAAGGAATGGTAATTTGTGTTTGTTAAACAAGTGTGAGGTTTGAAATTCTTAGACACAGAAAAACTAATTTGTTTTGACTGTTTTTGGTTCTTTGTTTTGTACTTAGGTATGTGCTCCAGTTTGGAGAAACAGTGCATAAAGGAGTACATTAATATGATCTATATCATTATATTAAAACCAATGTTGGGTCCTGCCTTATGCTACAGACACATTTAATGTATTTTGATCAGTATTTAATGTTTGACTGCGTCTCATTGCTATGTCTACATATATATGATAATTTAGAAATAATAGAACAGGGGATGTATTCATGTGCATTGTGGATTAAATACTTTAACAAGTTCAACCATTTGAAGCTACTTGTATTTTGTTTTGGGATGGTTTGTAATAAGTATATATTATCGCACTGACAATGGAAAAAATATGTGGCAAATGTTTGTATTTGGCTTTCATGATCATGATATTGCCAATAAAGGCACATTAATTGAACTGTGATAAGTACTTTCAGTTTGCATGGTAGTTGGTACACTTTTATAAGTTTTTTATATGCATGTTTTAATAGATATATTTTCTTCCACAGAAAGCTGTCCTGACAAGTGCATATAATGGGACATTCGAAGGAAATGGCTACACAAGGTATTCAGTTTTGCTTTGCTTGCAAATTTTTGTTTGCAGTGGAAACCCAGTTGTGAAAAACATCAACTTTAAAATGGAAATCTGCTAAAGACTGAATAAAAATGTCCTTCTACTGCACAGTTCCTTTTTTCTTCTTCTTTATTTTCTGCAGTTGAAAAAAGACTTGAAGGAAGCTGAAAAAAAAAAAAAAGTTGATTGCTTTTCTTGCTTTTCCAATTTTGAGCAGACGCATAATGCTCTTGTCACATGTGATTCTGAATGAGTGATGGTACTAGCATGTTTGTGAATATCATCCAAGTGGTGTACTTACAGCTCTGTTAGGTTGTTGCATGACTGGTGCCACATGAAACTACTGCTGTCTCAGCACACGTTGCATGTACACCATACAACCAAGCACCAGTTTACAGTGTCACTTCATGCAAAGCCACATGTATACATGGGGGGTGTGTGTGTGTTTAGCTGTAACCTGCCACATATCAGTTCTTTCTATGCTATGCTACTGCCAGTGTACACACACACACACACACACACACACACACACACACACACACACACACACACACACACACACACACACACACATGTATGTATACTCTCATACCATTTGAGGACCACAAATAAAGGTAACTAAAAGTGAATATTGCCATAGCGTATTGTATTTTTGATTAGCTTTTGATGTAGTCCTCTGGAAATAAACAACAAAATGCTGCTTGCAGTCTTGGAATCATCTACGCTGTGTTCTCTGTGTCAAACTGGGGAGCACCATCCTTCGTCAGCTTCGCCGGTCCCAGAGTGTCCATGATGGTTGGATCTTTTCTCTACTCGTAAGTTTTTGTGTGTATAAAAAATAAAGCTAACATCACTGCATTGACTCTAGTGCATATAACAGACTGCCACGTGTTTTGTTCTTCTCCATCTCTGTGTGTGCCTTTGTTTATTGTGCCAACAAAGAGACTCAGACTACCCTGTGTTTTTTTATTTATCTCACAGTGTGCCTTTGTTTATCATGTCAACCAGCAAAGAAGACTCAGACTACCCAGTGTTTCCTTCTTCTTCAGACTGTCCTGTGTTTTGTTATTTATCTCTGAGTGTGCCTTTGTTTATCATGCCAACAAAGAGACTCGGACTGCCATGTGTTTTGTTCTTCTTCATCTCAGTGTGTGCCGTTGTTTATTGTACCAACAAAGAGACTCAGACTGCCCCATATTTTGTTGTTCATCACTGTATGTGCCTTTGTTTATTGTGCCAAAAAAGAGACTCAGACTGCCCTGAGTTTTGTTATTTATGTCTGAGTGTGCCTTTGTTTATTGTGCCAACAAAGAGACTCAGACTGCCCTGTGTTTTGTTCTTCTTCGTCTCTGTGTGCCTTTGTTTATCATGCCAACAAAGAGACTTAAACCACCCACTGTTTTGTTCTTTATCTCAGCAAAGAGACTCAAACTGCCCACTGTTTTGTTCTTCATCTCAGTGTGTGCCTTTATTTATTGTGCCAACAAAGAGATTCAGACTGCCGTGTGTTTTGTTCTTCTTCATCTCTGTGTGCCAACAGTTTATCATGCCAACAGTGAGACTCAGACTGCCCCATAATGTGTCATGAGCATGACCTTGTGTATCTTTGGAGCATTCTGCAAAGTAACAGTCATCATTCCCTTACACTGATTGCACATGTATCCTAACTTATAACTTAAGTAAGGCCAAAAAATAAATAAAAAATATATGAAAAACCTACCAGGGCTTACAACAGCATATGGCAAACAAACAACAATAACAACAAAAAAGGGGGGGGGGGGGGGGGGAGTGCAGGTCAGTAGCAGATGACTTTTCTTGTTCCCATCTCTTATACTCCACCAAAGTTCTCCCTGTCTTTCTGTCCATTATCTGAAGATTTTTTTTTTTAAGGACAGCACAAGAACATAGGACTGGTCAGGTTAGCAATAAGCGCAACAACTTCTAATCATAATGAACACATATATTCATACAGTGCCTTGTCATAGAAGAGCTCTGTTGTGCCTTAACTGCAGCATTATAATGAGATTTATTAGTGCTGATGTGATAAAGATGTATGCAATGTACCCGTCTTTGAATAAAAACTTTTTTTTTTTTTTTTTTTTTTTTAACAAACCATTTGTAGTCATGTTTATTTTTGTTTATTTTTTTTTGCTATGTACTGTGAATTTTATATATATATATTTTTTTTTTACAGCATCTTCATTTTGTCCTTTCTCAAGCCTATGGTGTGGGCTTTGTACACCGGATCTGCATTAGTGGGTATTGGAGCTGCAAGTAAGTATATTTGGTCAGGCCTTAAGAAGCTGGACTTTTTCTGGGTAGGTCAATATAAGAATTCATTAGCCTGAGGGAATTATTAGATTTTTCACCTAAAATTTATGAAAAACTTTTTTCTTCTATTTTTAAGTGGGCTGTGTTTTGCAGTTTTAGTGGAGTTAAAATTGTGGCAACACTATATTGCAGACAAAATGGTGGCAACACTATATTGCAGACAAAATGGTGGCAACACTATATTGCAGACAAAATGGTGGCAACACTATATTGCAGACAAGACTGCTTTGATTTCATCTAGTTGTATCAATTCAGAAAAATCCCGGCAGAAGGCAACATGATGCAAAATACAGAATGCAGACTCTTTATGCATGTAGACATTGAAACTTAGCTATCGACTGCATAACATTAAAACATACTACATAAATATGCACAATATAGTCAAACAAAATTTCACTCAGTCATTCATGCATACCAGCTGCTCATGCAGGCTAACACTGTCAGATAAACACATCCACCCACATCAAAAAAGAACACTCTGAAATCATGGATAGCATGCTGAAACACAAGCCATTTTAATAAAATAAATTAAGATAACCTGTCACAGGAGCATCAAACATATAAATCTGCCAGTTGCATTTACTCTGTAAGTCCTTACCTGGCCATGTTTAAGCGTTGTAATTATATTGCTACGTATGTAGATACAAATGTGCACAAAATGCTGGAGCCATCCATAAACCTCAATCTTGACCAAAGGTATTTGATGAGCTTTGCACTTTTGTACCCATACTGATGGCCTGAACCTACTTTCAAAGTCACAGTGATATTGCAAGTTCTGATGTGAATGTTGAATTTTCCTGGTGGGTGTCCAGAGCACTGTTCATGAGTCTCATGAATATTTGAGGGGGATAACCAGTTTATGTCTGTATTTGGCATAAATCTTAACATAGGTGTTTTGTATGATACATACATGTATATGTATATGTGTTAAAACTCTCACGCTGCATTGTTGTAATCTATGATACATACATGTATGTATATACATTAAAACTTTCTGACGCTGCTTTGTGGTAATCTTCACTGAATACGTGCTTGTCTTTTTGTCAAGTAAAGTCTGATTTCATACAGATTCATGTTGTCTGTGTTACTGCCTTGTTTCAGTTTTATGGACAGCACAGGGCAACTTTCTCACTATCAACTCAGATTCGGCCACCATCGGCAGAAACAGTGGCATTTTCTGGGCCTTACTCCAGTGCAGGTATGTGTGTGTACTGTGTGTGTGTGTGTGTGTGTGTGTGTGTGTGTATGTGTGTGTGTGTACATGTGTAGTGTGAGAGAGAGTGTGTGTGTACATGTGTGTGTGTGTGTGTGTGTGTGTGTGTGTGTGTGTGTGTGTGTGTGTGTGTGTGTGTGTGTGTGTGTACATGTGTAGTGTGAGAGAGAGCGTGTGTGTGTGTGTGTGTGTGTGTGTGTGTGTGTGTGTGTGTGTGTGTGTGTACATGTGTAGTGTGAGAGAGAGTGTGTGTGTGTGTACATGTGTGTGTGTGTGTGTGTGTGTGTGTGTGTGTGTGTGTGTGTGTGTGTGTGTGTACATGTGTAGTGTGAGAGAGAGTGCGTGTGTGTACATGTGTGTGTGTGTGTGTGTGTGTGTGTGTGTGTGTGTGTGTGTGTGTGTGTGTGTGTGTGTGTGTGTGTGTACATGTGTAGTGTGAGAGAGAGTGTGTGTGTACATGTGTGTGTGTGTGTGTGTGTGTGTGTGTGTGTGTGTGTGTGTGTGTGTGTGTGTGTGTGTGTGTGAGTGTGCAGACATTTGTGTGTTGACATGAGCATTTTCGCTATTTATGAAACATGGCTCTAGAGCTTTGGTTGGAAGTGGGAGGGGGGCGTGGGGGCAGACAGTAACTAAATTTCTAAACATGGGGTGGGGGGGAATTAAATCTGCACCCCTTAAAAGCACTTGGGTGAAACCAGCAAAACAGGTGTTTGATTAAAGTAGGCATCACTTGTTACACAACTGTTTTGAGAACAATTTACAAAGAAAGTAACTCTTTCTTTTCTTTTTCTTCTTCTTGCTGTTGTTGCAGTTTGCTGTTTGGCAACATGTACAGCTTCTTTGTGTTCCGGGGAGAAGATAAAATCTCCGATTCTTCAAGAACTGATCTGTTTATTGGACTGAGTGTTGCCAGTCTGCTTGGCTTCCTGGCTTTACTTCTCCTCAGAAAGAAGCGCCCTGGTGACACTCCCTCTGATGCTATTGCCAGTTTGAATGCCAGGTATGCATTAAATTGATTAATACTGATATTTTACATTTTTGGCTATGGTGAATGTGGTGGAACCAGCTATGGGAGAACAACCATGGTACAGTTCAGTGCTACTTCTGGCTAAACAGGTAGCCTTAGGCCTCAGTGCTGAAAGGGTTAACTGTTACTGGATGGGTAGCCTTAGGCCTCAGTGCCGAAAGGGTTAACTGCTACTGGATGGGTAGCCTTAGGCCTCAGTGCTAAAAGGGTTAAGTGGTACAGGACAGATAGCCTTAGGCCTCAGTGCTGAAAGGGTTAACTGTTACTGGATGGGTAGCCTTAAGCAGCAGTGCTGAAAGGGTTAACTGCTACTGGATGGGTAGCCTTAAGCAGCAGTGCTGAAAGGGTTAACTGCTACTGGATGGGTAGCCTTAAGCAGCAGTGCTGAAAGGGTTAACTGCTACTGGATGGGTAGCCTTAGGCCTCAGTGCTAAAAGGGTTAAGTGGTACAGGACAGATAGCCTTAGGCCTCAGTGCTGAAAGGGTTAACTGCTACTGGATGGGTAGCCTTAGGCAGCAGTGCTGAAAGGGTTAACAAGACAAGAGGGCCTTTTTTCTTTTTCTTTTTCACTGCATAGTTTTCTGAGAGACCCAGCAACAGTTTTCTTTTGGATGCAGTTTCAGTTGAACAGTGTTTTCAATTATGGTTTTTTTTTTTTGTGCCAAGCACATTGGTGTGCGGCTTTTATTTGGAAAAACATGCATCCACCCTTTACAGTATGTTCACTTTCCCACTCACACACTTCTTGTTGATGAAGTTACATAGTATATATATATATGGTAGGGTGTTTTTTTCTTCCACTTTAAAAAAAATGTGTGTTCTTGTATTTTGTGCCACATTAACTTTGTGAAGCAACTTGAAATAAATGTATGTGTGTGTAGGGGGGAGGAGGGGGTGGGGGGGGGGGGGATGTGTAACCATAATCCTGAGTCAATGTGCAATAGTCAGAATGACAGGCACCACTGCACTTGATCTAACTGTGCGTGCAGTTGTCAGAATGACAGGTACCACTGCACTCAATCTAACTGTGTGTGTAGTTGTCAGAATGACAGGTACCACTGCACTTGATCTAACTGTGTGTGTAGTTGTCAGAATGACAGGTACCACTGCACTCAATCTAACTGTGCGTGCAGTTGTCAGAATGACAGGTACCACTGCACTTGATCTAACTGTGTGTGTAGTTGTCAGAATGACAGGTACCACTGCACTTGATCTAACTGTGTGTGTAGTTGTCAGAATGACAGGTACCACTGCACTTGATCTTACTGTGTGTGCAATTGTCAGAATGACAGGTACCACTGCACTTGATCTTACTGTGTGTGTAGTCATCAGAATGACAGGTACCACTGCACATGACCTGAACGTGTGTACGAGTGTGAATAAATGTTGTGTGAGTAGGTGTGTGAGCCTCAGGGTTTTAGCAGAGCAACACTGATAAGCAAGAAACAAGCCCATTTGTGTGCGTGTGTACACGGTAGTAGAATGTTTTCACGTCCCCTTAGCTGTTGTGCCCCCCTTCTCCCAGCAGTGCTGGTGGTGGTGTGTGTGAGGGGGAGGGGGGGGCATATAAAAGTTATATTCTGCATTATTACTGTTAGATTGACTGTTTTTATATATTTGGCTGACGGTTGTTAACAATTATTACTATTAGATTGACTGTTTTGATATATTTGGCTGACGGTTGTTAATTATTACTATTAGATTGACTGTTTTGATATATTTGGCTGACGGTTGTTAACAAACACCATTCTGACATGCCCTTTCACACCTAAGCACTGAGGGAAACAGTGACAGTTCTGAGGTAAAAATGTCGGTGAACCCCAGGTGAGAGTTTATGTTGTAGTTTGGTGCACCAGCACAATGTGTCACGCAGTGCTAATCAGTAAAGACTGCCATTACACCATTAATGTAATGTGTGCTTGTGGTACTTTGGATTTTCTATTTTCTATTGCTTCTTTGAGTTTTGCATGCTACAGTAACAAGAAATGTTATGATAATGTGATGAAACTGAAGTGAGATGCCATGAATTCTGGATGTTGGACATCTTTGTTTTTTTTATAAAGAAATTCAAAGTAATAATAATGTACATTTATCATGTGCTCATCAATGCCCTGAGCACTCACATGATACATATTAACCTAAATATGATATTTTATACACATGTAGAGCACAGTCCTACGAAAACAATTTACATAAAGTATTATATATAAAAAAACACACACAAAACCCCACTACAATCACACCTACCCACACACACCCACACCCCCCCTCCTCCCCACACACCTACCCCCCCACCCCCACACCCCCCACACACAAATGACTGTCGAAGAAACTGGGTACTGATATTAGTTAGGATGGAAATACTGTGAGAAGAAACTGGGTACTGATATTAGTTAGGATGGAAATACTGTGAGAAGAGGAAGGTTTTCAGTTTGGCTTGAAAAGATGACAGGGTTGAGCAGTGTCTAAGGTCTTATGTGAGTAAATTCCAAATGTGGGGTCCAAAGCAAGAGAAGGTGCTAAGGCCATGAGTGTTGTGTTTGTATTGTTGGATTTCCAGCATGGAGGTGTCCCTTTAGTGATTCCATCTTGTTTTACACCCTTTGGATAACTTTGAAAATGGCTTCCTCTTTTTACCCGCAGCCTCCATTATTGTAAGCACACAGCAAAAAAGAGAGTGCAATGCTTGTCCTCCCCTTCAGGGGATCAGGAGTGCACAACTCTAATGCAGCAAAAAAAAAAAAAAAAAACCCTTAAGTTGCATCCCCTTTTGTTTCTGGAAATCAGCTATTGCTTTATCTTAACCTTTTTTATTGATCGCCCTGATATAACCGTACTGGTTGTCAGGGCATAAAACACCAAGTTATTTACTTACTTACTTTTTTGTTGATATCCTTTGTTTGTGCCCATTTGAACAGTTTCTGCAAGGAGTAGAGGTTCCACACCAAACTCTAAGCCCCGCTTCTTTCCTCACTCGCTTTTGGTCTGACCACCACTGTTGTGGCGCTGTGCCGACCGGTAGAAATCATGAGGACTGGGTCTGATTGAGATTCAATTGGTTCACGTTTGCTTCACATGATTTTAATGTCAGTGAACATACATTGTGACATATTAGGAGTTGTTTTTTTCCAAAGCAACCAGTCTTTCACTCAGTTGCTGTGCTTTATTCTTTGGCTTGTCAGGCAAACGTGTTAGCCACTCTTCCGGTTTTACATGTAGAGTATTAATCAAATCAAATAACTCTTTACTATTCATTAAATATACAAAGCATAAAAATGAAAATTTTCCTTTGACACATGGGCTCAAGACCCAAGAAGGTACATTTAAAATAACAATAAAATAAAACATAAAAGAAATATATGTATATATCTCACTCTCACATTCTCTCCCCCTCTCCCCTGCTCCGGCTTCTTCCACAGACATACACCCGCAAACACATGTGTAATGTTCAGAACACGCATGCAGCCACACGTGTGCGCGCACACACACACACACACACACACACACACACACACACACACACACACACACACACACACACACACACACACACACACTCCATCGCTTGAAACATATTAAAATTCTAAAACATTGCATTTAAATTGTGAATGTTCCGACTGGCTGAGGATTGGGGCGGGGATAGCTCAGTGGTTAGAGCACCGAACTCGTGATTGAAAGGTCGCGGGTTCGAATCCCTGCTGGAACGGCGGGAGAATTTTCTTCTCCAGGGTCGACTTTCTGTGCTGACTCCTATTTCGGTATCCGTTCCACCCCCGTGTTACCACAGTAGCACGTAAAAAATCCCGGTCATTCTGCCAAAAGTGCAGGTGGCAGGTTACAGCTAAACACGCATGCACCTTACGTATTGAACCGTGCTTCGGCATTGGTCACAACTTGTCCCTAATATGTCAAATGACATCTGAGGACATTAAGCATCAACTCAACAACAACTGGCTGAGGTGGTGGGTGATTGGTAGCCCCGAACTGTCTGTGTTTTAGAAATTCTTCTTCAGACCCCCAGACCTTGGACTTGTCAGTTATGGTCATGATTGATTGGTCTTGATGCATTGTCAAAATACAGAGAAATTAATAACAGCATTGGAGGAAGAGAGAGAGAGAGAGGGAACGTTTTTATGGGGTTTTCAGAACAACTGACTGTGTTCCTGGGTGAAACTGCCTGTCAAAAATGGTTTGTCGCTGAGTAAAGCATCTAGTCAAAAACAATGTATTGCTGGTGTAGCAGAGACCTGGTTTGAGTGGATTGTATTTTGCACTAGGAGATAGTATTAAACCACCTGGATTAATGTTGACATTTCTCATTTTGACCAGAATTACACATTTTTTCACTAACCTTTTTGGTTTCGTTTTTTTAATCCATCAAACTATTACCATTCTGCTAGTGAGTGGTCATCACTGATACCGTGCCAGCTTAATGCTCAGTTCCATTTTGTGTCATTTCATTTTTAGGGCTGTTGCTGTTGGTAGTTGAATGGAAGTCTGGTGCTGGGTGCATATTTTGTTTGGTGACAGTGTCATGCATGTGCACACTGCAGTTGCATTGTTTTGTTTTCACCCAGGTAAGAGCATGTGGTGCATGTCTAGACTGCATGGACAAGCCAACAGAGTAGGTCAAGGCTGCTAGTGCTAGGACCAGTCCAGTAGGTCAAGGCTGCTAGTGCTAGGACCAGTCCAAGAAATAGGTCTAGCCTGTCGGAAAGGTCACCAGAGTAGGTCAAGGCTGCTAGTGCTAGGACCAGTCCAAGAAATAGGTCTAGCCTGTTGGGAAGGTCACCAGAGTAGGTCAAGGCTGCTAGTGCTAGGACCAGTCCAAGAAATAGGTCTACTAGCCTGTTGGAAAGGTCAGTGGAGTATGTCTAGCGTGCAGGTGCTGGGACAGGTGTAAGAAACAGGTCTAGCCTGTTTGGACAGGTCAACAGAGTAGGACTAGCCTGCTAGTGCTGGAACAGGTCTAGAAAATAGGTCTACAGATTATGTGTAGCCTGCTACTATGCTAGTGGTAGGGCAGGTGTAAGAAATAGGTCTAGCCTGTTGGGAAGGTCAAAAGAGTAGGTCAAAGCTGCTAGTGCTAGGACCAGTCCAAGAAGTAGGTCTAGCCTGTTGGGAAGGTCACCAGAGTAGGTCAAAGCTGCTAGTGCTAGGACCAGTCCAAGAAATAGGTCTAGCCAGCTAGTACTGGAACAGGTCTAGAAAATAGGTCTACAGATTATGTGTAGGCTGCTACTGTGCTAGTGGTAGGGCAGGTGTAAGAAATAGGTCTAGCCTGTTGGGAAGGTCACCAGAGTAGGTCAAAGCTGCTAGTGCTAGGACCAGTCTAAGAAGTAGGTCTAGCCTGTTGAGAACGTCACCAGAGTAGGTCAAAGCTGCTAGTGCTAGGACCAGTCCAAGAAGTAGGTCTAGACTGTTGGGAAGGTCACCAGAGTAGGTCAAAGCTGCCTAGTGCTGGGACCAGTCCAAGAAATAGGTCTAGCCTGTTGGGAAGGTCAGTGGAGTACATCTAGGCTGCTTGTGCTGGGACAGGTGTAAGAAATAGGTCTAGCCTGTTTGGACAGTTTGACAGAGTAGGTCTAGCCTGCTAGTGCTGGAACAGGACTAGAAAATAGGTCTAGCCTGTTGGGACAGGTCAACAGAATAGCACTGCTAGTGCTGGATCAGGTCTAGGAAAAAGATGTACAGTTTATGTCTAGCCTGCTACTGTGCTAGTGCTTGGGCATGTGTAACAAAAAACAAAAAAAAGATCTAACCTGTTGCGAATGTCAGCAGAGTAGGTCAAGTCTGCTATTGCTGGGACAGGTCTAAGAAATATGTCTAAGCCTGTTAGGATAAGTCAGTGGAGAAGGTCAAGGCTGCTAATTCTAGGACAGGTCTAAGAAACAGGTCTAGCCTGTTGGGACAGGTCAACAGAGTAGGTTTAGCATGCTAGTGCATGGACAGGTGTAAGAAATATGTCTACCTATTGGGGCAGGTCAGCAGAGTGTATCTAGCCTGCTAGTGCTAGGGCATGTGTTAAAAAAGAAGAAGAAAAAGTCTAGCCTGTACGGAAGGTCATCAGAGTAGGTCAAGGCTGCTAGTGCTGGGACAGGTCTAAGAAATAGGTCTAGCCTGTACATTTTTGTATTTGTAGTATATCTACTTGTACCATACATGTGTGCTAAAATCAGAGTTTGGTCATGTTTGGTTACTGACAACTGTGGTTTATTTACTAAAATTGCTGTATGTAAATTCTTGCGTGGTTGGTGGTCGTATGGCCCAAAACCTTTTTTAAATTTTGTCCATTGTATGTGTTTATGCATTTTTCTGCAGCTTTTTATGGGGCACATTGTGCCATAGATCTTGCTAGGGATCATGCACCATACAAATGTCCATTATTATTATCAGCCTGTTGGGAAAGGTCAGTGGAGGTCAAGGTTAATAGGACTTTGCTGTAAGATTCATAATACTTGACCATCAGGGTGGCTCTGAATTAGCCTGGGTCAGGATGACCTTTACAGTTTAAATAAAGAATAAAAACATAAGTATTGGTAAGACTGATCTGATATGAAAACAAGAAGGAAAGACAGAAGATTAAACAGGAAAAGATGTGTTTAATATTTAGTTTGAGGAATTTGTTGACTTTTCATAATTTCTGACCAAATGCGAGAGGGAGAGAATTAAAAAAAAAAATTGTGATTATATGCTTCAAGTATTGTGCTTTTGGATGTAAGTGTTTGGTTATAAATAGATTTTTTTTATTTTATTGTACTTTATTTATTTTTATTATTTTTATTTTTAGATCATTTCTCTGTGGTTTTTCTCTTGTTTATTTTTTCTTTTTTGGATGGGGAGGCATGTTCTGCTGTTTGGTGATTTCTTCCCATTTTGCAAGAAGCCATTTTATATTTTAACTGATGTGTTATTTAAAGTAACCCTCCACCCCCAAGAAACAACAACAACAACAAAACAAACAAGAACAGACTAGAAAGTGAAAAAAAATGAGCAAGTTTTATAATCACTCAGACTGGCTGATCTTGCAAAGTTGAATTTGTCTGATTTCCTGTAAAGTCACCATTAAAATTAAGAAAAAGAGGGTTTTTATTGTGCATTACTTCCTGAATGTTTAGTATACTGAATGGATGGTGTTTCCAACTGATAAATTGCTACTCTCTCTTCTCTCACAGACCCCCCCCACACACACACACACACACACACACACATGCACACACGCACGCACGCATGCATGCATGCACGCACACACACACACACACACATGCACACACTGTCCTGATAAGCACTCAGTGTCAGTCTTTCTGGGTTTTTTTTTTTTTTTTTTTAATTGATATAACTCTAAGAGTTACCTCATTTGTTTACCATGAATGTAGCATCAATGTGCTGTTTTTTGTGTGTATTTTAGCACCACCCAGGCTGCTGATCTGCCTGTGACAGCTCTCAGTAAGTATTGTTTTGTATTTTTCTTTCTGTAGTACATTCTGTTTTAAAGTACCTGGTCAGCATGGTGACAAAAGTGATGACTTTGACTGACTTGTGTACACAAATTGACAATACTTTAATTTTTTAAAAACTCTTTCGTCCCTGAAAACCGCTACAGCGGTTGAGAGAATCTTTCCCTTCATTCCTGAGAACCGCTAGAGAGGGGCAGGCATAAACACTCCCTTCCTTCCGGCGGGCCGCTGCAGTGGTTCTGCCTTTGAAATCCGCGCCTATCTGTCACATGGTCAGCACGTCAGTTTCCCCTGGCCAGTGTAACGGGACCTGAGGAATGTTTTGATAAGCCGCACAATAAGCTGATGAGCCGCACAATGCTTTGATTAGCCATGCCTGGCCACTGCCAGAGTGTGGGAAAGTGTCCAGTGCACACAATTTGTCCATTTCTAGGGATGGGGTTAGGTTATTCTGTACAGTTGGAAAGATGGTGGCTGTTAAGTACAACGACAGTGATCAATTCTCTGACTATGATGTTTATGACAATCTGGGTGAAAATTATTTTGATTTGTTTGAACTGATAGAAGAGGAGAGAGCAGAGCTTGCAAATGCATTTAAAGATGATAGTGAGAGTGGTGATGAACTGGATGATGAAAACCTGCCATTGTTTTTTACCGGCTCAGCCACGTTTTGAGTGGACAGGTGGGGACACTGCTGTGACAGAAGACATACCTCTGATGTCCAGTGCAGATGTGTACATAGACATAGTAAATATAGTTGTACAGAGTTACAGTGCAAACATTGTGCATATATATGATAGACGGTGTGTGGATTACACTAAAATGAAATGATCATACTGTGAACTCATACTGCCTACTCTTGTGCAAACCCTCACCTTTTCATCACCATTTCAAGGACACAGACAATCTGACAAAGAGAATTTCTGGAGACAGTTTCTATGTGGATGTTATCTGGGACATCAGACTGTAAGTAGGGAGTATGTTCCATTTCTCTTGGCATGTTCTGTGGGCCTGCAAAACATTGGTTTCATCTGTTTGTCTTAAAAAAGGTATGTGTCACCTTTATTTGCACCTGTGTGTTACCCTCCTGGTGACAGTTACTCTGAAAGTGTGACCATTGCCTTCTGACTTCATTTACCTACACAGTGGTATATAGGTTGCCATGGTTTTACTAAGAGCTTGCAGACACAGATGACTCAAACCCACATACCCTCTTTCATACATTTTTTGCTTATGAAAACCCAGGAATGAAAGGACTGTTATGTACTTAGGAACATAGGAATAAGGGGAAGTAATGCCAAATACGAAACAGGGATGAAAGAGTTAAAGGTCTGTTGGCACACATAAATTTACTATCAATCTCTAGCTTCCCAATAGCATAAAACACTCAATAAACATTACCATTTCAAAAACACTGAAACACTCCTTAGACATTTTTTTAACGAAAGATGGTGTATAAACACATGCTTCAAACACAGGAACAGCATCCCTATCCCAAATAAGCCATATGTGGCTTCAGTAGACATTAAGCAACATGAAAGAAAGAAGGCACAGCATTTAAGTTTTAACCTAAATTTGCACACAGGTACTCATGTTAACTTTTCTTCTCTCTTTGTGTTTTTGCTGTGTTAGTGCATTGTAACAGTGCAAGCTTGCGCATTCTTGCGTTGCGACGCAGGCCAAGCCTTGGCATTTTTGCTGATGTTAGTGCATTGTGACACAGCGCAAGCAAAGGTGAGATCCAATGAGTTTCACTGTTGTTGTTTTCTTACGTTTCTTTTTCTTTTTCAGAGAGAGCCTTCCAGTTGTTCTGCACCAAAGAGATGCTGATCCTGAGTGTTGCCTTTGCTTACACTGGTGGGGGGAAAACTGAACAAAGTTAACTACTAGCATTCTAAAACAAGATGAATCACACAAATATTCCAAAGAATGCTGATTTTAATTGGATAACACAAAACTGGCAAATATTTTAAGTAGAAACACCGGCAGTGCATAGTTGATTAGATTTCATCCACTTGTTGATGATTTCATCCACTTGTTGATTGATTGTTAACATCTGTTTGGAAACATCAGATTTCATACTGACAGCCATGTTCAGTGGATGTTAAAGTACATGCTGGAACTATGGATCTGTAGTTATATACCAGAAGTGAAAGTGCCTGGTTTAAAGCAAGGATGTGTGTGTACATGTGCAGGTGTGTGTGTGTGTGTGTGTTTGATGTGTGTGTATGTGTGTGTGTGTTTCATGTGTGTGTGTGTGTGGTGTGTGTGTGTGTGTGTGTGTGTGTGTGTGTGTGTGTGTGTGTGTGTGTGTGTGTGTGTGTGATGGTGTGTTGTGTGGTGTGTGTGTGTGTGTATGTTTGGTGTGTGTGTGTTTGTGTTTAGGGTGTGTGGGTGTTTGTATTTAGGGTGTGTGGGTGGTGGGGGTGGAAGTGCACATTGTTAGTTCAAGGTTAATACTATAAACTCTGTGTGTGTGTGTGTGTGTGTGTGTGTGTGTGTGTGTGTGTGTGTGTGTGTGTGTGTGTGTGTATGTGAGTGTGTGTTTAGGGTGTGTGGGTGGTGGGGGTGGGAGTGCACATTGTTAGTTCAAGGTTAATACTATGAATTGTGTGTGTGTGTGTGTGTGTGTGTGTGTGTGTGTGTGTGTGTGTGTGTGTGTGTGTGTGTGTGTGTGTGTGTGTGTGTGTGTGTGTGTTTAGGGTGTGTGGGTGGTGGGGGTGGGAGTGCACATTGTTAGTTCGAGGTTAATACTATGAATTTGTGTGTGTGTGTTTAGGGTGTGTGGGTGGTGGGGGTGGGAGTGCACATTGTTAGTTCAAGGTTAATACTATGAACTGTGTGTGTGTTCGGGGGGTGTTTGGTGTGTGTGTGTTTAGGGTGGTGGGGGTGGGAGTGCACATTGTTAGTTCAAGATTAATACTATGCTATGTTCACATCATGCTTGTATCCATTCTGTTAAATTTCTTATGAAAAATAAAGGAATTATTTGACTTCATAATGCTTCAGATATTTTTTTTCTTTCAGGGCTGGAACTGACATTCTTCAGTGGTGTCTATGGCACATGCATTGCTCAGAACAAACACTTCAAGAAAAATAGGAAAGGTCTGCTGGGTATTTCTGGCATGTTGATTGGTGCTGGAGAAATTATAGGTCAGTGTCATGTGACCTTATTTTCAACTTAAAAAAAAATTGGTATTTGTCAATGATTTGTTTCTTCACTGTTTGCTTGTGTGTATGTTTTGTTGGTATTGCAATTTATTTGCCTGCAGTGTACAGCCTGAGAAAAACAAACAACAAAAACATTCTGAAATAAATTAATAATAATAATGTGATCTTAGAGTGCCCTTAAAAAAACAAAAAACTAAAAAAAACTTTTAAAAAACTGACATCAAAACTCACAATATTCCACCTTAAAGAGTAATATTTATCATTTTTTGCATGTATGATCTTCCCAGAACCTATTTATCTGTTTAACTACTTTATGTGTGTTTGTTTGTATACATGTGTGTGTGTGTGAGAGAGAGAGTGTGTGCATGCCTGTGTGTGAAATTAGTCAATGTTTCATTTTAAGCTGTTCACAGCAAGGTGATTTTAGACAAATTTTGTGTGTGTGTGTGTGTGTGTGTGTGTGTGTGTGTGTGTGTGTGTGTGTGTGTGTGTGTGTGTGTGTGTGTGTGTGTGAGAGAGAGAGAGAGAGAGAGAGAGAGAGAGAGAGAGAGAGAGTGTTCAACATTTTTCAATTGGTTCTTCAGACATCTTGTGTTTGTTGTGCTCTACAGGTGGGGCAGCATTTGGCTTGTTTGGAAAGAAGACCAACAAGTTTGGACGTGACCCTATTGTGGTGTTTGGCTACGTCTTGCATATGGCAGCATTCTACATCGCTTTCATCAACCTTCCCATGGACTCTCCCATCAGAGAATCATCTGGTTCCACATATTTTACTACCAGGTCTTGATTCTGTTGTGTGTGTGTATGTACCTGCACATGCATGAGCCTGCATGTATGCATGCATGTGAGTGTGTGGTAGTGAGTGTGTGTGTGTGTGTGTTGTGTGTGTGTGTGTGTGTGTGTGTGTGTGTGTGTGTGTGTGTGTGTGTGTGTGTGTGTGTGTGTGTGTGTGTGTGAATGAATGACTGTGTGTGCATATGTGTGTGTGGTATTGAGTGAGTGTGTGTGTGTGTGTGTGTGTGTGTGTGTGTGTGTGTGTGTGTGTGTGTGTGTTGTGTGTGTGTGTGTGTGTGTGTGCGTGTGTGTGTGTATGAATGAATGACTGTGTGTGCATATGTGTGTGCATATGTGTGTGTGTATGTGTGTGGTATTGAGTGAGTGTGTGTGTGTGTGTGTGCGTGTGTGAATGAATGAATGTGTTTGTGTGTGTGTGTGTGTGTGTGTGTGTGTGTGTGTGTGTGTGTGTGTGTGTGTGCGTGTGCACATGCATGCTATGTGTTGTGTGTTTTTATATGAGATTGTGTGTGTGTGTATGTGTGTGTGTGTGTGTGTGTGTGTGTGTGTGTGTGTGTGTGTGTGTGTGTGTGTGTGTGTGTGTGTGTGTGAATGCATCTGTGGATTTGAAAATATGTACATCTCCTTTTATACAATTGCATTTTTCCTTCAGCCAAAGCCAGGATTTATCTTTATTGTAACAAAGTGGTTGCTTCTCATTTGGTCTTTTTAAACAAAGCCAGGATTAACAGTTGCTGCATGTGCACCCAACCTGTGTGGTTTTGGAATGAAATGACGCCGTAAACTGGTGCACGGTTAAATGGTGTACACAAAACTTGCACTGAGATGGCAGCAGTTTCACGTGGCACCAGCCATGCAACAACCAAAGAGTGCTATCAGTACACCACTTCCATGGATATTAATAATACATGCTGTAAAAGGATACATTCTGCCATTCAGAATCACAAGTGACATGTGCGCAGTGAGTCTGCTTGAGAGCAGAGACGAGTGCTATATAAAAGCTATGAATAATAGTAATGTGACAACCACCGAAATAGATCTGATTTTTGATGATGGTGTTGAATCTTTGGGGTTTGTTTTCTCTTCCAGCCCAGCCTGGCCCAGTCAAGTTCTGGCATTACTGTGCAGCTTCTTGTTGGGGCTCGGAGATGCCAGCATCAACACGCAGGTAGTGACTCTCAGGGATGAACATGAATG
Organism: Alviniconcha strummeri; assembly: GCA_963584105.1. Lineage (NCBI taxonomy): Eukaryota > Metazoa > Mollusca > Gastropoda > Provannidae > Alviniconcha > Alviniconcha strummeri. The sequence continues at coordinate 5,173,914 of OY757541.1, forward strand.
ACTGTATTAGTGTGTGTATGTATATATTATAATACATACATATATACTCTGCAGAAAAATGTAAGTATTATTTGGCTCACATTATAATACGTTTGTGTGTATGTATATATTATAATACATGTATACTCAGCAGAAAAACATAAATACTATTTGGCTCACGTTATTAATATTATAATACCTATATACTCAGAAAAATATAAGTATTATTTGGCTCACATTGTAATACATATATACTCAGCAGAAAAATATAAGTATTATTTGGCTCACCTTTGTTTGGTATACAGAGCTGGTACAGTCACTTAACATTTTGGAAAGCTGTGCTTTCTCTTTGCAGGTGTGGAAAGTTTAGGGAAAATGGTATTTTTGGCCATGATCTTGGAAAGTTGGGGATTTTAATGATCATCATTAGTAAATAATGCGTGCAAAAGGGGGTATAGGAAAAAACTTTGAGGCCAAATTATGATGTCTGCTGCATGCAGCATGAGTTAATTTTTTAATGATTGGAGAAGAAGTGATAACAGTATTGAACTCATGCATGCAGCACGAGCTCATTTTTTAATGATTGGAGAAGAAGTCATAACAGTATTGTCTGCAACACAGTATCATCAGTTGGACTTGGCTAAAACTGTAAAATCGCATCGTCCAGATGTGAAGTGGAAAAAAGAACTAAAAAAATATTAGGGTAAAAAAAATCCTGGGTTAGTAATAATTCCTTTGGGACAGTGAATTTTCATATTCAGGAGCCTGGTGGACTTGTAGTTCTAAATGTTTAACTTCCACAGGCCTGTGATGAATCAATTTATTTTTCATATTCAGGAGCCTGGTGGACTCGTAGTTCTAAATGTTTAACTTTCACAGGCCTGTGATGAATCCATTTATTTTTCATATTCAGGAGCCTGGTGGACTCGTAGTTCTAAATGTTTAACTTCCACAGGCCTGTGATGAATCCATTTATTTTTCATATTCAGGAGCCTGGTGGACTCGTAGTTCTAAATGTTTAACTTCCACAGGCCTGTGATGAATCCATTTATTTTTCATATTCAGGAGCCTGGTGGACTTGTAGTTCTAAATGTTTAACTTCCACAGGCCTGTGATGAATCAATTTATTTTTCATATTCAGGAGCCTGGTGGACTCGTAGTTCTAAATGTTTAACTTCCACAGGCCTGTGATGAATCCATTTATTTTTCATATTCAGGAGCCTGGTGGACTCATAGTTCTAAATGTTTAACTTCCACAGGCCTGTGATGAATCCATTTATTTTTCATATTCAGGAGCCTGGTGGACTCGTAGTTCTAAATGTTTAACTTCCACAGGCCTGTGATGAATCCATTTATTTTTCATATTCAGGAGCCTGGTGGACTCGTAGTTCTAAATGTTTAACTTCCACAGGCCTGTGATGAATCCATTTATTTTTCATATTCAGGAGCCTGGTGAACTCGTAGTTCTAAATGTTTAATTTCCGCAGGCCTGAGATGAATCAATTTATTTTTCATATTCAGGAGCCTGGTGGACTCGTAGTTCTAAACGTTTAACTTCCGCAGGCCTGTGATGAATCAGTTTATTTTTCATATTCAGGAGCCTGGTGGACTCGTAGTTCTAAACATTCAACTTCCACAGGCCTGTGATGAATCAGTTTATTTTTCATATTCAGGAGCCTGGTGGACTCGTAGTTCTAAACATTCAACTTCCACAGGCCTGTGATGAATCAGTTTATTTTTCATATTCAGGAGCCTGGTGGACTCGTAGTTCTAAACATTCAACTTCCACAGGCCTGTGATGAATCCATTTCTCCAAGCATGCTGGTATTTGTTCTGTTTCAGATTTATTCTCTCATTGGATTCATGTTCACAGAAGACAGTTCACCAGCTTTTGCACTTTTCAAATTTGTGCAGGTAAGATGACAAAAAGCGAGCTTGTGATATTTGTTCTGTTTTTATGGAACAGCACCATGGTAGAGTTATATTCCAGCATGACCATCGAAAAGCAAGCGATCACCTGTGTTACAATCCCATCAAGTGAGGCTGTAAACTGGTGCATGGTGGATACATAAAAAGAAAAGAAAACACTATGAAAGGCAGTTGAGACAGCAATTGTATAGTACACTAGTAGCTATGCAGTGGTGAGGGGACACTACCTTAACATTTTTGTTGTTCTGGTGGCAGTCCATGGCATCCTCAGTCTTCCAGGTTAGAGCAATGTTACCACTCCAGCAGCTGCACTCTGACTTCAGGGATTTTGATAATGGAGTTTGTTGTGTCATGAAGATTATTACTATAGCTGAGAGCAATCCTGACATGGGCTCTTAACACAACGAGCATTTTGCCGTAGCCCCAACATTCTGGCAAGAGACAACAAGATGCTAACAAGGACATTGACAGTAGCGTCTAATCGGGAGGGCTTACTCAGTTATTGTGCAAAGTAACGATAACAAAAAACTTTATTTGTCCCTGTGGGAAATAAAAGTTGTTGTTCAACCTCATACATTAAAGTACAACCAAAAATTGAATTTGAATATATTGTAATGATTTAAGGTCATCTCACACATGAATGCACACATGCATGCATGCATGCACACACACACACACATGCACGCATGCACGCATGCTTGCAAGCACACACACACACACACACACGCTTGCAAGTGCACACACACACACACACACACACACACACACACACACACACACACACACACACACACACACACACACACACACACACACACTCACACACACACACACACACACACACACACACACACACAGGTGCACACTCAAATGCATACCCTCCCTGTTTCTCAATCGACATCATCTAATGCTAATACCTAGACAACGTAAACTGACCCAGAAAATATTATATCTGACAGACCAAAACAGAAAACTCTAATTAAACAAATTTGTGAAAGAACGCAACAAGTGAAATGATGCTAAGTATTTTCTGTTGCAGTCTGTCGCTGCTGCCATAGCCTTCTACTACAGCAATGTGCTGCTCCTCAAATGGCAGCTTCTTATCCTTGTTGCCATGGGAACTGGCAGCGTCTTGTGCTTCAGCACTGTTGAGTGGAGTGCCACCCGACACGCTCGCTCAGGGTACCAGCAGATAAGCAAAGATTAGTCTCCTGCTGGGAAATTAGTCTCCATTCCATCCTTTTCTTGATGCTGTGGTACTCGTTCCCTCTTTACTTGGGAAAGCGGCTTTGGTGCAATGTACAACAGGGGCATTCCTCTGAGTGCTAGCATACTGCTTGGTGCAAATGCGTAAAATCTGTATTTCCTTTGAGTAGTGGTTGCAGACAAAATTCTGCTGTCAGAAACTGCTGGTTTGGTTTCAGAGTTACTCCTTGAATGTTTTTCGTTTCTATTGTTAAAGACAGCTGGTGCATGACATCTGGTGTTTCAGTTTTTCACCAAACATGTAAAATGTGTTTGTTTTTGTTTTTTGACAGCTAACTTTCAGTTGTTTGGTAGTTGTGTACAAGGAAGAAAAGTATGCTTGGTTGGTAATGTATGCTTGCTAATTCTTCCATGCTAGTATGGACCAAAATGTGTCTTAAGTTTCTTAGCAAATCTGCAAAATTAGGAAAGAGCTTGATATTTTCAGATGCAAAATAGCTAGTAATGTACTTGACCTTAAAGTACTGTGGTCAGTAGTGTGAATCAGTTGGCCTACTTTTTCTTTTTGGGGTTTAGTGAGAAATGCACTGAAGCTTAATCTCTATTTTTGAGCACACTTCCATAACCATTGCCTAATGCAGTTCAGATCAACATGTAGATCTGCTAATTGCTTTTTGTTCTGTTTTGTTTGTTTGTTGTTCTGCATTGGAGTATGCAGAAACAGAATGTTCAAAAAGGTTGTTAAAGTTGAGAAAAGGCTGGTGGGCCTTGTCTCATTAAATCCATTGCAGGAGAAATAAGGCAATTGGGCAGTCTTAGGCCAAGTAACAGTCAGTTTACATACATGCAATAATTTCAAGCTGTATACTTAGTCACAGAGATATGAAATAGACTGCTTACCGTGTGTTGGTAACCCTGAATCCAGGGCCCAGCCACAATAGTGCACCCACAGCTGCACTAGAGAGTCTGTTGCCTACTCGTTGTGTGCTTCAGCTCATTTCTCTTCAAAAGTTGTTATTTATTGATGCTGTCTTGTGACTTTGCCCCCGTAAATTAATGAAATATTGAAATAGTTTGCTACTTATCACCCCCATCTGCTAGGATTTTCATCACAGGCTGATTGAGAGAGAATCGGTGAATTAGTGAATGAATAAACTTTACTTCACAAGAGCTGTGGCTGACACCCAGCCTTCACCCACGAAGGACTAATGCTACTGATACCAAAATATATATATGGAGAAAAGAAAGAAAAAATGGGAGGGGGGAGGTGCGGGGGGGGGGGGGGGGGGTGGGGGTGGGGGGGTGGGGGGAGGAGCATTGTTCTCTTTTCAGTTAACAATGTAGCCATAGACTGAACAAGATAGGTTGGTGCGGTGGGGGTGGGGAGGGGGGCACCAACATAGTGTTTGGTATTCAGCTTCACTGAGAGGCTGAGGTATGTTTCGGGTGGAAGGAGGTTGGGGGCATCCACATAGCATTGTACAGTGCTTGTTCTTACTGAGAGGCAAAGACAGGTTTTGGAGGGCACCTACATGTCACTGTTGGGGGGCACATACATGGCAGTGTTCAGTGTTCAGCTTCACTGAGATGCTGATATAGTTTGGGGGGCACCTACCTGCCAGTGTTCAGTGTTCAGCTTCACTGAGAGAAATTTTGGGGGCACCTACATGGCAGTGTTCAGTGTTCAGCTTCACTGAGATGCTGATATAGTTTGGGGGGCACCTACCTGCTAGTGTTCAGTGTTCCGCTTAACTGAGAGAAGTTTTGGGGGCACCTACATGGCTGTGTACAGTGTGGGGGGGGGGCATTACCATGGCAGTGTTCAGTGTTCAGCTTCACTGAGAGGCTGAGATAGGTTTGGGGGGCACCTAAATGGCAGTGTTCAGTGTTCAGCTTCACTGAGAGAGGTTTTGGGGGGCACCTACATGGCAGTGTTCAGTGTTCATCTTCACTGAGAGAGGTTTTGGGGGGCACCTACATGGCAGTGTTCAGTGTTCATCTTCACTGAGAGAGGTTTTGGGGGCACCTACATGGCAGTGTTCAGTGTTGGGGGTCACCTACATGGCAGTGTTCAGTGTTGGGGGGCACCTACATGGGAGTGTTCAGTGTTCAGCTTCACTGAGAGAGATTTGGGGGGGGCATCTACATGGCAGTGTTCAGTGTTGGGGGTCACCTACATGGCAGTGTTCAGTGTTCAGCTTCACTGAGAGAGGTTTTGGGGGGGCACCTACATGACAGTGTTCAGTGTTGGGGGCACCTACATGACAGTGTTCAGTGTTGGGGGCACCTACATGGCAGTGTTTGGTGTTCAGCTTTACTGAGATAGGTTTGGGGGGGCACCAACATGGCAGTGTTCAGATTTGGGGGCACCAGCATGGCAGTGTTTAGTGTTCAGCTTCACTGAGAGGCTGAGATAGGTTTGGGGGGCACCTACCTGCCAGTGTTTAGTGTTCAGCTTCACTGAGAGGCTGAGATAGGTTTGGGGGCACCTACATGACAGTGTTCAGTGTTGGGGACACCTACATGGCAATGTTTAGTGTTCAGTTTTACTGAGAGAGGTTTTGGGGGGCACCAACTCGGCAGTGTTCAGATTTGGGGGGCACCAATATGGCAGTGTTTAGTGTTCAGCTTTACAGAGAGGCTGAGATAGGTTTGGGGGGCACCTACATGACAGTGTGCAGATTGGGGGGCACCAACATGGCAGTGTTTAGTGTTCAGCTTCACTGAGAGGTGGAGATAGGTTGGGGGGGGGCACCTACCTGCCAGTGTTTAGTGTTCAGCTTCACTGAGAGGTGGAGATAGGTTGGGGGGGGGCACCTACCTGCCAGTGTTTAGTGTTCAGCTTCACTGAGAGGTGGAGATAGGTTGGGGGGGCACCTACCTGCCAGTGTTTAGTGTTCAGCTTCACTGAGAGGTGGAGATAGGTTGGGGGGGGGGGGGCACCTACCTACCAGTGTTTAGTGTTCAGCTTCACTGAGAGGTGGAGATAGGTTGGGGGGGCACCTACCTGCCAGTGTTTAGTGTTCAGCTTCACTGAGAGGTGGAGATAGGTTGGGGGGGCACCTACCTGCCAGTGTTTAGTGTTCAGCTTCACTGAGAGGTGGAGATAGGTTGGGGGGGGGGGGGGGGGCACCTACCTGCCAGTGTTTAGTGTTCAGCTTCACTGAGAGGCTGCCCTGCAGTCTGACTACAGGTTGGTGACTTGGTCTTTGCTCAGAAATTTTAGATGCTAAGTGGGTGTACTTATTTTTTTGCTTCGATATGTATAGGTATTTCATATTAGTATTACTGGTATTCATGCTGTGGTTTTAAACTGTTGACAGTTTGTGTTTGTGCATATGATTATCTTGTGACAGCTGCAAGCTGCTGTCCAGGCAAAATTCTACAAAAAATCAGCCAGTGTTAGGGACCCTTTAGTTCACTGGTCAAGTTTGGCTTATCAAAAACATGCACTGAACGCCCCCCCCCCTCCCCCCATTTTCAAAGGAGACAGACCCACCTGCACATGCCCAGGGGAACATTTTGGATGTTGAATGAGTCTATGAGATTTGCGTGAATAGGTATTTTCTGTTGCCCTGATATAAGCATACTGGTTGACTGGGCGTAAAACACTAAGTTACTTGTAACTGTACACTGGCAACTGTACAGTGTTTTGGTCAGGTTTGAGTTCATGGTATCTGAGTAGCTTCATCTGAGGTGTTGTTACTGTTTAAATGTCTTGTGGCAGCATGCTTGTGTGAAACTTGTGCTGAATGGCTTCTGTTTCTTATAGAGCTAGTTTCTTTTCAGTTCTTAGATTCTTGCAAGTGCAGGTTTCTGTGCATGGTAGGGGTCGGGGGGTGCATGTGTACATGGGGTGTGTGCGCGCATGTGTGTATGTGTGTGTGTGCGCGCGCGTGCGTGCGTGCGTGCGTGTGTGTGTGTTTACATACTGCACAGGCTAGTATGTGTATGAGCTTGCATGCATGTAGATCAAAGAAATATATTATTTTGTGATACCATGCAGCTTGTGAAAGCTATAAAGATACTATGCAACCTGAATGTTAGTCTCATACAAGGCATCAACTATAATGGTTGGATAACATGTATTTGGCATCATCATCATTTTATGCTTTTTCTGACTCGCATGGGAAAAAATGTGATTCTGTACCAAACCATAAAATATGTTTGAGGTTTTGAATGTTAATATTTGTATTATGGTAGGTCTGTTTTGCCTGGACTTTATTTCAATGTTGCAGTGGTATCAAACAGTTCAACATGAACATTGTATATCTCCGAAAGTTTTTGTTGTTGTCAAGTTCACACTGTGCAGTTGTAAACTGTATCAGGGAGAAGAAAATGCTTATAAGACTATTGTTTGGGTATTAAAATCAGCAAGATAATTAATGTGATCTTTGCCCTGATAAGAACTTTAACATTGCCTTTTTCTCAGACAGTGCTTGCTTGAAATATTTCAAAATTTTATTTATAGTTGTAACATCTGCTGAACTCAGCTTGTTCAAACTAATTTTGTTGATCTTGACTTTGTTTCGTGGAGGGTGAAGTGTTTATCTTGTGTAGGTTCATGACAGTCACTACCAGTTAAAAATGTTGGAGGGTTTTCTTGCACATGATCATGTGTACAGGTTGGCAAAGATTCTAAAATGATACAGTGGAACCCCCAGTGAAAGACTTCCTTCATGCAAGACTGGCTCTTGCCTAAGACAACATGTGATCACTGTTTAAAAACAAATATCTTTGATGATCTGTCCACCCAAAGATCAGTTGTGAACACTGCTAAAAAAACTAATATTTTTTGTCATCTGTCTACAGAAACCCTTCACCAAAGACTGCTCCTCCTTTAAGACTGTTTTATTTTGAGTTTTAGGATGGTGTTTCAGAAGGGGGTTTCACTGTATACATTGTTTATGGGTTTGGGTGCTGTCCTTAGGCTAGTCAGTGGTGCATGCAGTGGAACATTGTTAATCTGGACACCCTTCGTGCTCCGCGGTATGTGTCCATGGGGCCGCTAAAAGAAGCTTGGGCTGAGTGCAGGGGTACTGCATTTATACTTGAGGTGGGCTACGCTCGGCTCATCTCTGGAACAGGGATGAGCATGGCTCAGATTCAAGTGCATGTCATCTGCTGTCTGGATCACAGAGCTTTAGTGTGAAGTACAGGAGACAGATGACATGCTTGGAGTGAAGACGGCCTCAAACTTCTGATTGATCTGCTGTCTCAATCATAGAGCTATGGTGTGGAAGTATAAGAGACAGATGATGCGTTTGGAGTGAAAAGAGAGCTCAGGAGCTGTGTGAAAGTCGAGATGGACGTCCTGGGCTCCCGTCCCTAATAAACCTACGGTTTCTGTGGACGTAAAGCAACATTTCAACCATCAGCAACATTGGAGTGAAAACGACCTCAGACTTCTGATTTAAATCCTGTCTGGATCACAGAACTGTGGTGGAGACAGATGATGTGTTCGGAGTGAAAATGACCTGAAATTTCTAATTCATGTCTGGTCCAGAGCGTAGATGTAAATGCAGCATCCCGCACCTGTGGGTTGGACCTTGGTTGTAGTGTAAATGGTCCCCATGCCAGTGTGTTTTTCAGACTGGTGAATCCGGTGAACAGTTTGTTTTGTGAACATAAACAATACACATGTAGTTGCTAAGCTGCTACGCATTGTTTTGTAACTTTTATCAGTTTATGATCCAGTCTTCCATTTATGTGTCCGGTGTGTGAAATAAATCAATGACTGACAAATATTTATGATTTTCTAATAATGAACAGGAGTTAATTAGTGCTGTAAATACATAACACAAATACAACAACAAAGACCTGAGTTGCCTACAGTGACTCTTCCCTGGCATGTGTGTAAATACAGGGGACATAAACTCCACCACAGGTACATCCTCAAGAAATTTATGTACCCTTTATTTATCCACATGCCAGGTACATAAACTCCACCAGAGGTACATATTCTTGAAAAACTGTGGATGTAGTACATCCTCAAGAAATTTATGTACCCTTTATTTATCCACATGCCAGGTACATAAACTCCACCAGAGGTACATACTCTTGAAAAACTGTGGATGTACCTCTGGTGGAGTTTATGTACCCTGTATTTACACACATGCCAGTTGAGAGTTACCATGGGCGACTCAGGTCTTTGTTGTTGTATTTGTGTTATGTATTTCGAGTGTTAATTAACTCCCTTGTGTGTTGATTCTGCATGAGCTCTCTGGGCCTCGTTCTGTTTTAGATTCGTTCTAATAATAAATTCATTCATTTATGAAACTATTACAACTTGTATATAACTACAGTTGCAGATGTACATTTAGTATTAAGTTTTTTGTTTCATTTTTCTAGGTGGTAACAAACATTATTTTTGTAAAATAAAAAGCGAGAACTTGTATTGTCTTTGGCTGTGAGATATCGTCACAGCAAGTGCTTTATTATCAAAGGCAGGTTGTTCCAGTTAACAAGTTATTTTCTGTGCTCAGTCCCGAGGAGGGTATTGGATAAATCAGCAAGCGGGGCAATGAAGAGTGTGTGTGGAAACAGAGGTGTGCTAGTTTAACAGCGGAATAAAAAATATATGTAAAAAATACACAAAAAAATTAACCTGGGGTGGTCTGCACACACCATGCATGTCAAGCAATTCAGCACACTAAAAAATACTTGTAAAATTTTAAAATTTTATGTAAAATCAGTAAAGCTTTTAAAAAGAAATCTTTCAGCGTTAGATATTTCTTACCTACTAGGTAAAATAAATTGCGTACTGGATCACATACCTTAATGAACATAAAATTATGTGAAAATCCCTAGCATTAGCTGCCTTGCCATTGTTTGGACATGTGAAAATATTGCACACACTAGGTCAACCCTTGAAGACAGAATGTCACAAGTGAGCTAAAAATAGTCACATGCAATTCATCTCCAAAAATAATGCCTTCATGAAAATGAGGAACCATAACAAGTTCTTCAAGTTTATTATTAGAGGGAACCTAACTGTAGCATCACCAGCAAAATCTACATGGAAGAGGATCCGCATACACAAAAGGTTAAAAAGAGAGCTGATTTTAATAATTCAATGCAAAATGTGCAAATTTGAGGGTAAACCCCTTTTTCAAGCAACATGGGTAAAAAACTAAAACTGAAATCTGGCTATGTATCCTGTTTCAGTTATTGGTGTTCGAATAAAAGGGTGGAAAAAAGAGACCAAAAGTACAATATATGCTCTAGATACATGAACTTCAGTATATGTGATATGGAGAAGTTTGTATTGGTTGAAATTTGCATGACTTGTCATATTTGACAGTGAGCAACTCCCACATACCAGGTCTGTTTCATGTGCATATAATGGGAGTTGTAAAAATGTCTTTCTTGCAAACTTATGTTGTAAAAATGTACATGGCATTTCTGAAACACTTCTTTTTGGTTATAAGTTTTACTTTCTTCTTGTGCCTTAAATGAACTGTCTGCTCTGATAACTGTTTTGTCCAAGGTGTAAAAGAGGTGAAAAAACAACCTGTAAATAAAGGATTTTGTTGACTTTTTGGAGCAATTTAATACTGAACTTAGAATACTTTTTCTGTCCGTGCTTTTATTTGCCCTTTATATACAGCATGTGCACAGACTTGGCAAGGATGTTCCATGACTGTGGTATGCCTTTTCTGGTCTCACTGGTTGCATTCAACACTGAAACAATCCCCATTAAAGATAATGTAATACTGTTAATATTATAGGTAATCTTACTGATTAACTTCTGCATAAAAATGTGTCAGCCCACCTTCTTGACACTGAAACGATCTGCATTGGAGATAATCAAGTAATAATAATAATATTGGCGAGTATGAAGCTTGACATTTCTGCGAGTATGATGAGAATATGTTGGCACAACTTTGATGTAAATTGTAGGCATACTCCACACTGAAAGAATCAGTAATAATGATCATAAAAAATATGAGAAAAAAATAGAGATATTTTTTCTCGTTGACATTAGAATGTGAGCTCAGCTTTGATTTAAATCCTTGGCAGGAGCATTCAAGTTAATACAAACCTCCGTTACAGTTAAATTGATATAAACCTCCATTACAGTTAAATTGATATAAACCTCCATTACAGTTAAATTGATATAAACCTCCATTACAGTTAAATTGATATAAACCTCCATTACAGTTAAATTGATATAAACCTTTATTACAGTTAAACTGAGATAAATTTCCAGTACAGTTAATGCAAATCTCCATTACAGTTAACATATCAATCAGTTAATCTATCAAAATGGTATTCGTATGGTGCAAATAAATATGATAACACTACAGGGAATCTTGCTGATTGTTGTTGTTGAGTTGATGCTTAATGTCCTCAGATGTCATTTGACATATTAGGGACAAGTTGTGACCAATGCCGAAGCACGGTTTAATACGTAAGGTGTATGCGTGTTTAGCTGTAACCTGCCACCTGCACTTTTGGCAGAATGACCGGGATTTTTTATGTGCTACTGTGGTAACATGGGGGTGGAACGGATACTGAAATAAGAGTCAGCACAGAAAGTCGACCCTGGAGAAGAAAATTCTCCCGCCGTTCCAGCAGGGATTCGAACCCGCGACCTTTCAATCACGAGTCCGGCGCTCTAACCACTGAGCTATCCCCGCCCCAGCTTGCTGATTGAGATCTGCTTGACAATATGTCAGCCCAGTTTTGATGTAAATCCCTCTTGGCATCATGTACATCTGAGCAATGATACTTGCCAATTAAGACATCAGTGATGAATCTAACTTCTAAATTTTATATATACAGCATCACATCTTAAAAAGACAATTTTAAAGTCAATCTTAGGTTTTCATTTTGATCTCTTCTACATGTCAACAAATGAAAACAAAAATGTCTGCCATGTTTATTTTTAGTTGTTAATCCGTGCTGTTAAAGTGGTCAGCATTTTTAATATCGTGGGAGTAGCATTCATTTTGGGCTTAATGTGCTGGCAGTTTGACCAACTATGTTTATTTTTTCTTTGTCTTTCAGAACAACGGTCCAGCAAATACAGGTTGTTTTACTTGAGGAAAGTCAACCTCTAAGGCGCGACACTACAGTTTAAGATTAATTAATTATCATCAGACATAATCAGTTTAAAAAAAAATTGCCCTGATATAACCATATTGTTTGACTGGGTGCAAACCACCAAGTTACTTACTTACTAGTTTAAAAAATATTTTTTTTGTTCAGGTTTTATATTTACTTTCATGAAAAATATGATGCATCTTGGGAAATAAGCACCATCAATACATGTGTGTGACTTAAACATTAGTGGCAGTAGATAACTGGACACTGTAATGTTAAAGACCCAGGATCACTAAGTATGATTCCTACCTCATGTCAAGTAGTAAATGTAGATTTAGTCACCACAATATTCTACTACATTGCAATGAAAATTCAATTCTGCACTTGTATGGGTGTTTTGTTATTGTTGTTGTTGTTGCTGTTTTCATGTGGGTGTTTTTATGTACTTTCATGTGCGTGTGTTTTCTTTCTCTCCAGTATGTGTATATATATATATATTTACAGGTATTTTATACTATGTATAAAATTTTTTTATCCACATATTAATTTGACTTGAAAGGGTGTGGTTGACATGACCTTAAAATCCAACTACTAACTTGACTAACATATTCAACAGTTAAATAGCATGGGCAGTGATACCAGCATCTCTTAGCTTGATGGCTTTATGTGCTGTTGTACACACAAGAGCATTATTGAATAAAGTAAGTTTTATAAACATGTGTGTAATTGTCATGTATATTCTGCTTGTGTGAGATTGAGTTTTTAGGCCTGAATAGGACTTTACACATTTAAATTTATTTATTTTTAATGTGTATTGATTTACGGCAGTGTTTTGATTGTTTTGAGATGACCCTGTGCAGTCAACAGGTGTTTATAAATCCAATTACTTCCCATATTAAGGTGTGTGTGTGTGTGTGTGTGTGTGTGTGTGTGTGTGTGTGTGTGTGTGTGTGTGAGAGAGAGAGAGAGAGAGAGAGAGAGAGAGAGAGAGAGAGAGAGAGAGAGAGAGAGAGAGAACTCAAACTTGAACTCAAAAACTTTTATTTTACAAGGATTGTAGTTTAGGATCAGTCAAAAAACCTGTCTAACAACTAGTCCTTGCTAAGCTACTGATGAATAGATATCAAATTACAGGCATTATTTATATACATATAGCTAGGTATGAATGAGTGAGTGAAACGTTATACATGAGAATTTCCACACAAAACATAGCGTGCTCACAGCGCCAGATGAACACATGCCATACATCATTCAGTTACATATTATGAGCATACAATGAGCATATTATGAGCAAATGAAGCAACAGAACATCTGATCAGTTCATATTACTAGTATCAGAAAAGAAAGCAGTCAATGTTTATCTTATAAAGAACAGTAAGGGGGGTGGGGAGAGAGAGATTGTGTGTGCATGCACACATACTGATACATAATATCATTTTAATCTTATAATTTACACACCCCTTGTAATAAAGTTTGGATGGGAGCATATTGGAATTACCTTGTGTTGCAGTTTACTGTTGTGCATTAAATCTAAGTTTTAAAAAAAGAAAAAGAAAAAAAGATATTGATGTTTGACAAAACACTGATGGTACTAGCATAAAATGCTTAGAAAACAAAAAAAGGCATGATTTTTTTTTTTTTTTAATGTTTGTCTACCCTATTATCTTTTATAAATATTTATGTTTGGACTAACATTGTAGATTTGACAAGTGAGAAGAGGTTTAAAATGTGTGCTTACTTACAACACAGTTTGGTTGTAATTTTGGTTTATCTTTTATAAATATTTATGTTTGGACTGATTTTGTAGATGTGAGAAGTGAGAAGAGGCTTTAAATGCATGCTTTTTGGTTGTCCCGATGTAACCCTGTTTAGCTGACAGAATATTGAGATCCAGTATTCCAGCTGGAGTATTCTAATGTGATATGCATGTAATGCATACTTTTGGAGTATTTTGAATGCACATGCTGGCTTGTGCATGCATACCTTGTAGCGCCTGGGAATTGTGATTCAATGACAGTTGTAGTTGTCTGATTGCCTTCCTTTTTATGTCATGATTTGATGGCAATAAATCCACTCATCCGTAGAAAGCACACTTTCATGCAAGCTGTGGTGGCTAAAGGATGTAATAGTAGTACATTGTGTATGGTGATGAATACTCAAGTACTCATGTGGAGTATCCTGAATGTTAATGATTTTTTTTTTTTTATTCTGATGTTCATGGCACTTTGTGGAGTATTCTGAATATTCATGATGATTTATGGAGTATTCTGAATATTCATGATTTATGGAGTATTCTGAATATTTCGTGATGATTTATGGAGTATTCTGAATATTCATGATGATTTATGGAGTATTCTGAATATTCATGTTTTATGGAGTATTCTGAATGTGTGATGGTTTTCAGCATATTGTGATGTGCAAGGTGATTTGTGGAGTTATTCTCAATGCACACAACAGTTTATGGTGTATTCTGAATGTTCGTTTTTTTAATATTCTGATATGCATGATAATTCATGCATTATGAATATGTATGCTGGATTTTGGAGTATTCTGAACGTGTATGGCTGTTTTTCAATATGAATTTGTCTTCATAATCAGTGATTTTTGTCTCAGTAATGTTCTCTTTAGCCATTTGTATTATGACTGGATGATAATAAATCTACTTATCCATTCAACAGTGTAATTTCTGCAAGTTGGAATTGTAAGTGCGCATGGATGGAAACCCACATATTCATCACGTGCAATGCCTTGGCTTAGGTTGTGTCATACCTCAGCCACCAGCAAGAACACCAGCTTTGGCTACACCAGATTGTCATGCATTGCTTTGTTGTTGAAGCGTTGCTTTACATTCACAGAAACTGTAGGTTTATTAGGGACAGGAGCCCAGGACGGCCACCTCGACTTTCACACAGCTCTTGAACTCTGAGTGCAATGCATAGCTATGTGGGCCTGTATTCAGCCAAGTAAGCTCCTTGCATAACAGCACCCACTCTCCAGAATTGGAGATAAATTCTCTGAAGACGATGTGCGGGTACCCATGTGGCAGGGTAATAAAAAAAATGGTAATGTTGCACACGCAGTCATCTCACCCTATGGAATGTTTTTGTCGATGTACAGCTGCAAATTCCGGGTGCCCCACAGTGTTCAGCTGGGGTCCCACTACTAGTATGCAAGTAGTGTTAAGCACCAACCACCCACCTAACAAAGGTCATTGCCATGTGTTTGGTATTCTTTTTTCATCAGCTGGCTAATTTTACCAGAAAAAGACCAATTACTGTAAGCTAAAAATAGCTTGGGTTTAACCCAGTGGTTCACCTCTTTTTTAAAACCATGCAATACATCCTCAAAAGTTGACTCCATGGAGATGAATACTGCAGAATAACACAAATCAGTGGCAAAATGAAAACCCAAGAGCTTGTGTTCTGTCCATGACATCTAAGAAACTAAAATGCGGAAAAGAATGTCAAATGTAGGAAAGAGTGCATGAACAAAGTGACAATGATGCTGACAACTTAGGACCAGTACTTTCAATTGCATCATTTTTACTGCAGACCATGTTCTGTTCACCTGTTCTAAGTACTTGCACCGGAAACTTGACCCTGGACCTAGCGCTGAAATGAAGCTGCAGTAAACTGAATAAATGTGTTTTTCAAAGGAGGATCACTTTTAATAAGCATGATTCTGTGTGATAAAACATAATGGCAATGCTGATAGCAATAATGTGAACATGTGCAATTTTACTCAACCAGGGATTCTTTTGTGATTTTTTTTTTTTTTTTTTTTAATGATCTTCAGGTAATTACAAATTGTGCAGTTGTATAGTTTCCACTGCTTGTGAAATGCACATTCTTCAGCCATCACATATGCACATACATATACATCAAAGAGAGAAGTCTGGGCACTTTTTAAAATATTTACTGATACAACAAACATTTGACATTCATTTACATACAGCACGTATGGTTTGGTACATACATGCATACACAATAAGTATACATGGTGATATTTCTTTTGTTTTCAATGCACAATGAGAGTGCTATTAGATATCAGTCGCTATACAGGTTATAAATATCTTATCCCCACCACCCATCCCACTTTGTTTCTTTTCGCCCTTCAAACCACCAACACAAACTAAGAGAAAAAAAGGGTAATTAAAACATACCCATCACCATCCCTTACTTTGACATAGAGGGTGGGTGAGTATAAATGGAAAAAAAGAAGAAAAAAATTGTTCGCCCAAATGAAGTTGACCATTTTAACAAAATTCATATCAACCTTAAAATAACATATATCCCAAACAAACAAAAATTAACAAAGAAGCTACCCCCCCCCCCCCAAAAAAAAAAAAAGCATAAAAAAGTTACTGATAAATAAACCAATGGCACAGATTTCTTGAATATGTCGCTGGCTGAACGATATGTCACGATGAGACAGATTGAAGTCTGACAACACTGGTGTTGAAGATCTACTCCTCTTTTGTGTCAAACTGTGCACGTGCACAAAGTTTGTGAACTCTCTAATTATACATCCCTTTTTGCTCCTGTGCTAAAACTTCAAGGTTTACACACAGCCACCTGTGGGTCTGCATACAAAACTTTATTTATGTATGGGAAGCATACACAACTTTGTGTGTGTAAATACACACAGGTGACCCCCCACCCCCCCACCCCTCCTGTCTCCTGCCAGGCAGTGACACAGACCTTGGGGAGGGGGTGGGGATGGGACCCTTGTGAAAAATATCCTTTCCTAGCTGATAACAATGTACAGTGGAACTACGTATGAGAGACCACCCTGAGGACAGACCACTCTGACCAGAGACCACTCCGATGACAGACCACCCCTCATTTAATGCCTATTTTCCTGAAACCTTTTCCTTGCCATTTCTATGTGAATGAACCCCTCACCAAGGACCTCCCCTCGTTTAACCACTCCCACTCCACTGCCACAACCTGCAAATTTTCCGGACCGAAAAGTGCGCACGAAGGCCTGCAAGCTGAAAGTCTGCCGGACCTATAACAAGCCTTACGCTCAATACTGTGCTTCAGGGTACCAGGCGAGATCAAAAGATCAAGAGATCTTAGAGGAGGGAGGTGGAGCTGGACCCTCACTTTTGCCCAGAAGAGATCATGAGTAGGGAGGTGGAGCTGGGCTGAGCAAGTTGGACATCTTTTGCTTTGAGTTGTCCAAGTTGTTCGTCAACAGCTGTGCAACGGACATTGTCTTAGTGACTCTGTCCAGCACAGCAGTTGAAAGAGCAATTGCGCAGTGCACAAGTCGCTGGGCAATGGCGAGGGGACACCGCCTTAACACTTCCATTGTTCTGGCGGCGGTCCACGGTCTCTCCGGTCTTTTTCGGGCGGTTTCCGCGGTCGAGCCAATCACCCTGGTCCTCTTTCCCACTCTGTCCCCGTCCCTAATAGGTCATCCCGCCTCCGTGGACGTTAAGCAACATAAAAGATACTGTGCATTTTGATGCCAATCCTTCCTCATGCTAAAAGCTACAGGATTTAAAATTTCCCAATTTACATTGCCGAAAATCCTTCACCATGGGTCGGTCATCCATGCATGGCAGTGAAGGGGGTTAAGACCTCTTTTGCTTGATCTTTAGGGCAGTCTTAACAGAGTGGTTCCACTGTACTACGCAGACGTACTGCCACTGAATTTGAACCTTCTTTGTTCGTGAACTCACCGTCAAACTTTACAATGCTGAACGATGGTGTTCATAGGCAAATGGAATCCATTTGATTCACATGGAAATAGCATTTTGCTCAATCCAACCCTGGTGATATTGAAAAGAATGTATACAGGTGAACTTCAAGGTTCACCCACAGCCAGGGGTATTTATACATTCAAAGTGCGAAAGACAGAAGATGTAACCACGTTTCTGTCACCTGTTATTTAATGCCAAATTGTCTATTGAGGGGGTACTTGTGGACACTCAAGTCCCAGGTGGTCGGGAAGCAGGGAAGTGGGTATCATCAAAGGCAACACAATCATTGCCAGAATGATTCTGCATACAGATGGGAATACAGTCTGACCCAAAAGAACTTTACGGATGTCTGCATTACCCATCATAACCAGAACTGTTCCTTTTTGCCTCATCACTAACTGCTGAGGTAGGCAAAGTCACAGTGTCTGTAAACCGCAGTTGTGATCACATTTTTCTCTCTTTCAGATTTTACTGCTGATTCTAGTGCAGACTGCAAATGTGATCGCTCTTTTCACAACTGATTTTAGTGCAGACTGCAACTGTGATCACTCTTTTTACTGCTGATTCTAGTGCACACTGCAACTGTGATCACTCTTTTCACCACTGATTCTAATGCTGCAACTGTGATCACTCTTTTCACTACCGATTCTAATGCTGCAACTGTGATCACACTTTTTGCAACCAAGTCTAGTGCAGAGTGAAACTGCGATCACGCTTTCAACTACTGATTCTAGTGCAGTCAGAAACTGCGACAACATTTTTCTATTTCAGCTTTTTACCACTGATTCTGGTGTAGACTGAACTGGGATCATGTCTTTCTCTCTTTCAGCTTTTTACTGCTGATTCTAGTGCAGACTGCAACTGCAATCATGCTTTTAACTACTGTTTCTAGTGCAGACTGCAACTGCAATCATGCTTTTAACTACTGTTTCTAGTGCAGACTGCAAGTGATTCTAGTGCAGACTGCAAGTGAATCTAATGCAGACTGCAACTGCGATCACACTTTTTGCAACTGATTCTAGTGCAGACTGAAAGTGTGACTGCAGTCACACTTCTAACTACTGATTCTAGTGCAGACTGCAAGTGACTCCAGTACATACTGCAACTGATCTTTAGTGCAGACTGCAAACTGGCATCACATTTTTATCTTTCAGCTTTTTACCGCTGATTCTAATGCAAACTGCAACCAGGACACACTTTTCTCTCCCTTTCAGCTTTTCACCACTGATTCTAGCGTAGACTGCAATCAGCATCATGTTTTCCTCTCTTTCAGCTTTTTACTACTGATTCCTGTGCAGCCTTTGTGAAGTGACACCATCTTCCCAACAACATCCTACACCCTATTATGTTGAAACTAGAAGGTTTCTAATTTGCAAGATTCAAGTATGAAACTCAGTTTAGTCAGGAAAGAAACTATAAAGATGCATAATGTGTAGTGTGGGTAAATTAAACAGCAGTACTGTACTGGCAAAGTTAACCTGCAGAGGGTGACCAAACCTGGTAATGGTCTGCGTTGGAAGTGTTTCAGAGTATTTTTACAAACAACACTTGATCAGATGCTCAGAACATGTCCTATCAACGGAACACGATAATCAAAAGATAAAGACATACACAATTAAATAGGAGGTACAGCCATAGAACAGAACAGTATTTTTTCAACACAGAACAGTCAAGATGACGAGCATAATAGAAGAGAATACACATTTGTGAGTATGTGTACGTGAACACTTAATGTCAAAACAACATCAAGTTTACAGTGAAACAGTGAAGACCTGTAGAAACAACATGGTCTGACAAAATGAACCGTAGGGATTTGAGCAGCCAACGTATACCCAAATCACCACAGCTGTTTGACTGTCAACTATTGTCTGTACTGTGAAAAAAGCCTAAAAGAATGCACTGGCGTTTCCCAGGGCACTAATTTTCTTCATCCGGTTGGCTCTTCTGGGTGTGCTATGCATTTATACTCGACCCTCCCTACATGGCTGTGAGCCATGCTTGTGTGCTTGGCTCTGTGTGGGGTGTAGCACAGTCCCTACTCCACTGTGCATCATCTGTCATCTGGCAGTATGACAAACTGAGGGTGCCTTTGGAGTAATGAAGATTTCAAACTTCTGGGTCAACAAAAACATCCAAAACAGATTCATCTTCAAGCAACACTACAAATTTTGATGTGGAATTTTTCTCTCTTAAACATCCACAGTAGATTACTCATCTTTAAGAAATACTCTAACTGTAATGTTAAACGAATTTGGCTAGTGCTGACTAGGTTGGGTACCATCTTAGGGTGAAATGTTCATGGCTGCTTAAGGCAGATCTCTATCTCAGCCAATTTAGATCTGGCACCATACCTAGTGTAGATTTAGACTGCAGATTTTCATGCAGCACCACATGCCCAGCCCATGTCAAACCAGGTGTCCCAGACCACAATGTAAATGGCCCCATTCATGCATGCATATGCAGTGACCCTGCCATGCAGGCAGCCATATTCTGACTTCATGGGTTCCATCTGGGAGTGCTACAGCCAAAAGTACCTGGGAAATAAATGCAATAAACTCTCCAGTAACACTGCAATTGCAGGAAAAGTCAAATGAGTGGCAACAGCTTTGCCTAGGTAGGCTGGAGATGCATGTGTCAGCCCAGTCCGTCCCACGCCAGTCAGAAAATGTGTGCTGGTTGACACAAAAGACGTGCACCACAAAAACCAGAAAAGTGATGGGTAGAAATGGAATGAAAACAGGATCAGGAGATACCTGCTCGAAGGTCTCAAGATGTAAACCAACTGGGCTGAACGCTTACAGAGGTTCTGAAGGACAGTTTGCTTTCTTTGATCATTAAGACCCAAAAGGTTCACAACATACACCAACCCAGCTTAGCACACTGAAAGACGATGCTTGTATTACTTCATTTTTGGCAATTTTGGTAATACCCCCCCCCTTTTCCCCCCCTCCTCACATACAAGCGAGCCTCATGTTCTCCCCAAAACTTTACAAAGACCCGACTCCATTCCTTTCATTTGCTATATTTTGTTTGTTGCTTAAAAAGGGGTTTACATTACCCCAGATATCTGCAGTTTTGTATTGTCTGATTCAAATGAGCATTCTTTTCAATCTTTCATGTATTTCAGTTGCTTAACTTGTTCCGTTGTGGAGAGGTGAAAGGTAGATTTCTGAAGGCTGTAACAAGGACAAAACAAAATAACAACAAAAACACAGATGTATAATTTTTTTCTCTCCTCCCTCTCAAGTCTCATACAGATTTTATACTAACACAGCTCAACAGCAAAACATTTTGCACTGCACAAGAACAAGACGCAACCACACACAGACAATGCTCCACAAAAGTTTTAAAACTGCACAGCTACTCAACTCGTGTGACGTTACTGACCTTGCTACACTAGACTAAAACTACACATGACATAATGACCTGATTTTTCCAGTGTTGATCTGTAACGTAATAAATAAATTCACGAGCTGTAAGCTGATGTGCAAGAAGCTGCCAAACAGAACTGTGGACAAAAGGATGCATGTGGAAAGGTGCCGGCATGAAAACAGTTTTAATTTGATTATACAGGTCATGGAAACTCATGAACTGACCATGTGTGTGTGAAACTGGACAGTGTAGCAATCTCAAATAACTTGACACAACACCTGGTCTGCAGTATAACAAGACTAGATGTTTGCCGCAGCTGTGTCAATCTCAAAGAAATGCTTCTATAATCAAGAGTGAAACAAACACCACATGCTGATCTATTTTTTGGACTATGCTGACATTACAAGTGTTTCCCAGAAATCTGTGATTCACACTTTTCTTTTTTTCTGCAAAAAAAGTTGTGAACATGGAGATTTCCTTGATAATAAGCTGTTGTGAAACATTTTACTGATGGGTCCAATTAACTGGCATAATAAAATGAGTTAAACTTCATTCAATACATTCCAGATCTATCCAGCCAATAATAGAAAAGCTGTGCACCAAATCCTTTGAAAAAGTACGCACTGCTTGTAAGAACAAAATTAATGATCATACTTGTACTTACATGCAACAGTGATAATTGTATATGAAGACAATGCAACAGTGATAATTGTATATGTCCGATGCAAATACCAAGACAATCATATAATATTGTAGAGCAATTGTTGTTGTTGGTCCATTACAATACTGAGATCGCAGCAAAGACTGAGCTCTGGTGGAACAGACAGGTATACAGTTGCAACAGTGGTTGATGGACATGATATTTACTTTACCCACAAGATGGTTCAGATACGTTGCACCCATGAGATGCTTCAGCTATGACGTTTCATTACTACTGTATTGTGAGCTGATATGTGGTACCTGTGAGTTACAGTTGCAACAGTGGTTGATGGACATGATATTTACTTTACCCACAAGATGGTTCAGATACGTTGCGCCCATGAGATGCTTCAGCTATGACGTTTCATTACTACTGTATTGTGAGCTGATATGTGGTACCTATGAGTTACAGTGGATATCCAACAGTAGTGAGGGTTATTACCCCTGCTCATGCATACCTTCTTCACAGAGGACCCATGTACCGGTGTCTGTTCACTTTGTTGTCTGATGGTTCCTTTTTATTACATCCATTCAGACACATCAATTTGGCAACGAGGACGGGGTTTGAATCCACACAAGATGGTCCAGATTAAGTCGGCTGACTAAGTACTCAGCCAAAAAGACAGCATCTGCTGCACTCCTACTCTTACAGCTTTCCGTCCCATTGCCTTGGTTTGCCCAGTTTTCCCTCTGAACAGTTCCATGTGTGAACGATGATGTTCACATCTCAGGTTTGAGGTAGACTGTCAACTGCTGCACTTTGTTGATGCCTTGCTTCAAGGCAGTCAATGGTTTCATTCCTCACAGGAGGTGTACATCCTGAGCTCCTCAGCACTTCAAACTCATCAAGATGTAAGCCATCTGTAATACTTCCTCTGTGTACCAGTCCAAACTTGGCAATTTTTCCTGACTTTAGCACAAATTTGCCAGGAAGTACACCCTGTAATAAACATTTAAGTACATGTTGTAAACAGCTGTACTTGGTGAAAATGCGTGGCCTAATTAAAATGGCTAATGGGCTCTCTAAAAAAAACGGCTGATGAAACATTTCACATTTGCTATGAAGGTTCCAACCTCTCTCTCCTCCCCTCTTTGGGACAATGTATTAATAATTTTGTGATGAATCTGAAATGATCAATGGTAACTAAACTGCCGATGTCTGTTCAGTTGAAGGTGTTATCTGCCCTCTCTGGAGAACCCATATGTGCTCTGCTCCATCCCTTGGAGGTTCCCACAGTTTTTGCCTTTGAATAGTTCCAATGTTGGACTGACAGTGGCTCTTTCTCTTCAAGAAACATTGCTGACCACCTCCCACACCGTCTCTCCTCCCTCCCACACCCCTTGGCTTTGTGCCTGCAGTCAGTGTCTCAAGCTCCTCAACACTTCAGAACTCTCAAGATACAAGCCATGTGCGCTTCACGATCACGTTAGGTGTAAGCGCTTTATAAAGACTCTTTTACATTACACTGCATCACATTTGTGATGGTTCCCATGAAATGCCCAGAAGTATCATACACAGTGACTAAAATGTGAGTGGTGCAGCCGGCTGGTGTGGCGATTCAGACATTAAGACAACAGAGAAAGTGCGGACCAACACCTACTGAACAGAAAATAAGGAGTGCTGTGAGACAGGACCAGATCTTCCTCTCAGTTACAGGACAGCACACAAGCCTTGAACTCAACATAGCATGGGCACAGTGCCACATCAACACAAAGCAGCGTCCTAGCAGCATGACACAGTGTCCTAGCAAACATGATGCGATGGACAAAGCAACATGATGCAATGATGCAACATGATGCAATGACGCAACATCATGATGCAATGGCACAGCAATATGATGCAATGACGCAGCAACATGACACACGGCCACATACAGCACAGCAACATGATGTGATGCTACAACTGGATGGATGAAATGTCAACATCAGGCAATGTCAGCATCAGCATCAGGGAATGTTATAGCAACACGACACCATGCCACTGCAACATGACATGATGCCATAGCAACATGATGCAATGCCACAGCAACCAGATGCAATGCCACAGTAGCACGAGGCAGTGCCGTAGCAACACAACACACACTGTCATAGCAAACGATGTGATGCCACAGCAACATGGTGCAATGCCGTTACAACACAATGCCACATCAACATGAGGCAGTGCCATAACAGCGTGACACAGTGTTATGGCAAGATGATGCAATGCCCTAGCAACACGGTGCAATGCCGTTACAACACAATGCCACATCAACATGAGGCAGTGCCATAACAGCGTGACACAGTGTTATGGCAAGATGATGCAATGCCCTAGCAACACAGTGCAATGCCGTTACAACACAATGCCACATCAACATGAGGCAGTGCCATAACAGCACGACACAGTGTTATGGCAAGATGATGCAATGCCCAGCAACATGGTGCAATGCCGCAACACAATGCAATGCCTCAGCAACAAACTGTCCACACGTCTTAAATCAATGAAGTATGCGTGCATAAAACAGAAAAAGAACAAAGACCCTCCAAAAAGACGGGTTCTTGATGAACCCACCCTGTACAATACAGGACCTATGGGCAGAATTACAACCACCACCACAAGCATCCGAAGGTCAACAGATTAAACATCCAAAGTGACCTGAAGGTTTGTGTTCCACATTACAACTTGCCAATGCCACATGTCATGCATGTACAACTGCATGATGAGAATACATCAGGACTAACACTAGCACATCTACAAAGCCATAATTGGACAAAGGATCTAAAATCTATCACAATAATTATGAATTCATTTTTTTCTTCTTCAGTCACCTATGATAACATCAGACAGATAAGATGCTCAAACATGCTTTGCTGAATGAAATTTATGAATAAAAAACAAAAAACCCACAAGCGATATTTCATCCACAAAGCAACTTTCGCAAAAGGGCTAAACACACAAGCACAAAAACTGCCACAATATATGGTATCCAGCATTTTCTCTTCTTTTTTTTTTGTGCATCAACACTTGCGTCCATTTTGTTGTTCTCAAATACATACGATGATACATGGCAGTTGCAACAGTCACAAAGTGCCTTGTGCAAGAGATAACACTCGTGAAAAAAGAAAAGCAAAAAGAATGCCCTGCTGATCTCTACCCTGGCGACGATGAGGTAAAGAATCTGACCACAGACCAAGCTGGAGGAAGACCCCAGTCCATGTAACACTTTACTGGCAGCGGCACAGCTCAGTGTCATGGATGCTGGACTTTGGACCCACAGAGGCTGTGGGTTCTCATCCTGATTCGAGCAGCAAGCTCCACCCCCACCTCTAAGGGAAGAGGAGGGGGGGGGGGAGAGGGAACAGGAAGAGAGGAAGAGTGTGAAACTGCAAAAAAGAGAGCAGGAGGCGGAGAGAGAGAGAGAGAGAGAGGGGGGTGGGTGGGGAGAGAAGGCGGAAGAGAGAAAATTCACTACAGATGGGATTTACCACAAACTGGAGCAGGAGGTGTGATTTTTCTGTTTTTCCAGGAGCCGGAAGCAACCCATATTTCCCTCAGGAAAATTCCCCCTTGGAACCATAATGTTCACAAAATACCCAACTAAAAACACACACAGAAACGTCAACAAGTTGATATTTTGAATTTCAAGCCACTAACACTGGCAGCTTGCAAAATGATGAACATACACAAGCACAGATCATGATATTCAATATGCCATTTATATGGAGTTAGAAGCTAAATTTTAACATCACTTTATGAATAATAGATACATGCGTACACCCACTGTTGCTGTTAGCAAATTAAGTGTCGATTATTTTGGGACCATAACCACTTCCCATTAGCTTTTTGTTGCACGCGTGTGCATAAGTACACCTGACATGCAAACTACACTCTAAAAAGCATTAAACTTTTAAGCCAAACCCAACATGTAACACACAAACTTGTCCACAGTGACGAAGGATGAGAGGCTGAACAGAAACATCTGTGCATCTCATTGACATACAATCCATAATTACAGCATATAGTGCAACATCACCACCACAATCAAAACATTTCACAAGGTATATATATATATGTAGATTTTTTGTCCAAAATAGTTTTTTGCTTTCTTTTTACACCAAACAACAAGAGAATAAGAAGTGGGGTGTGGCAGAAAAAGAAAAAAAATTCATCCTAATAAAACAAAGATCCTCAAAAAAGCAATGAAAGTCCAAAACACATGAGGAAAACAAGGAGAAAAACAAGGAGGAAAACCAGGTCATATACCTGAAAAAAGGGAAGGAGGGTAACATGAAAATCAGGCTTCACTAACAGCCACTGTTATATCAACAGGATAAGAGTCGCAGCTGGTGTGACCTGCATGCAAGAAGGCGGCCATTTGCCAGAAGAGACCCATCAGCAGCTTAGTACAGGTATGGGTCAGTGACAATGCAAGCTATTCCTATGGTTATTGACAAAACTGTACAGCAACGTTAGGTGTATTTACAAATCAATGGGTTTTACAGTCAAGTGGTTGGGGTCAGACAATATCCACACACTCACACTGACTCACACACAAATTGAATAAAAAAATACTTTACATGATTTCTGGAGGTCACTGAATCAGACATGCAATAATTCACACCATGAGGGAAAAAAACGAGACTAGCTTGCACTCACTGCATACATAAACACTTATCACAATTTTCCGCTCGATTACAGCACTAAGTAGTTTGCACTTTGTTCAGGGTGACGAAGCCAAGACAACTCTGGATCATATAACTCCACAGCATGATGACTACAGACCCAAATTTGTCTAAGATGACAACTACTTTTTGGGCCGAAAAACGAAACAAAGTTGGCTAACACAGGCAGTGTCCACTGATAGGAGACGTAGGAAATGCGATGCAGAATGATGGTCTAGTTTGCCAGGGGGCCTATGTATCAGGGAGGCTGCCAGGTTTAGGTGACCATTACCCTGCAAAATCCAGACATGTTGCTCCTCCACCGATAAGGGAAGGGGTGAGGAAAAGAGCGGAAGGATGACGACAGAACAGGCAAAATGTACAACGCAGAACACACACGTGACAAAAATTGAATGTAACACAGGTAACAGCCTGGGCATTTCATCGCAGAGGTTTTCTCGTTCCTATAACATTAAGCTAATGAATAGGATTAGTTTGCACTGAGCTGATGAAAAGTACACCCAACACCATTCATACACTACTGAATGATTCACAAACAACATGGGGCGACATCATCACACATAAAAAGAAACAAGAAGTCCTGATGCTGAGGTCTAAACTGTGCAGAAACAAACAACCAAGTCGTTTGGTGTAAGTTTACTCTCACCGGCTAAACATAATAAAATCCACATACATATAAAATCAAACAACAGAGGGACATTCATATGCTCAGTACACTTTTTTTTTAAACAATGTTCAATCGTATGTAACATATAATATCATAATCATATTAGTTCAATCAAACACCAAAGATGCGAGACGATATTCCACACTTTAACTGGTTTGACACCAAACAATGTTCAGAACACAAAAGAGGGACTGTTTACAGTTTCATGGTAAATCAATATATCACACTGTACATACAACAGATGATGATTGGGGAAAACAATGATTTTTGTCTGTAAATTTGAATGAATCCTCTTGGTCAAAACTGAGTGACCATATTACATTTTGATCCATTTGTGAAATGACACTTACTAGGAAGTAAAAACTGATGTGCCACTGAAGATGTACACAGTCAAACCTCTCTTTCTGACCGAACTTATGATAAAAACAGGCTTAGAACTGCACCAGTACTTTGTGATGCCGAGCTGTTTCTAAATTAGCTTTGACCTGTTCCTTGGGTTTGACCAGTTCTGGCGGATTTGATCAAATGCTTCCTTCTAAAACTAAAAATGAAAACCCCACAAAGAACCAGCAAAACGTGCATTATTAAGAATAAACGCGTTCTAATGACCACGCGCTGTACCTTCAAGATGAAAGCATGAAGCATTAATCTTCATATCACACTAAAGCGAAGTTGGCACATTCTGAATCTTTAAAAAAATAAAATTCAACAAAATAAATATAAAAACAATAAAAGGGGGAGAACACCAAAATCCAGCACAATCAGGGGTTGCTCAGTCTGCATGAGTACATTCCCCTGAGTGACCTGTCATAACTGCTGGGTGGTTGTGACAATAATGCATCAGAAACCAGGCACGCAACTCCTGTATCTGCCACACGAAGAATGTTTTCAAGCAGTCAGCATGATACCAGTTGAAGTCTGGAAACAAGCTCAACGATAACCTGTTTTGCACCACTGTAATGTTCATTCACACGTGTCTCGGGAAGCCAAGTGACCATTCTGAAAGTTTTACCAAAGTGCTTCACCACCTGCACCCCCATCATGCATTTTTACACACAGGTATGAGACCTGTTTAAGTCTCTAGTGCAGGTACTTGTACAGTGCATAAAAACAACAGAGCACAAAGTAACAGTAACGATCACAACAAAACAGTACAGCTGAGTGGTACAATGTGCTGGTTGTCAGAGCATGGATGCATCCGTGTTCTAAAAATCACCATTAACACAAAAGCTATAAAAAAATATAAAAAAACCCCAAAAACAACAATGAGATTCTGTTCAAATAAATCCCTAAAAAAAAAAAATCTAAAAAAAAATCAGCAACTGTTTTCCCCCATGAAAGCAAATTACAATCCATGATTAGGTGTATATGTAGGTAAAACAAGATATTCTATAAAACTTCATCCATTGAAATAAAAATGCCTTTTGAGTAAGACCAATCACTACAATAATTGTACAATTCACAAAAAGGGATATCCAAATGAAATGCAACAACAAAATACATGCGTGCACTATCTCAACCACTAGACTATTGACTTTTCCGCTTTCTTCTTCTGACTGAAACACTCATTTTTCACCTCAGTGGGGGTACCTAGATTACCAACCTTCTGCTTTCTTCTTCTGACTGAAACACTCATTTGTCACCTCAGTGGGTACCTCAACTACTAAGACTACTGACCCTGCTTTGTTCTTCTGACATTCTGAAATGCTCATTTTACAACCAATATACCTCTAACGCAGCTATTTTGTCATTCGATAGTTTGAAACATTCATTTCATGACCCACTGACTCCTGATCTGTCAGCTTTGTTTTTCTGACACTTTTTAACTCTCATTTCTCATCTTGGTGGGTAAGTAACAACACAACTGGCCCGATGTTGTCAGTACTTTGGAACACAGTTTTCTGTCCTTGGTGGGTAAGTAATCAACACAACTCACCTCCTGATTTTGTCAACACTTGGTAACACTGTTTTCTCACTTTGGTGGGTAAGTAACCAACCCAACTGACCTGATTTTGTCAACACTTGGTAACACCGTTTTCTGACTTTGGTGGGTAAGTAACCAACCCAACTGACCTGGTTTTGTCAACACTTGGTAACACCGTTTTCTCACTTTGGTGGGTAAGTAACCAACCCAACTGACCTGATTTTGTCAACACTTGGTAACACTGTTTTCTCACTTTGGTGGGTAAGTAACCAACCCAACTGACCTGATTTTGTCAACACTTGGTAACACTGTTTTCTCACTTTGGTGGGTAAGTAACCAACCCAACTGACCTGGTTTTGTCACCACTTTGTAACACTGTTTACTCACCTTGGTGGGTTAATAATCAATCCACCTGACCTCCTGGTTTTGTCAACACATTCTCACCTTGGTGGCTAAGTAATCAACCCAATCGACCTCTTGGTTTTGTCAACACTTTGTAACTATCTTCTCACCTCAGTGCACAACCCCTCACAGATGGCACACCACTTCTGTCCATCACTTAGCAACATGCACTGCTCAACTTGGTGGGCAAACCATGATAATCACCTCCCCCCCCCCCCCCCCCCCCACACACATCTCTGTGAATAAGCTACCAACTGACCCCCGCCCCCTGTTCTCATTTTGGCAGTTATCCCCCCTGACTGTTCTGTCCATTTTGCTGACACTTTGTAACATTCATTTCTCCCCTCGGTGGGTAAGTAATTGACCACAACTGACCTCCCAGTTTGGTTTTCTCATCTCGGTGGGTAACCCACCACAGGTGCTGCACCCATTTTGTCAACAACCCAGCATTACTCATTTCTCACCTTGTTAGGCAAGCCGTACCAACTCCTCCTCCATCTCTGTGATTAACCAACGAACTGCACCCCCCCCCCCCCACACCTTGGTGGGTAATCCTGGCCACAACTCTGGGGATAGCTTAGTGGTTAGAGCGCCAGACTCATGACTGAAAGGTCGTGGGTTCGAATCCTTGCAGAAGCAGCGGGAGAATTGTCTTCTCCAGGGTTGACTTTCTGTGCTGACTCTTATTTCAATATCTGTTCCACCCCCGTGTTACCACAGTAGCACGTAAAAGATCCTGGTCATTCTGCCAAAAGTGCAGGTGGCAGGTTACAGCTATTCATGCATACACCTTACATCTGTGGCTTTGCATGAAGTGACATGGTGCATGGTTGTATGGTGTACACAGAACATGCGCCGAGACAGCTGCAGTTTCATGTGGCACCAGCCATGCCATTGCCAGCGCTGTAAGTACACCACTTTGGTGGATATTAAAAAAACACGCTATAAAAAGCTAGTCACTCATGCAGAACCACATGCGAGTGCAATGAGTCTGCTCAAGAGAGTGGAGAATAGCGCTATATAAGTGATCATCAATCAATCAAAAACTCTTTCATTCTTTTTTTAACACTTGCTTCTCACAGCTAGTTAACCACCTTTTCATAATCAACAACTTTTTAACTGTTTTACATCAATCATCAACAAACTGCTGAAAATGTCAAAAGCATGCACTAGAAGTAGAACAGTCCCTTTAGGTGACACTTCTTTCAGCTTTTTTTCTTTTGTTTTTGTTTATTTGCTGGTCTTAGCTCTTGCCTACAGGTGCACCCTGTTTAGTTAGTACACAAACACCACACACAGAGATATTTGGTTAGGCAGTAAAGCTGAGCAGAAACGGTCTGCATTTATGGAAGTTGCCTGACAGAGTCTGAGAGTGCTTGCTTACCTGAATGTCAGTATAAAACAATCAACTGCAAAAAAAAAAAAAAAAAATCTCCATACACATTTAAATTACACAGCTGAGTATACAATTCAAATGACACAGCTGAACAGAGTGAACCTTTGTCCGTCTATTTCATCACAACTTTAAAATTTCATCACCCACTTACACTGCAATACACACACAAAACTCCTTTTCCCCCTCCAACTACCAAGTCAAATGGCCAGAAATACTACCAAAATGTTACATACTGGTTGTTTACATACAGAAAAACTATAAAAGAAAGAGACAGAGAAAAATAAAAGTGTATCTTTTCTGAGGCGTTGCTGCTTAAGATGAGGAAAAAAGTGGTTTTGTTCTGGTGAAATACTGCAGAACAGTTTTTCAACCCCCCCCCCCCCCCCCCCCCCCCCCCACCCTTTCAAACTGTATTCAATACTTCACACAGACAGAAAAAGGTTCACTCCATTCGCAGCCGATTGTCCCATCACCAAAATTTAGGTAAGCACTCCGCGGGTGTGGACTCTGAAATTTGTCGACGACACTGAAGAGCTCGCTCAGCTGCCTTTTCTTTGGACAGCCACGTCGTGTTCTCCCCTCCTGCTGTTCTGCCAAAGCTTGGCAAGCTTTCACTGGAACTCATCATCAGAGCTGAGCAGTGTGGTCTTCTCGTTGAATCGCTGTTTGCGTCCTGGGATGCCCATGGCCTGGGTAGGCTGCTGCTGTTGAGCTGGGACCTGCGAAGCTGTGGCGGCTGTTCCGGCTCCTGCAGCTCCTGTGGTGGCCGAACCATTACGCTGCTGAGTCACTGGGCGCTCCTGTTGGTAGTATCCATCCTGGCTCCAGCCGTATTCACCTGCGTCGTCATCACGGTGGTAGGGGACCTGTTTGACAGCAAAATGACAACGCCTGAAGTGCTAACTTTGGGTTTAACTTCAGCAGTTTCAGCGCACTGCCACTGCAGTGGTGTTCATTATTACACACAGGCATGAGCATCTTACACATGAAGCTGGGGCCCAACGCATTAAGCTTTCTACCTGTGCATCACTGGGGCATTTATCATCTGAACTGGATGCGCTGAGATGTGCAATTCTGAAGCATTGAGGGCTTCCAGCTTCTGATTAAAGTGTGGGCCAATGAAAGTCTCCACAATCAATTACTCATCTTCAAGAAATCTTCTGATGTGGAATGCATTTGATTAGCACTAAGCTGGGTATTGTTCTGGCACGAAGTGTTCATGGTTGCTTAGTCCTGATGGCAGCTCAGTGTGCTGCATGTGCTGCTGGTACTGGGGGCGGAGGCACTGACCTGTTTGGACCCAGTGTGCTGGGTGTGCTGGGTGTACTGCTGGTACTGGGGGTGGAAGTTGTGGATGGCATCCTGCATGATGTCGCGGGGGTTCATGGTCTCCTTCAGCGATGACGAGATGCTCTGCAGCGACACGGTGCGGCCATGTCCAGCGCTGGGCCCGGAGCTATACACACTGTGGGGGAAGGCGAAGCGCAGAGCAACAGCAGCCAGGAACATCTCCAGCCCGACGAAAAAGTTCTGCCAGCCTGCTGACACGGTACCCACACCTACCCGAGTCTCCCCATCCTGCATGAAGATTGGGCTGATCACACCAGTTTTTTCCAGGACCGCCAAAACCACGCCTGTTGTGACATAATTCAGCCTAATTATTATCATAATATCATAATAATTTAATTTAAAAAAATTGTGTCAGGGCTCCTACTGTCTTATCTGCAAGCAAACCTAACAAGCTGTTTTCAATAATAATATCAAACTGGTCCAGAGAGACCATTCTAAGAGCACATACATGCACACAGGGACATGCACAGGTGTCCTCACGTGAGTACATTACACACAATTTACAAACCTAATTCTTTTATACAGAAAATGAACTGGGGCTTACGTCACATAAAAGCAGCAGTGCATGAGGGGAAAACACGGCAGGTCTACTGCTATGGAAAAACAAATATTTTGTGGATGGATTTATCCTGTAAGTGCTCAAAACATTGAAGATTTCATTATACATGTATCATCATTATTATTACAGAAGCCACAAACAGACAGATGAACATCCCTGGACAAATCACACACACACACACACACACACACACACACACACACACACACACACACACACACACACACATCCTTTACCTTGCCAGAAGGAGAGAAAGATGACAGACTTGATGATGCAGAACTTCAGCACAGGGTCATAAGCGCTGAGCAGCTCACGCGTGGCAAAGTAGAAGAGGAGCAGGGCATAGAGTGCCAGACTGACGGAGATGTTGTAGATGATGGTGATGTACAGGTAGCCACTTGCTGGCCTGCTCACAGACAGGAGCAATCACTTTTTGTGGTCTGGAGCACTTGGTCTTTACTAAGTAAACATGGTGCTTAATGTCCACAGAAACTATAACAGTATAAGGCTTATTAGGGATGGGGAGAAGGGGGTGGGGGGAAGGGGGTATGGAGGTGGGGGAAGAGGGAGATTATATACCTGTTGCTCCACTATCACCACCAGAATTACCCATTTTAATGACTCTGTAGGAAGTGATGGACAAAGTCACAAGACAGTGTCCACAAACAACATCCTTTTTGAAAAAAAGGAGAGCCGAAGCGGTATTGAACCGAGGTCCTTCCACTTACCAGCCTAACACCTTACCGCTAGGCTAAACCAGCTCAGAGGTCTTTACTCTCAAAGGTGAGCTACTTGTAGTTAGTGATACATCTTCTGACAGAAAGGTAAATGGTGTGCGTGTGTGTGCATGCGTGTGTGTGTGAGTGTGTGAAATATAGGAGGTGGGTGGGTCTAAACAGAAGAAGATGGCTGTGTACAGAGCATGCTTCAGCACACATAATGGAGAGAGAGAGAGACAGAGAGAGAGAGAGAGAGAGGGAGGGAAGGGGGGAGAGAGAGAGAGAGAGAGAGAGAGAGAGAGAGAGAGAGAGAGAGAGAGAGAGAGATTGGATTTCAGTATCTGGTTGACTGCACAGGAAAGTGGGGAGATAGTACTAGTACTAATAACTACATAGTTGGATTGTGTGCCAAGACATTTGCTCTGATTGCTTGGGACACAAGGCACTTGTCTTGCAGATGCATAATTGATGAAGTGGGTCACCCTGAAGTGGCTCTGTACAACTTTTACTTCAATCACACTATGGCACTGCTCCTGTACCCACACAGCTGTCCATTGTGTAACCACAAAAAACAGCAATACAAAAAAGAAAGAAGAAAGATAAGAAAAAAGAAAGATAATACAAATAAAACACGTAAACTGACCTAGTTTAAGACACCCACCCTACTCTACCCACCCCTAAAAAATGAGTGTGGTGTGTGTGTGTGTGTTAAAAAGGCCACCCATGAAAACAAAGGAGGGTGGGGGTAGGAGGAGAAAAATATGCAAATCTTCACTGAAACATATTAAAATATCCATTTATCTGCCCCCCCCCCCCCCCCCTTCAGCTTGTATATTCTGCTTCTGCTTTTATCCCCCCTCCCCCCATCCTTCCCTTGCCCAACATGTTTCATCAAAAGCATGTGGTCTGGTCCTCTACAGTCCACTGCTATACATGTGTGTGTGTGTGTGTGTTAAACTTAAAAAGGCCACTCACGAGAAGTTTCCGTCCTTGTAGTAGCCAAAGGCCTGCAGCAGAAGGGTGAGGATGGCCATCACGGGCTTCACGATACAGAACTGAAGGGTGGCCTGCACAAACAACATGGAGTGGGGACAGCTCAGTGGTTAGAGTGCCAGACTTGTGATGGAAAGGTCGCAGGTTGATGTCCCTGCAGTAGCAGTGGGAGAATTTTCTTCTTCGGGGTCAACCTTCTGCACTGACTCTTATTTTGGTGTCTGTTCCACCCCTGTGTTACTGCAGTAGCACGTGAAAGATCCCAGTCATTCTGCCAAAGTGCAGGTTACAGCCAAACATGCTTACACTCTACGTATGTGGCTTTGCATGAAGTGCTGTGAAATGGTGCACGGTTGCATGGTGTACACAGAACGCACCAAGATGGCAGCAGTTTCACAAAAGTGCAGCGAGTCTGCCTGAGAGTGGAGAATAGCGCTATATAAAAGAGATCAACTGCAACCAGATGCATTATGAGCATAGTGCTATATAATAGAGATCAACTACAACCAGTTACACTATGAGAATAGTGCTATATAAAAGAGATCAACTGCAACCAGTTGCACTATGAGAATAGTGCTATATAACAGAGATCAACTATAACCAGTTGCACTATGTGTCAAGTCTGCATTACGACAAAAATCAACACTATTTTCCTAGCACTGTTTTATGACACCCTTCCTCCAACCACTGCCATAACTGGCTGTGTCATACATCTGCAGGTGCTCAAACAATAGCAAGAAGTTTTGATTTAACAACTGCTCACAATGCTTATGCAAGCACAAACAAAACCCAACTCATTCAAATGAATATGGAACTGATGTTTTACTCAGGGCAAACATGCCTGATGTTTATGTAAATGGTTTGACATTATGTTGTTTTCACTACTCTTAGTATTCAAACTTTTCACAAATTTTAAAGGTGCTGACAGCATAAGACATAGGGGCAATTTTGGAAGACAGATAAGGGGTGTTCCTTCAGTGGTGTCACCATTTATGGCTGAGTCTGGAAAAAGGGAACCAGAAAGTGATGCTTGGGGTGTGAAATCAACATACACACCAGCAAAAGTAAGCCTCTTAACTACAGATTCTGTGTAGTTTGAAGAGAGAGAGAGATGGAGTACAGCTTACAAGGCGTCATCTTTTACCTGCTTGCAAAACCTGAGGAAGCCAATGGTGTACTGGCGGCCTGACAAGCAGCATGTGCACCACACCCAGCTGGATCTGCACACATACGAACGCATACACACACACGTTAGTCAATTATTTAGTAAGTGTGTGCATGTGTGTGTGCATGTGTGGTTTTGTTTTTGTTTACAGAATTTGAGCTAAATGTGGAAATGTAGCCAGTTTCCTGTGATTTTGACTGTGATAAACTCAGACCAGCAGGCAAGCACAGCGGTGAAGAGTCTCAGCAGAACAGGGCTAAAAGATGGTGTTACTGGCCAGAGGCTCATTTACATGGAAACAATTCAAATTAGAAATATGAAAGGAAAGGTTGTTTTTTTAAGGTCTGTGTTTGTGTGTGTGTGTGTGTTGGGGGGGGGGGGGTTAAAAGAAAGTGGTCTTTGCTCATGGTAGCCATTTGTCAGGGGTCCTGCTGTAGCATAGAGAGATGTTCTCTGAGAATCTCACCTGATAGGCTTCCCACGGATCTCAGACATGATGGAACCCTCGCCTCCAAGGTATTCATAGCACAAGCTGAGAAAACTGTAGATCACAAAGGCTGCAAACACAAAAGACACACACACACACAGTGAATAACCCGAATAGTCAAAATCATCACACATATTCTACAAGTCTGTGGGGGTTTGTAGCCACCTGGCTAACAAGCTGGACTGTAGATCCAGTGGCCAAAGTCTGACTTCAAGGTTAGGGACTGTTTTAGTTCTCCTGGTCAGCACCTGTGCAGACATGTTGGTGCCTGTCTCACTTTAGTGCACACAGCATGCTCTATGATTGCTGGCCAGGTAAAAGATCCAATGTCAACCTTTGAATATTTGATGAGAAAAAACCTAATGGCCTGTGGCATGAAAATGCACAGATAAAGCATAACAGTAATGGAATAATCAAAATGATGAGTGTGGCTATTCCTGACAGAAGGAGAACATGGCAAGAGGATAACACTTTTTGAGCTCTGATGGATATTCAAATGACAATCACCATTTACTTTAACATATTTTAAAGGGATGAATATTGTAGTAAATAATAAATTCAACAAAACCCACACCCTATTTTTCACAAAAATGTTTGTACACTAATAATGGTATATATATATAACTAAATTAAAAAAAGAACAACAGAATTTATGAAAAATATTTCTTTCTTTTTTTAAAGTACATAAGTTCATAACCCCAAAAAGTATACACCCCAAATTCCTTCAATGCCATGTGCACTGAGCGTATACTAATTTAATAATTATAGACCTTACCTTCATAGCAGTCTCGGATACTGTCAAAGTAGACATAGTAGTTGTCATTGTTGAAGAACATGAGGGACAGGAACGAGTCGAACGAGTAGATAGGAACGATGAAGAGAATGCGCACGATCCATCGCTGCTCATTGGGACATGTGTAGTAGCGAAGATGGAGATAAATCTGGAGAGAAAAAAAAAAGAAGCCAAAACACATGGATCAGAAAACTTGCATGCACTGAAACTAAACCAAACCCGGGATCGCAAAGCAAAATACCAAAGAAGAATAACATCACAGACCCTTCTTTATTGTCTGATTCAAAAGAAGATGACCAAGATTATCCTGTTTTTTTCTTTCTCTCACTTCTATTGTTTTCTGATTTGTGCAACATTACCTGTCCTGCTGCCGGAGTCAGTGAGATAGTAAGAAGTTGTGTTACTCTGCAGTACCTCTCAGGGGACAACTTGGTGTCTTTTGTTAAATGTGTCTCATGACAACAACTGCTTGCAGAGTTGCAGGATGTTTCTGAGTGCATTCAACAGAACTGACATAAGGTACAACAGAACTAACATTGGGTACCACAAATATAAACATACGTAACATTCACAGTGGTGTGCATTATTAAAATCTATAAATATGTGGTAATAACTAACATTTTAGTGTATTTTTATGTTATTATTCATAACACACTGTGGTGCTCGATGTTATAGTTTTTTGTTTTGGATTAAAATAAGCATTCTTTTTAACGTTTTAGTGTATTTTAATGCTTTTGAAGGAATGGAAAACTGTGCTTGAAATGGTCTCGCCTTGTGGAAAGGTGTTTTTGTAAGCACACCGACTCATGTTTGGTTTGCTTTCCTCTTCAAAAGCCCTGTGAATTATGGACAGTGTCTTGTAACTTGCCCCCCCCCCCCCCCCCCCCCAACATTAAAATGGCTCCATTTACTGTTCAGCTTAATGCAGAATTATTTTGTAGGTGACAGTTTGACACCATTATAAGCCTTCTGAGCAGTAACAAAGTACTATAGTAAACATACTGACCAGTATGTATACATGATGTTACATTGTTAGCTGCATGCGAGAAGCCACTCTCATGATGTCAACCATAGGTATGTGTGCAACCCACCAATCAATAATGCACTGTCACAGAGCTCTCTAGATAATTACACCATTAGGCCCGGTCTTCCATCAACACACACACACACACACACACACACACACACACACACACACACACACACACACACACACACACACACACACACACACAAAGCACAAAAAGAAGCCCTGGCCATGATGAAGTTTGCTGACCATTTTCACTCTTCCCCTGTTGTCTGGTTTCAGTTGTGGTGTGTTCCAAACCAGTGAAACTGGATAAGTACATTTTTATTTTTCTCTGTGTAACTGTTAACTTTTGTTTTGTCCCTTGAAAAAGGGGCTTAGCCTGAATATTTGCACATTTTGTGTTGTCATATTAATTTAGCGCTCCTTTAAATTTTTATGTACCTGAATTTTGTTTTAGAACACTAGCAGTCATCCTTGTTTCAGATTTTTTTTGTTCCAAAAAGGGGTTCCATGGTAAAGGGTTCCTGCCCCCCTCCCCCCCCCCCTCCACACACACACACACACACACAAAACAAAAACTATCTCATGCAGAGCATGTGGAATGGCTGTCAGAGCAAATAACATGACAGCTTGATGAACATTATATTTCTAAGCTTTCAGGATTTTGGTCCCCAACCTACACAACTTCAAAGACAACTTGGTACTGAACATTAGTCTCATCAACTTGTGTTTGATTGCTCCTTGTTTCCTAGTATAGGTGAGTACATTTCCCTCCATCTGTTCTAATTGGATCTAGATTTAGATCTGGAGGAATGCCTGCATAAGACACTCAATTCACAAATAGTATTTTACACAGTTCTTCCTTTTAGCTCATTTACAAATTCAGCATAAAGCTTCAAATTGTAATCATAAAATAAGGAGTGAGTTTTACCAGACTTTCATCATCAACAGAAATGTAAAAGAAAGTTAAGCAAATTAAAAGAGCTATTTTCTTCAACTTAAGCCAGTTTCACAAATATTGTATTTGCAGCCCATAAGACATCCCCACCCCTCCCTCAGTATGTGTGTATGTGTGTGTGTGTGGGGGGAGGGGGGGGGGGAGGGAATTTGTTCAAAATAAAACTGGGAACACCTTGAGGAAAGAAACCCACTGCCACTAAATTTTGAAT
This sequence comes from Alviniconcha strummeri, assembly GCA_963584105.1. Lineage (NCBI taxonomy): Eukaryota > Metazoa > Mollusca > Gastropoda > Provannidae > Alviniconcha > Alviniconcha strummeri. The sequence goes on from OY757541.1 coordinate 5,213,170, forward strand.
ATGTATACAGATGAGAGTTAACCCAGGACAGGCACACACACATAGGCATGCACACCCACAAAATCCAGTATGAAAAAAGAACAAAATCACGTGAGCAGTCAACGAAAGCACTTTACCTAAGACAGTAACTACTAAGAGACTGTGTGTAATAATAATATTCAAACACCACCACTGCCTCCTGCCTGTGGGAAGGGACAGACCAGGCTCCATTCTAAGTACCCCCAGAAGCAAATTCAACATGATAAAAACCACAGTGATGACAAGGCCACCTTGTCCATAATTACATATCAAGCCCCAGGCAGGTCTTGTCTCTTGTGCTGGTAGTTTTGTGACCAGTGGAAAGATGGGGAGTTATTGATCAGGGAAGGGGGCAAGCACCAAAATAGCCAGGGCAGGAGAGAGTTGCCAGATGCACAGGGACAGGCCTGCAGGCTGCTGTCCTTAGCCCAGGAGAAAAAAACATCATCTGGCCACACTCCCCATATTAACAGTAACCAAATGAGGGGCTTTGAACCGGCAATAATAAACTGGGATGGGGGAAAAAGGAGGAGGGGTAAAAACCACCATCACCACCACCACCACCACCAAACCTATCATCAAAAGCTATAAAAGTTGGCTTGATGTCAAAGTCCACTGGGTATTGAAAAACCAGTGCACAGCTAGGCTGTGGCGAGGGTGATTAAATCATTAGGCTCAGTAAAAATACTCTGAAGCCATTAAAAAAGGGACCAGAGGCAAAGCAGCACAATGGGCCCAATGATGGCCATCAGCAGGAATGGAATGAAAAATAGACACACAGCAGTTTTCATTCAACTTTGGTCCTGTTTACTAAAAATTGACCTTTGAAAGTGGGGTGAAAACTGGGCCCTGAGTGCTGCCAATTTTGTGCCCAGCAGTCTGTATCAGTGACGTCATGAACAAGCAAGTAAGTAAGGTGTTTTACGCCCAGTCAACCAGTGCGGTTATATCAGGGCAAACATAAACAAGACTGGCATGTGTGACAAAAATATCAAATAAACCAGAAACCTTTTTCTCTCTCTGGTTTTTCGTTGTTAAAAAGTGAACCAACATGGCTGCATCAGAGGACTTCAGATGTGAAGCAAAAAGGGCCTTTTTACTTTTTCTTAAGCATAGATAAACCTATAACAATGTAGCACTCAGGTAACAAAATATCAGGGACAGGTTAATGCTACTGTTAATGGAAAACAAGTGGCCAAATAACAACACTAAAAAAACAGCATCAGCTTACAGTGAGGGGAGGGGGGCGGAGGAAGGGGGGGGGGGGGGGGGGGGGAAGGGAAGCTCAACATGACACCATCATTTTGCTGTAGTCATCATCATGATGCAAATGCAACTCACTAAGAAATTATCCACACCCCTCCCCCACCCCACCCCATCCACTACACCACCAACTGAAAAGATGCTGCTGCACAACTAGAAATAAATGCTGCACACAGCTATCTGACAACTGCTCCTGCCAGATGCCCTACAAATTCAGAAGTCTGCAAACGGTTGATGCTGTGACATAATAGTAAATAAAACTTGAAAGCTTTCAAGCAAATTGAAAAAAAAAAAGGGGGGGGAGGGAGAGAGAGAGAGAGAGAGAGAGAGAGAGAGAGAGAGAGAGAGAGAGAGAGAGAGAGAGAGAGAGAGAGAGAGCAAGGGAAAAACAAAAACAAAACAGGTAAATAATACTGGTAAAAACAAAAACAAAAACAACAACAAAACCCACTGTGAACAGTCAGACATACACACAGAGGTGAAATCTAGGTTAGCTGCAGGGTAACTGCTCTCAGTCTCACTAAATCCCATTCATCCTGCCATGCCAGATCCTTCACAGACACAAAACACAACAGGGTTCACCTTTTGTCCTATCATGTAGAGGTACAACCACAGAAATTAACAGTCAGTATACCTGTACAGGCACAGCCACAGAAAGTTAAGTCAGGTTTGTACAAACAAAAGAGCTCTAAGAATTCAGACCATCCACAGCTTCCCAATCCTTCAAAGAGTTCTGTACAATCACCACAAACGACCCGACCTGAAGGGGATTTAGGTCAGCGGGAAACTTCCAAAGAGTCTCCATATTCCATACTTTATTCCCCAGTCAATGGTGACTGGCAATGGAAGCATTTTTGCAAAATCTGATCCTTTCACAGATTCCTGAGTGTGTTGGTGTACATGAAGCACAGCCAAGTTGTAAAACTTTATCAAACAGCAGTCTTTTCAAATAACAGTGCAAATAACCCATGTAGCAGAAGCTCACACTAAACTGAAGGCAGACTGAGAGAGGCCGGGGTTCCACATCTGGGATGTAAATGAATCAAGCAGCTTCAGCTGGTTACAACAGCACAAATAATATTCCACCCAAAATTACTGATATAGGTTTATATATGTATTTGGGATCCCAGCATTCTCCAGTCTCGGTTCACTAAAAAGGTTTTTAAGTAAACAAACAATTGCGAACACAGTGTGGTGAAACTGTTGTTTTTATGTACTCTAAACCAAAATTATAAAGAGCGGAAGTCAAGTCTGGCCCAAAGCTGAAGTATAGCAACAGAGTAATAAATGGGTGCAGGTGGATTTTGAATGAGACCTTCAAAATAAGTAAGCTTCTCTTTGGACAGGCCTTTCACAAACCTTGGTAGACCATTCCTGTGACTACAGATTATGTGAATATATGTTGATGTGTATATTTGATTATGTACGTGAATGGTGCGTGCTAGCACACTTGTGAGTTTTTGTTTTGCAAAAAGATTTGCGAGCTGTCCATTATTATTATTACTACGCAAATGGCACATTCAGTGAAAATGAAACATCAGTAACTGTAACTTGTAAGTCTTGTTTAGGTTGTTATGTCACAATGATGATGTGCCTGCTCTAACCAAATCTGTTAGACACAAATATGAAGTGTAAGACTAACACTGGGAGAGTACTTGACAGAGCACATGAAGCAGGCAGGCAACTGAGTAAAAACTTCAATTTTAAAAAATCCTCACACTTAACCTAAGTTAACCTGAACTGGCTGACACTGTTTCGGTGGGTATCACCATCTGGGCACATGGCCATGACAGAAACTAATTACAAGTATTGTTCAAGTATAAGCACCACAGCAGACATGTGAAGTTTACTAGCATACATTACCATTCTGTTACTAATAGCATGACAATGACAATACAAATGTCAACTCGCAAACTGCAAGATACCACCGATAGCAACTAACAATAATTTAATGTATCATGTACTATGTAGTGAGATCCAAACACAAACAGGTTCAAACGAACGCTTATTTATTTTAACACGGACATACAGTGTGCATATTTTCAGGGAATTCCCCTTTATCAAGCCACAAAACGACACTTAAACAACAGATAAATGGTCAAAAATTATAAAAAAGAAAAAGACTTATGTTGTTTTGGTTTAGTTTTTACGGCTTGTTCGGTGTTTGGAAGATTGTCGGTATCATGTAATGGTTTTCTTTTTTTTGCAGTGTTAAAGTTAATACCTATACACAACAACCTCACAGTACTGAAAAGCAGAACTCTCAATATTTGAAATACAGATTTTAGAATGTGATGCTACCTAAAGCTTTAACCTAGAATAATTAATATGCATGGATGCATTGCCATCACAGACAGGAAACATGTAACTGAAAGCACATTTTGTTGTTGGCACTTTCATATATCACCACAACACCCCAAAACCCGGGGGGAAAAAAGCCCTTCAAAATGACAAATTTAGGGTAAACCCAATATCCCCTTGAAAATCAATACACATCAGCATCAGCAGTGAGGTGTACTTGGAAAAACATCTTTTTGTGCCTAGGAAAAGCTGGTGTGATTTGACAAACACAAAAAGATGGGGCCTACGGCAAAGCTAGCCAGCGATCAAACAGATGCTGCCAATAACCCTCTCAGCCTTAGCTCAGCTAAAGGTTTCCCCTTTCTCAAGCTCCCATCAAAGAGTCAAGTCTTACACTCCACATCTAGTAACATCTCTGTTGCACCAACTGAAGACTGTTCTCCCTGTCTCTGCTGTATTGTTGGGTATTGCCAATTAGTTACATAAAAACATGCATTGCTGTTAAAAAAATCAAAGGAGAAAAGGAATGGAGCAGAAGCAAATGCATCAAAGGGAACCCCAGGCAAATACATAAGCCTGCCTGGATTTGCGAAAACAAAGAGCATGCATAATGTTTCCATTTGCAGGCTTTGAATGGCTGTTCCAACTTCTGTCAATATTTATGCAACAGAAACTCCATTCTTTGCTTATCCTTTTAGGACAAAGCCATGCTGGTTTGCTTACTTTTTACCAAGTTACTTGTGCCACATGTGCCAACATTGTCCATGACATTACAGATGCAGACTACCACTGCCAGACATACAATGACAGTGCCTTCAGCTGTGTTTCTTCAACTTTTAAATGTCAATTTTATTTTTAAACTAGATATAAATCAACTGAAAAATTGATGTGAATCTGTTTTTTAATGTTCTTTTTTTATTCCATTCCTATCAACATGGCTGTGACGATTCTTCAATCAAGGTCCCATTTTTGCAACAACAACAAAAAAGGAAGAAAATAAAGCATCTTATGTGTAAAGTTTCACAATTAAAAAAATCCTGACTACATTTTCCCCTTCTTTTTTTTTCCTTCTGATTTTTAAAAATAAATTTGTGAAACTATGGTTGTGCTAACAAATTTACATGACAAAAGTTCTCTTCAGTTGACCAACACATTCTTCAGTTCAATGACCAGACCGCATAGACAGGAGCTTGCATGAATCTATCCATTAATTGTGAATATCACAGAAAGGCAATGTTGGTTCAAACACCAGAAACCATCTTGCTGTTTTCATCATTTCCTGAAACAGCAAGTCCATTTCAGAGCTATTAGACAGTGGTTTCACCACTCTTAATGGCTTATTTGTCTCTCTCCCTGTTTGTGTTATGGACAAAGATTATTCTTTTTTGCATCGTGGCACACTTTAAAATAGTTTTTAACTCTTACAAGTTACAGTCTTCTGTGGAAAAGTGCCAAGCCTGGAATTCTAAGTGGGGAAACCCCCCAGAAACAATCGTAAATCAGCTCAATGACATTTCTGTACCAGTGTTTGAGAATAGAGTTAACTTGTTGCAAACTGGAGACATCCATATTAAAGTGACAGGGTCCGCATGCCATCTCTAATGATCCGCATGTGGATTGCAAGTGTAGAATCGTGCCACTATGCACACAGCAGTGCACCACCCCAAAACAACAACAACAACAAAACAACTTTTTTTTCTCCTTTCATGCCTCATGGTGATGACAGCTTCCAAATTTTTCTGTCAAGTCCATTTTTTTCTCCTGTCAGAGATGGAAACTTGAGGGTTATGAGAAGCACTGCACTGGAGACAGTTTGACATAAACTGATTATTACTTAATATCAGCCCTCCTCTTTCAAAAGAATGCTTAGTTGTTTTTTACATTGTGAGTCAGTCTGATTGTTTTACACCAAATTCTTGTGCACACCAAATTCACGGCTTAGTCTCCTGTCCCCATAACATGCATTCAGTTGTTTGGTAAGCTAAGTATTCCAGCAAATACTGCAAAATTAATGTAATTATCTTAGAACAGGTAATGGTGGTGTGATGCCATTTGTGTGTGTGTGTGTGTGTGTGTGTGTGTGTGTGTGTGTGTGTGTGTGTGTGTGTGTGTGTGTGAGTGAGTGAGTGAGTGAGTGTGTGTGTGTGTGTGTGTGTGTGTGTGTGTGTGTGTGTGTGTGTGTGTGTGTGTGTGTGTGTGTGTGTGTGTGTGTGTGTGTGTGTGTGTGTGTGTGTGTGAGTGAGTGAGTGAGTGAGTGTGTGTGTGTATATATATACTGTATGTGTGTGAATGTGAGCATGTGTGTACGTAGATTGGATGCACTGGATGCATGCACAGAAAAAGACAAAAGCTGCAAACAGTGGAGGGAACTACAACATAAAGCATGTCTTCCATGTGTGAAGTCTACACCATTCACCAAAATCTCTAGAGCCTCAGATATTTAACCCCCCCCCCCCCCCCCCAAGATCAATGGCCATCTCAGGAGATCTGTCTGTCGAAGTAGTCAGCTTCTTGAGACAACAGTTCAGCAAGTAAATGAATGACAAAAGAATAGACACAAATTCCATGTGCAAAACAAAATTTGTCTCTTGTATTACTGTTACATTTGATTTAATGGTAAAGTTACAGGAGTCTTGCAAATACAGGTGAATACTGGTCTTTAGAACACACACACATGTGCACAGCATTTTTTTTTTTAAACGGAGACATACACCAACTAACATCCAGTCAACTGCGAAGGCCATAGGACAGAACAAAATTGATCACAACACAAGTAAACTAATTTCTGTACCCTGACTTAGAGCATCATGAGCTTGTCAAATTATCTGAATACTAATCTAATTACTTTCATTTTCCTGGAAGGGTGGTCTGGGATGTCTGATAAACCCTCCTGTCTAGAATCTTAGGGCTGTCAATTGATTTCCTTTTCCTGTCTCCTCTCTTCTTTTTCTAACTACTACTACAGTACTAGTACTACCTATGCCTGTTGCTCTTTCTGTCTTGTCACTTTCCCCCTAATGGTCCGTTTTCCTCAGTCCTGACCATTCTCCAATATTTTTTGTTAAGATAGGTTTATTTCATATTATATATAATATTCATATTATAGACACAAATATATGCATCTTTTTGAGCAGCCAGGAGATGACCCTGGTCTGCCCCAATTTTACTTAAAACGGAATAGCTCAGCAAAAATGCTCAAGTAGGTAAATTTCCATTATATATATTTCAACCAAGCACTTGAACTTGTATGTGTTTTTTAATCAAATATTTACATTAATTGCAATGCTGTGACAGTGGATGAAATAACTGACAAAACATGAGTACAAAGACAGCATTGGCTTTTCCGCCTGGGTGACATGATCAGTCAATGAAACTAAACTGGAAGGAGGAGATGGACTGAGGTGCTCCTATTACAAAGAAGCAGTGCCTTTCAGTTCCAAAGGAAAAACAGAAGGTCTCTTCCCACTGGCCCTCTTTCAAGTGATGACACCAGCAAGAAGTCAGCTCCTATGAGTGAGGGGATAAGCTTTCACAAGTCCCCTGCCTGACTGCACAAGCCTCCAGTGTTGTTCCCATGGCAACTGACATAACAGCAGCTCTCATGGATTTCAATGGCACTGAAAGTGGTGCTGTCAGCAAGGGCAGGTTTTGCTTCAGGGGACACAAACAAGCCTTGGATGGGATTCCGCATAGATTGGAAGTCTTTTCCACTCAAGCTATAAACATACCAAATTATTTCTATTAGTACTCATAATTGTTTATGAGCTGTTTCACAGTAAAGGGTGATCAACTTCAAAAGTAAATGACAATGAAAGCACCTTTAGAAGATATTTTGTGCTGTAGTAATATTTTTTTCAATGTGACATTTTTTAGAGACAAATCTAATGTTATACATATTTACATATATATATATATAAATAATATGGACAGCTAAAAATGCAACATATCCTAATTCTTTTAGACTGATCCACAGAAAATGAAAAGTCACAAATTATGCATAGAATCACAAAACAATTCATAACCTATGACACAAACAGTTATGTCATACTTCAGATTTTGTCAAAAATGCATATTTTTTATCTGGCTTAAAATTATTAATATGTCAAAATAAGATTTAAAAAATTGACACCTGTCAAATCATGATCTCCCCCCCATTAGTCATGCAAGTGACTGATTTGCCAGCTGCAAAGTAGATTTGTTTGATACATGACTTAAGATTAAATTACGCTTGTTTTGAAGTAAAACACACACAAAAGTAACTATTCACAGGGTTTGTACTGTTTACAAGACATTTTTAATGTATGAATGCAACACAGAACTTGGACCAACAGGCAAACAATCAGCTGTTTATAAACATAACTGCTTCAAAGTGGATTTGTTTAATATGTTGACTCTAAAGTGTCTGATTGAGCTTGTTCAGAAGATAGAGATATTCATAAAAATAACAACAAAACAACTGTTCACAAGACATTTTTAAGTGTGTGAATGTGACACATAACTTGACCAACAAATGAATGAGTCTTTCAGTTTCACTTGCTGCTTAGAAACATAAATTAGACTCAGCACTCAAAGTGGATTTTCTAATGTATCATTATACTATCAACTATCCGGTATCACATTCAGATTAAGCTTGTTTTGAACTAAAAAAGAAAAAATACTGTTCATAGAGTCTGCATTGTTTACAAGACATGTCTATGATATATAAATAAAAATGATATTATATTCTGTCATATAATTACTGCTGTAACATGATAGACGATCAGCTGATTAGTAAATTCTGATAAAATAAAGAAACTTATAGAACACCACACCACGTCAGAAACACCAGCACTATGTGAGACATTTAATGAAATTATGAATGGATCTGTCAAAGTGAAGTCACATTAACAAATGACACCATCAAACCAAATAAATCAATGAGATCTACTGGATACTTGTCTTCTGATGCAGCAAATTGACTCATCTCCTGAAAATATCACCCAAAGCTGCACAGTAATGGTATAACTTAGATAGGATGCAGTAATTAACTTAATTTTTTTTTTTTTAACCATAATCAATTTTAAAATAATAATTTTCAAACCATAATCAAAGTTCTGTGTAAGCTTTACAATCTTGGTAGCACATATTTTATTTTTTTAAATCAAAGAAAATGGAGTGCTAAACCTTTCCAACAGCTTATGCAAGTCACATGGTCTAGTCATTTGCTTCAGCTTTGCTATGTGGCATATTTGCATACAGACTGAAAAAAAGAAGAAAAAAAAAGAAGAGGTTTTGAATGTTTATGTGATCGTGGTGCCATCTGGACAAACAGTAATGCTTGGCAAAAATTTGCATGATTATTGGCATTCTTTTAACTTTTGTGTGAAAAAACTCCCATCAGATTTGTACAGTTTAGATAATCAACTTTCTGCAAACCAACCACTTCAGACTGACAGGGTTTCAGCAAAATTCACCACTTGACTTGCTTAGGCGAACAGAGTGACATTTGTGTAGTGGTCATGCTAAAAAACATTTTCAAACCAGTGTGACATCTACAAGTTTAGTATAAGGTTGAGAAAGTGGTTCATTTGTCACAGTCACTGTAACTAGTTAGATACAGGCCACCTATACTACTGCTTAATGTCTACTAGCAAACATCCTCCACCTTCCCCATCTAGAACACACACAATTGTACACATGCATGCCACACGCTTTCTCTCTCTGAGCTGCATTTCTTTATTTTTTGTTTTAAGAACAAGTCAAACAAAATAACAGCCAGTGTGTTGGACAGATTTCTGATTTCCCCCTGGTGTATCCTAACAAGTAAAACACTGGAAATTACCAGTTTATATATATACTGCACAATAACAGTGTTGTACTTATATTACTACAGGTATTGGTAACATACCACTAATTATTGTTCTCATCATATCATTACAGAGACTTGCCTTTTATTCATGCAACTGCAAGTAAAAAGCCAATGCAAGAAATCAGCAAATCAAATGCACTGACTGTCACAGTGTCAATCAGGCTCAGTGCCCATAAATTTATAAGTTCAGAAACAAAAAGCTACCCAATACCTGGTGGACAGTGATGACGATTGCAGCAAAAGCAAAAGTGCCAGCAATTCCCTGAGCTGCAGCAGTTTGCAGAAAGATG